>CM071955.1:24217500-24720000 GCA_036784905.1 Acrossocheilus fasciatus | reverse complement strand
GGGTGAAAAACCAGGTGCATGCCAGTGGAAGTGGGTTGCCAAGTGCTTTTTTTTTTTCTTTGCTTTTTTCAGGTAATTTCAGCAAAGCTTACGCAATGCTGGGAATAACTGACGCAGGCCAGAGAAGAGCCATTAGCAACAGCATGGAGGCTGCACAGTGGGCATCAAGATGGCTATGGCTGCAAAGGGGTGATGTGTGGGGAGTGCAAAATGCACAGGCCGAGGCTTGATCAACCGCGGTCAGGTCGCGTGGAAGAGGGTGTCTGTTGAAAGAGTTGAAACACTCAATGACGCCAAGAAACAAATGGTATGTCCAAGTTTGTGCATCAGAGAATGTATGAATAACTGAACTAAATAGAAAAAGAGCTATTTTATGCCATTTATTTCACTATATTACCGTTTTACATACTTTTAATTAAATAAAGCTTTTGTTAACATGAGAAACATCTTATATATACACAGTAATGTGAAAAAAAAGAAAGGACATCCTATTGAATTCCACGATTTTCCGTATCAGGACATAATAAAAAATCATCTGGTCCTTGGCAGGTCTTAAAATTTGGAAAATTAAACCTCAGATGAATAAAAACATTTATTAAATATGAGATATGCAATACATGGATAAAACTGTCTGTTTAAGTGTTTGGTCAAAGAAATTGATGTTAACAATAAATATATTTATTTTTTCATGGAAATGTCAAATGTTTACATTTTTCCGTTGAGGTAAAATGTTGCCTTGAGGCAACACTTTAAAAAAAATAAATACATAAAAAAAAATAATGAAAATATTTATTGATATTATTCTAGTGTCCAATTTTAAGCAGGAAAAACATTACAAATATTTTTTTCCTGATATCATATTGCGTACCATAGAGGGATATATATATATATATATATATATATATATATATATATATATATATATAGAGAGAGAGAGAGAGAGATATCTATATATATATACATACATACAGTGCCCTCCTCTAATATTGGCACCGTAGATAAATGAGCAAAGGCGGCTGTGAAAATATATCTGAAAATAAATAAATCCTTTTTATCTTTCACTCAAAAAATTCACAAAATTCTAACCTATCATTGAAGTAAAACAATTGCAAATGGGGAGAAAACCTCATGATGAAATAAATGTTTTTCTCCAATGAATGTTGGCCACAATTATTGACAGCCCTAGAAAATCTCTGAAGTATATTCCCATTCATATTTAAATTTTTTAGCACACCAGGGTGACTAGGAGCATGAAATTGTCCAGCCATGGCCTCCTGATCCACAGGATTATAATATGAGGAACACAAAGGCCAAATTCCCTTAATCATCCATCAGAAGTAGTAAAACCTAAGAATATAGTTCTGATGTGCAGAACAAGATTGTTGAGCATCACAAAATAGAAAGTGGCTGTAAGAAAAGAGTTAAAGCACTGAAAATCCCCATTTCTACCATCAGGGCAATAATTAAGAGGTTCCAATCAACTAAAGATGTTAAAAATCTGCCTGGAAGATGTGTGACATGTGTCTATATCGTCCTAATGCACGCTGAGGAGGAAAGTTTCAGTGGCCAAAGACTCTCCAAGGATCAAGAAACCTAAAATATATATATATATATATATATATATATATATATATATATATATATATATATATATATATATATATATATTATCAGATCATCAAACAAATTTTAATATTAAACAAAGATAACGCAAGTAAATACAAAATGCAGTTTTGGCATTTTCAAGGAATTATCGGCTGTGTTATATTAAAAGGACTATGTCTTATTCTTTTTTTTTTTTTAATTATTAAAGTCTGTGCGATCATTAAATGTCACCTGGAAGACTGTATGGTGTTGCAGAAAAGTGAGTTTATTGCTCTTAAATAGCTGATAATTTCACCTTTTCATGGTGTGGTAAGATAGGTTACAAAAACACACGTCATTCAGTAAAATGCCAAAAAAACAACACTTTTAATGTTAGATATTTTTTTTAAAAACATGTAGATGTTATGAATAATTGTGATTAACTTTACTGGTCAAGTTCATTGTTTCAAATAGGTGGTCATTTGATTGCCTGAAATATTAGCTGATGCAGAAGTTTTGTCATTCAGTGTAATGCAAATTCTGTTACACCACAGTTATCCAATACTCTGAATGACAGTATCACTGTATAAATAACAATTTTAGCATCGTATTTATATTACAGGTGAATGACGAATGTTTAGCATTGACAAATATGTGTTAAACTTAATAAATATTAATATTTAAATGCATTTTGTTATTGTTTAATATGATTATTGATTAATTATAGACACCGAGAACACTAGGCACTGTAAAAAGCCAAAAAGCTAATAAACTAAGTGTGGACCCAGTAGCTTGTGTGGCACTCTTAAAACCTGTTCACACCAAGAACAATAACTATAAAATAACTATAACAGTAACTATGTTAGCCTCCACACCGATGAACAATAGCACTGTTCATTCTAAGCATGTGCTGCAGATTTGTTGTCTGCCACTTTAAATGCATTCTCCAGCTGATGAATGATGTTTTTATCATTCATCAGCTGGGAAAAAAAATAAAACAAATCCAACAATATAAAAGAGATTACAACAACATTGTTTCTCTGTGCAGTTATTGTTAGTATTGCTGTATAATCTGCTATTCTTTTATACAGAAGGGTTGGTACAATGTACTTATTGCGTTCATATTGTATTGCAAAACAGTTCTGCTGCTATTGAGGTGGGATACGGGTAAGGTTGGGGACAGGTTAAGTGGTTTGGGTAGGTGTAAGGGACAGGTCAACAGTGTAATAAATGTAATTACAGCTAAGGAAGCATGGCAGGGGAGCATCAGGAAAATGCTTATATTTCAACACTTGACTCTGCAGTCATTTACTCAGGATTATTATTAAAGCTAATATATATATATATATATATATATATATATATATATATATATATATATATATATATATATATATATATACACACACATATACATATACTTTTTAAAAGCAATTAGCCACTTGAGACAACTAAAAGATCTTGGGCAACCAGTCAGCATCCAGAACTGGAACAAAGTGTTTGCAGAGTATTTTTTTTTTTTTTTTTTTTTTTTGTGTTTGTTGTTATTAGAAACTGGTGGATTATGAATCAGTAGTAATATTCTATATTGACCACTAGAGCATGCACATGGCACAAAACTAGTACAGCTCCAGCTTCCCTGCATGCGAACACTCACAAGACAGCTGAACAACAGACAAAGAATTGCATGCATCCTTTCCAACATCCGATCACATTATGGGCGGTAAGGAGTTTGAGGCATAGATAAACCATTCAAAAATGCAGCCCCCTCTCGCTTCCCCTGTGCCGCAGTGATGGTGGACTATGGGCATTTTCACGAATGCGGCTCTCCTCTGGCACTTGGAGCGGCGTGACCACCGCACGTCCCACTGACTCACGGATCTGAGCAGATGTCTGGTCCAGTACCGACACCGGGCCACCTCCTCTGCAAAAACAAATGGCTGGTCGTGTAGAGGGAACCTGGAGATATGTGCACAAATTGAGCATCCTGAGAGAGAGGAGGAGAAGATGCTCATGCACACATGCGTCTGGAGGGATGCGGAGCACTAAACTCTCATCTTTAGCAATATTCCTACTTTTGTTCCACAGCGCGCAGGCTTACGACGGTAAGGCGACATCTCATCTACAAAGCTGGCGTCTTAAAATACTGTTTTCTCACGCAGCTTTTACATAGGCTAAATGATTGAAAGAATGCTTTTGTTGAAAAGAAACGCCTTGCACCTTAGCTGATTGCACATGCACTGAAAGTGATTTCCTTACATCCAAAAACACATAAAATCTTACCTTCATCAATCTCAATGTTTTCATACAGCCATAGGCCTATACTCAAATTGAGACATTTTTGTAGGTACTTTTGCATTGCATGTGTCAAATATGCAAAATGACTAGCCTACACACTACTTTGCCTTGACTTTTGTTAACAGTGTGTGTGTGATGTAATGTGATGAAGCGCACGTGAGTGTCCAGCAGTAACGCAGTGAAGTGTGTAGGCGCGCGCTGATTGATACTGCAGCTCTACACGAGATTGCAGCACTCTATTGTCTTTATAACACACCTAACACGCTTAAACCACATCTGTTTCCTGACATCATTTAATAGCATGAAACTAACATAGCTGCCCCAAAGCGTCTAATCTAGGGACTAATCATTTGTTGAGATTATATTGCACACTAGGCGTCATAAATCAACCGGTGCAAAGGAGCATTAAAACTGTCCACGGCAGCACGGTCTGATTTTAGATGCTGACTGAGGCTTGCTGGTCCTAAAAATGCTGGAAGAGCAACTGCAGAGATCTACATTGTGAATGAATGTGGACTAAATGTCTCCAGTGAATCAGGTTGTGGAGAGCAGCCACAGTTTAATGAAAGCTTAATTATTATATTCATGCCAATTAAAATTAAAAGGATGAAAAATACATTTAGTGCAGAATAAAAATAAAATAAAATTCAAAGGAAAGCCTCTTTTGTGTGTGTCCAGCTGAGAAGTGAAGAATTGCTTTAACTGGGCCACTGTGCTGTGAGCAAGATAGATCAGTGTTTGACCTGTTTGGATATTTCTCACAAACATTTATAGCATGTTGGAGAGTGCAGGTTGGTTGGTATACAGGGTTTGGTTTTGGGTCATATTTTGGGGCTGTCGTTCTCTTTATCTACACTCATTTAATCTTTCAAGGCATTAAAAAGTCAAAACCCATCAAGATAAAACCAAATGAAATTTGGAGAAATTTAGCATGTTACTTGCTCACCAGTGGATTCTCTGCAGTGAATGGGTGCCATCAGAATGAGAGTTCAAACAGCTGATAAAAACATCACAATAATCCTCAGTGGACTCAAGTCCATCAATTAACATCTATTGAAGTTGATTTAATTTGTTCAAATTTTGTAATTCATTTTTAAATTAGATTTTTCAAAATAAGCAGTACAGCTCATTCCTTGAATTATTTCTGTGCAACCAGATTTTCATTTATCTTAATTGAAAGTAAAGCAAATTCAAAACTGATAACTAATATGGATGGATGTGAAGTGATTAGTAATGTGGTAAATAGTTGTTATTTTCAAAGCAAATTGGGAAAATGAACATGAAAAGCCATAGTTCCGTGGTTTGCAAGCTAACGAGGTATTGACTATATTTGTACTAGGGCTGTCAGTCGATTAACATTTTTAATCTAACTAATTACATGATGTGTCAATTAATTAATCGAATTAATCGCAAATTACATTTGGCTGTGAAATTACCCCCAAAAGATTATTTAAAGCTTATTTACAAGCTATTATTGTGTTAAATGAGAAAGTATTAAGTAGACATTACAAATAGTAACTTTAGAAATAAATATTTTATTTGATTCAACATAAAATGTATTATACATAAATGTATAGGCTACAACAACCTAACATAAACTATGGAATATAAAAGAAGATAATTTGAGAAACATCTCAGCTTTTTTTTTTTTTTTTTTCGTTCATGCGATGGAAGTCATCGGTAACCAAAACTGCTTAGTTACCAACAGTCTTCAAAATACCTTCTTTTATGTTGCACAAAAGAAAGTAAGTCATTCAGGTTTCAACTTCTTATTTACTGAACTGTTGTATAAAATGTGACCCTGGACCACAAAACCAGTCTTAAGTGTCCATTTTTCGAGAGATGTATACATTATCTAAAAGCTGAATAAATAAGCTTTTCATTTGATGTATGGTTTGTTAGGATCGGATAATATTTGGCCGAGATACAACTATTTGAAAATCTGGAATCTGAGGGTGCAAAAAAAAAAAAGAAAATATTGAGAAAATCGCCTTTAAAGTTGTCCAAATGAAGTTCTTAGCAATGCATATTACTAAATAATAATAAAAAAATTACAGAATATCTTAATGGAACATGATCTTTACTTAATAACCGAATGATTTTTGGCATAAAAGAAAAATTTATCATTTTGACCCATACAATGTATTTTTGGCTTTTGCTACAAATTTACCCCAGCGACTTAAGACTGGTTTTGTGGTCCAGGGTCACCAGTGTTGGGCACGATACTTTAAAAAAGTAATTAGTTATAGTTACTAGTTACTTCTCACAAATAGTAACTGAGTTACATCATTATAAAAGTAACTAATTACCAGGGAAAGTAACTATTGTTACTTTTTAAAAAATGTTTAAATGTCAAATAACTTGGATGCCCCCAATATTAAATATGTTAAATTAATGAAATAGACACTAAATAGAATAAATTATTATTAAATTATTATTATAAAACATAAACAAATTTTACATCAGTAAAAATATGAACTCTGAGCCACACGAGAGCTAACTGACAGTGACAGCAATTACATGTTTAGAGCATTTTTGTTCAGTTCACAAAAAAAAAAAAAATAATAATTGACTTTTACTAAAAAATGATTTGTTCATGCTACTTTTTTACATTGCTTAGTAGAACTTTTCGAAAGTTGGATTTTTTTACAGTGTTGACATGACATGGCATTTTCACTTTCCCACAAGATAAAAATTAATATAATAAATATTTTGTTGTTATTTAAAATGCATTAAATGGTTAAACATTTCTTTGTCCTATATGGACCTGTTGTTATAAAATACATTTTTGAGCCTTAAGTACATAAGTAGGGGATATACAAATATCACTCAACTTAAAATGGTATAATTTTTAGCAGTTTTGAACAAATGACAGCAAAGTTTGTCTTGTTGTCAAAGTTTGTCTTGAAATTGTCCAACAAGTTTGTCCAAAATTATGTCAATTATAATTGCATAATAAGTAAATAGCGCTATATGAAAATAAGTGTCTAACAATCTCTCTCATGCTATTTATGTATTAGTTGGCAGCCATGTCACCCTGTAGCCCAAGACTGGTTACCCACTGAAGCTAAGCATGGTTGAGCCTGGTCAGTACCTGGATGGGAGACCTCCTGGGAAAACCAGGTTGCTGCTGGAAGAGGTGTTAGTGAGGCCAGCAGGGGGTGCTCACCCTGTGGTCTGTGTGGGTTCTAGTACCCCAGTATAGTGATGGGGACACTATACTGTAAAAAGCACCATCCTTCAGGTGAGACGTTAAACTGAGGTCCTGACTCTCTGTGGTCATTAAAAATCCCAGGATGTCTTTCGAAAAGAGTAGAGATGAGACCTCGGCATCCTGGCCAAATTTGCCCATTGGCCTCTGACCATCGTGGCCTCCTAACAATCCCCAAATCTGCTGATTGGCTTCATCACTCTGTCTCCTCTCCACCAATAAGCTGGTGTGTGGTGGGTGTTCTGGCGCACTATGGCTGCCGTCGCATCATCCAGGTGGATGCTGCACACTGGTGGTGGATGAGGGGAACCCCCCCCCCCCCCCGCCCCCAATGTAAAGCGCTTTGAGTGCCTAGAAAAACGCTATATAAATGTAAGGAGTTATTATTAAGACTTTTTTTTTTCTTTTCTTAATTTTTGCTATGTCACTCCATAGGACAAAATTAGGGTACAGTTCAATAAAAATGTTAAAAAACACAGTAAAAGAATTGACGAAGTTAGTGACCCTTTATATTTTCTCAAAGATCAGCCTTCACACTACATAAATATATGCATTTCTTTTTCAAAAAAGGTATTTTACAAAAAAAAAAAAGGTATTTTTACCGCCTATTTGTCAACTACCCATATATAGTATTTATTTATTTACTTTTGTTGTTGTTGTTTGTTTGTTTCTAATAGCACGACTTGTGGTTGCCTGAACCACAGTGGCTTTGCTGAGGGACCGATGCAGAAGGTTTTATTCAGTTATGTTCTCTTCACTTGATGAGCTGTGTGAAAGTCAATTATATATTATGCATGGGATGCGTGCCTGTTATTTGCTTACGATGATGCTCAGTTCTGATGGTGCATTTTAATGTGTTGTTGTTCATTGACTACTATGATGTGTGACTATTGGTAGTGTGCCCACGCGCGGTGGGATATTAGATTACCAAATAATGAATGCTGATAAAGGATGAACTCAAAGGATCAATCTAACAAAACCTGTCAAGAATATTAACTCCCGAAATAGAACAACTTAAAGAAAATATCAAAACCAACCAGTGTGTTTCAGCTCTCAAAGGAATGTCTCTTATGACCTGATTAATTTACTAAATCAGAAACAAGACACACGTAGTGTAGTTCAGAATAGCCTTTACTTAACAATTTCACTGTTACAGTATAACGAACTCTGAACTGCGATTTGATAATAAATAATAAAAAAAAACTTACACTTAAGTACAATCTTAATACATTTATTTTAAGTAGCTTATGCCTGTGTAATATTCTGTAATTTTAATGTAATTAGAAAGGCATTAAATGTATTTAAGCTGTGCACTGGTGGGTTAAATCAAACTAAGGTGCAGCTGCATAAGGTGTACAGTATAGATACACATGAAGTACACTTAAGTACAGTTTTGATACACTTTAAGTAGCTTATGTTTGTGTAATATTATGTAATTGTAATGTAATTCGAAATATATTACATGTATTTAAGCTGCAAACTAAGGTGAAGCTGGATAAGGTGTACAGTATAGATTTCACTTAAGTACATACTTGATACGCTTTATTTTAAGTAGCTTATGTCTGTGTACTTACATTTATAATTATGTTGTATAAAGTCTGCAACACATATGTAACAATCTTTTGGTTACACAAGTAGCTGTGTAACAGACTCTGTGTAACATATGTGTAACAGTAGCTGTCTATTATATCTACATAATTACAAACTGTAAGTACAGGCTGTTCCATAACTTAGTTACATGGTAAGTACATTTTGTTTCATGTAAGTACAACGGCTACTGCGAAGTACTTAACTAGGTAATTACTCCGCATTATGGACACCTTCAAATAAAGTGTTACCCTTTTGTTCAGTTTGGTTCTTTTGAATCTGTCCAGCACTGTACACTACATTTCTTCAGTTAACTTTTATAGAGTTAACTCTTTTTTTCTGTAATTTATAAAATGTACCTCTAAGTAAATTTAAGACAAAGTTACTTTACTTAGAATGAATGAGACTGCTTTCAGTGCAAAGGAAACCAGAGAGACTGACCTTGCCATTTGAGCTCAGTGAAAGCTCTTTCTAGATGTGTTCCTATCAAAGCAACACATCTGCTTTTCTTTAATGACGTTCATTGCATAAGACCCTATCTTCTTCTGAACTGTCAAACCTTTCCACAGATGGTCATAAACAACACACTGTCCCTCGTGCCACTGCAGGGGCAAATCAGGTTACACGGCATGACCTGCCCTGTGGCTCAGGAAAATTTATCTTTCCCAAGACATTTGTGTTTCCCCAAAGTGCTGATGTACAATGCACCTCATAGAATTCCAACTTTGCCCTTTCACTTAATGGAGATAAACTGACAGAATCAGCCACATAGAACAGCGACAGAAATGATAAATCGATATTATTGTTATGGGGGACTGGTGCAGTAATCCCTGGCTGAATAGGGCAGAAATCCAAATCACTCTTATTAGAAGACTAGTAAATCACAATTAGTGATAAACTGATGTATCAGTGAGATGGATTTATCTGATGTTTGGCCATCTTGACATTATCAGACTCAGGTGATAACCATGTCCAGTTCACTGAAGTGTTAGTTTTAATATTTTTGTCATTTAATATTTTTGCAAATCGAAGTGATACTTGTAGATTTAAAAATAAAACCGCCAATAGGTGGCGGCAAGTCACTGTCTTAATGAGCCATCTGTCGCGTCATTCATTCATTCATTCATTCATTCATTCATTCATTCAGTAACAAAGCAAAATGCTGTTGTTATGAATGGGTTATTAATAAGTGATTCTCTAAATCGTTCAAAGCCGCAGATTCATTCACCAACGAAACACCGCTGTACGCTGCCTGGAGACGCATACCAGATGATACGGATTTCGATGGAACTATTATTATTTTGTTGCAAAACAGAACAAACAGGACAATATTCTATTTAAAATGTAGGCTACATTTAAAATGTAAAATGTTCACTTAATGTTACCTTTTTTGTTGAACTGTTGTAAAAACGAATGTCACATTTGCCATCATTTGAATACAACTAAAGATATATACAGCAGCGCAATTTGCTAAAGCAGCATATTCAGCGGGCATCCTATCACATGCATGCTGCTTGTGTTGATGCAGTCAGTTTTGACCACAATAGATGAGGTAAGCTGATGGGATATCATGTATTTGACGATTTACGGCACTCCCATTTTCCTGTTTTTACACTAGAAGTGGCATTCGCGTACCCCCTCCTTCATCTCACATACCCCCATGTACCCCAGTTTGAGAACCACTGATGTAAGAAATACTGCTGCTGCACATATAACATATATGAAATAATCCCCATATATAACATACACAAAATCACCGCATAACATCTATACAGGTGGAGCTGGGGAAGGTGGAGTGTTTCTGAAGTGTGCTGCAACCGCTACAGCAAGCACTAGCCAAGTGTAGCAGCTGCTGATGTGAAAAGACAAGTTCTCACTCCCAACTGGTCACATTTTTCGACGTGCAGGGTTCTCCATTGTTTTCAGTTGTTTGCCTTAATTTAGTGGTTTGCATGTATTTATAAAAAATATAAATAATTTTGGTAACACTTTATTTTGATGGTCCCTTTTGAACATTCTGTTGACACTAAGTAATGTTGCAACTGCATGTCAACAAACTCTCATAAGAGTATTAGTAGACTGTCTGCTTCATATCTACTAACTCCTTATTGTGTTGGTCTCCCAACAGATATTCTACTGACTATTATTCCCAACAGATATTCTACTGACTAAGTAACTTTGCAAGAACTCAACTTAATCTAACCCTACCAGTCAACTAATACACTACTAACACTCTAATGAGAGTTAGAAGAAATGTAGGTGCAACATTATTTATAGTCAATAGAATGTGTTAAAGGGACCATCAAAATAAAGTGAAACCATAATTTTTACTTAAATTTATACTTTCATTGGAGCACCTAACCCCACCCCTACCCTAAACCTACCCACTTCTTAACAATATAACACGTAACATGTAACAGGCAAAAATATAAGTACAGTCACAGGTATTTATTAAAAAAGCAGTATAAAAGCATTAAAAACAAGTTGTGTTGCATTCCAAGTCTTCTGAAGCCATACGATATCTTTATGCGAAGAGAGTAAAACACAAGGTTTTAATCACTGAAAATGATCCCGCTTTGAAAATGACCCCATTAAAGCACTCCCATCTCATTCAAAAAGATACTCCCGTAACATGAAGCAATCGTCACGAGACACACAAGAGCCAATAGCATTTCACAACCAAGGCTGATGTAAAGGCTTCTTCTGGTGGCATTTTTTTGAATTTGAGCACAAACTGCAGCACACAGAATGAGCTTTATAGTAGACGGAAATGGTGATCGCATCTATTCCTCTCACACATCAATTGTTTTGCCTCGGAAGACTTGGAATATTAATACTTTTTGAATAAATTATGACTGTAGTTGTATCTGCCTGTTATTTCTTGTGTTTTATTGACAAATTGTAGGTTTAGGGGCAGGGGTTGGGATATGTGCTCATAAATGTGTAAATAGTGTAATATAAATAAAACTTTTGTGACTGTTTACATTGAAAAATCTCACCCCAACATATGTGCAATAATATTATATAGAATTTAATCATGACGATAAAATTTCCAATGCCTTTCGTGTCGGTATACTGATGCCAAGAGTTTCTTATTTAAAACAATGGAGGACCCTGTGTGTCAAAAAATGATGCCAAAGGGTCCTGACCAAGCATTAATATGTGACGAGTTGAGAGTGAGAATGTGTTGGAAAAGAACCAATCAGCTGCACAATGTGAATAATGATGTGATTATATCAGAGTGAGTTAGAACCAGCCCGCGCGATCTATAATTTCATGACAGAACTTTGTATTTATCAACTACCTTGGCTTGTTAGTAGAACATATATATTCTGTGTTTTAAATGACATTGGTTTTTTTAAATTATTTTAATATTCTCTTTGAGGTTCACTTATAATGTTAACACAATAAATTAAGAAAAAAAAAAAAACAGACATATAAATTCAAAATATATTATTTTTAATCCTCATTCTGACCCTCTGTCTGAAATCATCCATTTTAAGGAGGTTGCTTATCAGTAAACAAACACTATTATGTTTGGTTAACGTCATTGCATAGGTTAAAAGTATTACACACAAATGTTTTGAAAACATTATTCATTAAAAAAAGAAAATAAAAAACATTCACAGAAAAGCATGAAATTGTTTACTTACAGTTTGTGGTGTAGCTTCTGTCAGATTCAATACAATTGGCTTCTTCCTGATTCGACAAACGTTTCTTTGCAAAGTCTCCATTACACTGTGCTTCGTCAACAAAAAAAATCTGCAGTCAGTTGCTCCGAACAAACATATAATCCTATGCTGTACAGACTCTACAGCAGCTCATCAAAGTGTATTTTATTTTACTGTTCCAACTGTCATGTTATTGGGAGTAGCTGAAGTACATGGAAATGGGCTGCAAATGTATCTTGTTTTAAGGATGTTGAGATCATATACACAGTATGTATGTATGTATATATATATATATATATAAAACCTCTGTTCTTGCGTACCTGCAGAGAAGGCAGATTCTCATTGGATTACCACCAGCATCTGCTCAGAACATTCAAGTGGAAAATGTTGTACTAAAATGGGATTATCTGTGACAATTTAAAGAGATTACAGCATGTTTGGCATGCTTGGTTTTATTCTCAGAGAACTGTAGGATATATTTCTGCATGTACCTTTTTTTCTCTACTGCTCAAATGAAGTAGTTTAGCAGTTTGGAAATTACCTTTGGTCCTTTGTGAAGTCCTTAGAAGAACTGTAAATTTAATTGCTTTTTATGGGCAGGCAGAAAAGCTTCATGGGATTAGATGAAATATAGCCCATCTCTGTCTGTCCTGTTGAAATTCTTATCCATGAAATGAAGAGCTGTGCTGGTATACAACGGAGGCGTTAGTGTTAGGGTTTGAGAGATGCAGATGGTCGCTCGTCTCGCATTCTTTCTCTGAGCTTGTCATGCTTTGCCACTGCTCATTATTTTATTAAACGGGTTTGTGGAATCTCACTATAAGATAGAGGGGTGAAAAGAAGATCTTCGATTCAATGGCATTATACTTGCTAATGAAAAATGCAATCAATGCATGCTTTTAGATGCAGAGTTTTATAGTAGTTCTTCTAAATGGCACACAATGACTTAACTTTAGTGTGAACCAGTTTGCACAGTTGAACGAAAGCCACTTTTGCCAGATACACCTGAGTTTGTAAACACCACCGAATTACATCAAGGAAGTGACAACCGATTTGTAAGTCCATTTTGGCCAGATACACATGAGTTTGTAAAAGCTACCGAAATACATCAAGGAAGCGACAACCAATCTGTAAGTCCGACTGCAACTCTGCAAAATACTATTCTTAACCTGAATGGCTGCATACATAAAGAACACTTGAGTAGAATGATGACTAAAAGGAAGTTTGAACTCTTGCAACCAGTAAACCAGGCTAAAGTGTTGTGGGATAAACGATTAAAACCCAAAGGACTGCTCGGCGGACATTTAAATATTAGAAGTATTGTATCAAAGACTGAGCAAATTGAAGGTTTGCTGAAGGGTTTGAATTTGGACTTTTGTTTCCTCTCAGAATCATGGCTAACTGTGTAATCACCAAGGACTGCTTTTGTTGTACCTGGGTATCATGTTTTTAGAAAAGATAGAAAATTAGGTAGAGAAGGAGGAGTCCTTTTGTATGTTCATAATCATTTTAAATGTGTAGAAGTTCAATTTAATTCCATGCAAGACTTAGAAGGTATTATTGTTTCTATTGTTTTATCTCCCCAAATGTCTTTTACTTTGGTTGGATTATACAGACCTCCTAATTCTACAAAAATATTTTATGACAAATTGAAATTCGTATTAAAGGAAATAGGTTCGAAAACTGAATTAATAATTTTAGGTGACTTTAATATAAATTGGATGGAAAAAGCTAAGAGATATCAACTCAAAATTATATCAGATCAGTATAAGCTTACACAAATGATCCTAGGTCCAACTAGGGTTACTAAATCGACACAATTTTTGGTAACACTTTATTTCGATAGTCCACTTCAGACATTCTACTAACAGTAAGTAACTTTGCAACTACATATCAACTAGAAGTCATTAGAGTATTAGTAGACTGTTTGCTTAATAACTTACCATTTTTATGGGTCCACATTATACAACATACTATTAGAAACTTTCCAAATATATGTCAACTTATTCTACTAACCCTAAACCTACCCTACTGAGAGTTAGTAGACATGTAGTTGCAAATAAATGAGAATTAGTTGACATGTAGTTGGCATGTAGTTACAAAGTTACTTATAGTTAGTAGAATGTCTAAAGTGGACTATCAAAATAAAGTGTAACCCAATTTTTTAGTAATAACCTGAAAGAATTACAAAATATGATTTGGTAACCGGTATATCAGACCACAATTTGACCTTAATTGTAAGAAAGTTGACAAAACAATGATTTTATATAAACAAGAAGGTAAAAGCTTTTTTAATATTATACCAAAATCCCTAGTCGGTCAATTTGAGGAGAAATTAAAGCACCTGGACTCCAATGATGTTCTACAGTCTGGGGATATAGAGAAAGTGTTTAATACTATGACGGTGTCACGTGTCGTTGGAGCCAGGGAGACAAGGAGATGAGGAACAAATGACTTTATTAACAATTACAACAAACTACTGACATACTATGACAATCTAATACCGAACACTGAGACAAGGAAACACAGGGCTTAAGAACGCTGGGGAGACTAGATAATTAACAACACAGGGCTGGGGACAAATTAACTAATGAGGACTAAACAGGGACAGGAACTCCAAGTAAGGGCACGAGTGGAGGGGGAAACAAGACACAGAGACAAAGTCTGACAGTACTCCCCCCTCCCGGAAGGCGCGTCCCGCACCGTACAACATCCAACGGGGAGGGGGGGTGGGCGCTCTGGAGGCCTCAAGGGGCAGAGTACGGGGACGGACGGCCTCCAGGGCGGATCCAGAGATTCGGGAGGCCATGGCGGATCAGGAAGCTTGGATGGGTAAGGGTAATTAAGGGTAATTTCAGGCTGGCGTTCAGGGGGAGCGGGCTCTTGGGGGTGCTCTGGAAGCGCAGACTCTTGGGGGCGCTCTGGCAGCACGGACTCCTGGGGGCGCTCTGGCAGCACGGACTCCTGGGGGTGCTCTGGCAGCGCGGAGATAGGGAGACGCCTTCGTGGCGCAGGCACTGGGTGGCGCTCTGGAAGCGCAGACTCTTGGGGCGGTCTAGAAGCACGGAGATAGGGAGACACCTTCATGGCGCAGGCACTGGGGGGCGCTCTGGAACCGCGGAACTGGACGGGACCAGCGGGGACACAGGAGGGCTCTTGTGAGGAGCAGGCACTGGCGGGCACTTGCGAGGAGCAGGCACTGGCGGGCACTTGCGAGGAGCAGGCACTGGCGGGCTTGCCGTACTCTCTGGCAACGGGCTTGCCGTACTCTCTGGCGACAGGCTTGCCATACTCTCTGGCGGCGGGTTTGCCATTCTCTCTGAAGGAGGGCTTGCACGGACCGCGGATGGCAGCCGGAATTTCCCCGCGAACGGCGGGCTTGGGAAAGCCGCGAATGGCGGCCGGGATTTTCCCGCAAACGGCGGGCTTGGGAGAGCCGCCCATGGCTGTTGTGTCTTCGTCGCAACCGGTGGCAGGCTTGGCAGCCGGGGCAGGCTGGTGCGGGCGACGACCTCTATCCTTAGTTTTGGTTCGGTATTCGGTCACGTGTCATCGGAGCCAGGGAAATGAGGAGATGAGGAACAAATGACTATTAACAATTACAACAAACTACTGACATAATATGACAATCTAATACCGAACACTGAGACAAGGAAACACAGGGCTTAAGAACGCTCGGGAGACTAGATAAGTAACAACACAGGGCTGGGGACTAATTAACTAATGAGGACTAAAAAGGGACAGGAACTCCAAATAAGGGCACAAGTGGAGGGGGAACAAGACACAGAGACAAAGTCTGACAGATGGATAGAGTTAATAAGACTAAAAATGAATTCCGTAAAAAAGTCTCCTATTCGAATAAAATACATTTGCCGTGGTTAAATGAACATCTTTGGAAGTTAATGAAAACAGAGAGACTTGAGATTAAAAGTTGCCCTTAAATCTAAATTACCACATAATAAGAGAAAATTCCAGGATCTGCGAAATAAAGTAGTAAAAGAATTAAGGCAGGCTAAAGCTGATTATTTTATTAAATTAATTGATGACTCTAAAGGAAATAGTAGAGCAATTTGGAAAAATATTGATAAAATTATAAAGGAGAATAAAGCATAATTGGGCTATAAAGGCCCGATCAAAATTGATAGAAGATAAAAACAAATAGCTAAAATTTTTAATTAATTCTTTTTGAATTCTGTACATTGTCTGGCCAGGAAATTTGATGCTAGATTAGGAGTACTAGAAACTATAAACAATGAAACTACTCTTTTCACAATTGAAAATGTCTCAGAATCTATTGTAATGAAAATAATTGATAATTTAAAAGGATCTAGGTCGAAAGATGTTTATGATATCGACGCACAATTTTTAAAAATGTATAAATCAATTTTTTGTAAACCTTTAACCCATCTGATAAATCTGTCAATAACAAACTCCTATTTTCCATCTTGTTGGAAGGCGGCAGTAGTGATACCCATTTTTAAAGCAGGTGATAGGACTCTCCCATCAAATTATAGACCCATAAGTATCCTTCCAATAGCATCGAAAATTGTGGAAAGGGTAGTTTGTGACCAATTAGTTTTTCATTTAAATAAAAGTGAAGTGAATTTACATCCAACGCAATTTGGGTTTCGAAAGAATCATTCTACAGAAACGGCTAATTGTTTTTTTGTCGAACAAATTAGAAGTCAACATGACAAGGGTGGTGTTGTTGGTGCTGTGTTTTTAGATCTTGCAAAGGCATTCGACACTGTTAATCATAACTGCTTAATTTCTAAACTTCAGAATTTTAATTTATCCGCTACTGACTTGACCTGGATGAAATCATATCTGACTAAGAGGAAACAATGTACAAGAGTGGTTGATAAGTGTTCTTCTTTTGCTAGTTGTCCTATAGGGGTCCCTCAAGGGTCTATTTTAGGACCCATTTGATTTAGTATTTATATTAATGATCTCCCTCAAGTATGTCCAGGTGTTAACGTTCTAATGTATGCAGATGATACTGTGCTTTTTTTTCATGCAAGAACTGAAGAACTTGTTGCAAGCAAACTGACATCTGCATTAGCGGAAGTCTTGGATTGGTTAAATATGTCTTGTCTGTCTCTTAATGTAAGCAAGACAGTTTGCATGTATTTCACTGCACAAAAACATAATTCGGTGAATCCAGACATTGTATTTAATGGTGAAGCAATTAAATGTGACACATGTCAAATATTTAGGAATAATAATTGACCAGCACCTGTCTTTTAAAAAACAAGTAAGAAGGGTAATAAATAATGTTAAATTTAATCAAAATAATTTTAAAAACATCGGGCATCAACTGTCTCAATCAGCTGCACTAATTTTTGTACATACTTTAATTCTCCCTCATTTGTCATATTGTATAACAACATGATCACAGGCTGGTGCGACTACACTTAAGCCTGTGTACTCTCTTTATAAACAAAATTTGAAAGTGCTAGACAAAAAATAAAGGGACTATCATTATTGTACTATTTTGAAAAAGTTTAATTTTTTAAATTTTGATCATTTTGTATCTGCTAGGGGAGATTTAGTACCGCAGTATAGAAAAACAGTCTTTGGTCAAACAGCGTTTTCGGTTAGAGTAATGAGGTTATGGAATTCCTTACCTACAAACATCCGAAACATTGACAGTTTCACAGTTTTTAAAACTAATCTTAAGCATTGGCTACTATCTGAACAAATCTCTAACCACTAATGACTGTGTTGTAAGTTCCGTGTTTTTTCATATACTGTTTTTATTAATTTTGCATTTTGGATATATGTATTGTGATGTTTATGTGGTGTATATGCAATATTGTATGTTATTTTATTTGTTTATCTGCCCAGGGACAGCAGATGTAAATGAGCTATTAGCTAACTCTGGTGCAGTCAAAAAATAAACAACTAGCCTATTAGTCAAAGTTGTTTTGTTTTGCTGCTATTCCCATGTATTACGGCAATGCACATCAATTAAACTTTAAAATGTCGTTAATTTTTCTTTCAGTATACCTGATCTATGAATCTGTCTGTACTATTTTATATTTATTGCACTACTGTATATGTGCAGCACTTTAAACTATATGGGGTTAGAAAAGGTTCAGGCATTGCGTAAGAGACACCTACATTCAAAATGTAAATACTCACTCTCTCAGTATTTTAGAACAATCTGGCACTCTCCCCTCTTCTCCTCCAACACATTGTACTCTAAATACCTTCGGAGCTGCATGTGGTAGCAAAGAGTCTCTGATATTAATAGATTACAGCCTATATTTCATAACAGTCCATGAAAGAAGAGGAAGCTGACAATGGCCACTGTAACAATTTGATAGTAAAAAAAAAAAAAAATGAATATAGGGTCAGTCAGTACACACAAGATTCTTGTTCCTTGCCAATATTTTTACCAGTCAGGGAATAATAAATTACTATGTAGTAATAATAGGTAATCGGTATGTAATCATGTAATCCATAAAAAAAAAAAAAGTCTGGTTATAGACCAGCTGTAGACCATAACCTTTGGTGCTCTAGCGTTAATAAACAGAACTGCGTGTATCTTGTGGAAGAACATTGTAGCCAGAGCTGCTTCTCTCTGTTCATGTCTATGATGAATCACGCAGGTACTGGGCTAGTCCGCAGCGGTACCTACCCGAACCAGTCTAAATAGTCCAATTATAAACACTTATTATAGGTGTACCGTAGTGATTCAGCACAAGTCAAAAACACAGTTTGGAAAATGGATTCATAGTGTACTCGCTTATTATATAAATTTTGTACATTTTGAAAAATTTACGGTTACGGACTGCAGCTTTAACAAAATGTAATGTAGTGAATTATGAGTAACCGTAACTGGTGGTTACTTAATCCAGATTACATTTCCAAGTCCATGACAACACCACAAGTTAAAAATAACACATAAAATATCACTAGAAAAACTGTCACCTTCATGATGGGGGAAAAGCATCCCAGCCGTCCTGAATTTTCCCCTCAGATATAACAGATATGTGTTGGGATTCAGTGCAGTGGTTGAACTCTGCAGCGGTCAAAGATACAGGTCTATCCAACATTCTCACAGGATATCTGACTGCTTCAGGCCTGTTCTTTCACTCTGCAAGGTACCAAAGTAGGCTAAAGTTCTGATAGATTTTTTTAAATATTATTTAGGTCAGTGTACTGTGGCACAGATTCCACTCTGTTGATGCGCAGTACCTTCATGGGAGAGTCTCTCTGCTGGGTTCAAGGTTGAGCTAGTTTCCATCACTAATCTTTGCTATCTGATCCAATTGTCCATCCCTCACAGTATTTTGAGTAATGCACTATTATTATTGCACACATTAGTGATAGTAATATGAACAAACCCCTAACCATAAATGGGATAATTCACCCCCCCCAAAAATAATTTTGTCATCATTTACTCACCCTCAAGTTGTTCCAGACACTCCCAAAATATCCCATAGCTGAATTTTTTACTTTGATATATTAGCAAAGATAGCCTTAATATCCCCCAAACTTCTCCCAAAGGAGGAAACTCTTACAACAGACTTTTCGTTCAGTACTCTGATCTGTATTAATTTCCACAGTGCTAATTACCATTATTAATTTAATATTTAGCTGACACTTTTATTCAAAAAGTTACCAAAAGCTCAGCTCAGATCTTTAACCATTAGGCAACTTAATACAGTAATGACTGATCAAAAGGTGAAATTGCAGTATGAGGTAAAATTGCAGAGCCAGGCTTTGACAAGAAGTATGGTCCAATTTGCATCTTATTCTAATTAGGAGCAATCCCTATATCTTGAATTTTTGGGAAAAATGTTTGCCTCAAGCTCCCATTATTATTATTTTTTGATCCTGGTTTGTAAAGAACTGCATAAAGCTTAAGGCCTGAATACCGTAGAGTCAGCAAGTAATTTCATTGGTTTAAATGACCCCAGTATGGATATGTCAGATTCGTTTAATGATCACTAGTCATCAAGACTCAGTGGGGGGCCTTTTCAGACATGTCCATTTTTAAAAAGTTAAAGTTCAGCATGCTCTCTTGTCCCGTGAGCCTTGTGAAAGAGTGATTTAGAACATAGAGATCCAAGGATACAGGACCCATACTGTTTAGTTTGTTATAGCTTTATTTTTAATAACAGCTGAGCATAGCTTTTACCTCTCAGCTGGCTGAGCTAGCTATCAGTCTACTGCCTGCTGTTTTCCCATTGTAGAGATTTTGGTTTATGGAGTTTATGAGTGTGTGTGATCTGTTATGGAATGACTAAACTCCAGGGTCTCAGTGCTGGCATGGTTTCTTAGTAAATGAAGATGATGATGTGTGGGAGAAATCCTTCTTGTTCATTAGTTCATATTCAAGCCAGCAAGCTTGTCCTCCCTAAAGTAATACGGAAGGGATTATGTGTGAGAAAGAAAGGTTTGAAGGTGGAAAAAAAGTTTTATTGCTCAGAGGTTGCTGTTTTATTACTTAATAGAGTTCTCAGATATATTTCAATGACAAGGCCAGACATCTCCAAGTGGGAGGACCTTGGTGAATTATGGTGGACCTCTATTCTTTGTCTCCTTTACAAGCTACTTTGAAACTGCAACTTGTCAAGTGGCTGCATTATTATATTATTATCCAATTATATAAATTATTCAGAGCCATAGTTTTATGGGAGTTTCTGAATTTCTGAATACTGCCTAATTTAGACATACTGATTAACATATATATATATATATATATATATATATATATATATATATATATATATCTTGAATGCTACAAGGACTCAAATCGATCAATCCTGTTCATTGGTTTGCTTATCAATGTTATCTGTTCATTTAAAAGAACTACCCAAACGAAGCGATTCACTAAAACGGTCACACTTTATTTTAAGGTCCAAGTCTCACTATTAACAAACCATTAACTACGACTTTTGCCTCAATAAACTCCTAATTTTCTGCTTATTAATAGTTAGTACGATAGTTGTTAAGTTTAGGTATTGGGTAGGATTAGGGATGTAAAATATGGTCATGCAGAATAGGTGCTTTATAAGTACTAATAAACAGCTAATATGTTATTAAGAGACATGATAACGAGCAACTAGTTAATAATGAGAGTTGGTCCCTATACTAAAGTGTTACTAGTATAATGAATCAGACTGTTACTAGTATAATGAATCAGACTTTCCAAAGTTACCCATGGGAGAGAGAGGACCATTTAGGACAAACCAAATCACTAAAATGAATATGACTTTCCACTGATACATATGAAAGTCAGTTTAGGATGAACTGATGTACTACTACTTGAGAGAAAAGCTGCACGAGTTATTTGCCACCGATTGCTTGGCGATCTTTGCACTACACTGTTGGCAAATACAATTACTACTGGATTCTGCAAGCAGCACTCAGTACTCTTGTATTTAGCGTTGATTGAGAAAGACCATAGTTCTCAGTTCCATAGTTCATATAAAACAAACAAACAAACAAACAAACAAACAAACAAAACAAACAATCAAACAAACAAACAAAAAAATAATTAAAACCTTAAAAAAAAAAAAAGCAGAAGTGAGAAACAAAGTTGCCCAGCTCTGCCTCTGCCACCTGATGCTTTCTTGGCTGTGTCTGTGGTGGTATAAATGGCTAATGGCTATAATGGCTAGTTTTGTGTATGCCCTGCATAGGAACTGTCCTGCAAAGTCCTGACACCCAACCTCCACGGGCCAAAACTTGGCTCTCCAACCGTTTCTTTCACAGACTTTCCTTCTGCCAAATCTCTCAGCTGCAGCTGTCATGACCATTGTTATTATTTTTTGCAGTCTCCTCTCCACATCACCTTTGGCTATTGTTTCCAAAGACAGGTCTATGTTAGGATCTCGTTCACTGGAGCTACAGTTAGGGCTGCTAACCCACCCCACTCCAGTTTGCTGTCTTTCGTCATCCCAGGCTGTGAATTACCTTTACATTCATTATTAAACTTTCTTGGTTGTCAACCGGACTCTTCCTGGTAGTCACTGGTGTACCAAACAGTAGTAGAAAAATCTTTGTGATACTACACTAGGGTATTACAGGGTGTTTCAAGTCTTTTGACTACTATACACCCTCACCCAGGTGAGGCCTGTGCCCTAGCAGCAATTCATTATTATCGATTAATAAAGACTTATTTTTATTCGGTTCCTTAGAAAATACTATGACCTCAACACACTTTTACCATAGTGCATGATTTGTAAGCAAATACTTGTTGACGTTTACATCACATAACCATCCCCATGGCTTTTCTGATGCACGGTAGATACAAGTTTAGGTTTTACAGTTCAGGGTAGGGTTTAGTGTAAGTGGTTCATTATTTTTTAAATGAGATTGTTTTTAAACTTGAGAGAATTATCCTTTTAGCAGCTCCCACAAGGCATTTCATTTCCAAACTGCTGCGATACAAGAACCAACATAATAAAACATTGCCAGATTTTACATTCTTTTCGGATAAAACTGAATAGGCTAGAGTCACTTTGCAATATTGCATGTTTTTTCCAGCGAGCCTGGGTAGGTAACAACGAATGCTATTTATATACCGTGGTGGGCAGGACTACTTTTTGTTATTTACTGGATTGACAAAGAAACATGGAAAAATATTCACAATGATGGATAACTTGTTATTAAGAGGTGTTGATTGGGCACAACCTGGAGCAGAGTTTAGTCGTTTATGCTTGCCGGGCAAAGTAGCAAATTGCTGCATTAATATAGAAATGATGTTGAGTTCATTGTTGTCTAGAAGAAACAGCTGAGCTCTTAAAAATATCTCATTTGTCATTCTTCTCTCCTGTGTGTTTTATCCTTTGCAGAAACTGTCTTTTAGGAATGTATTTTTTGTTAGCGAATGTAGTGTGTTATAAACTGAAGAGGAAAAGCACACACCCCCCACAGGGAAATGGAGAAGTGTGTCAGCTAATGGTGTGTGAAGTATGGGACAGAGGGACACCATGACCTTCACTGTTCCTCAGCGTATGTAGCAAAACTGAACAATAGAACCTTCTGGGCTGATTGCATAACTGCCAGCCCAAGCTCTCTAGTCCTCAGCCTTGGTCTATTAGCACCTACAGGTGTCCTCTAGAGAGATACACAGAAAGCAGGACACAGATAGAAACCTGGAAAGATATCCCACTATAACGTCTCCTTTAAAAGGAATAGTCCATCAAAAATGAACACTCTCAGGCCATCCAAGATGAAGACTTCTACTTTAGAACAGATTTGGAGGAATTTAGCATTATATCATTACGTCTACATTAATCTGGATACATTTGAAAACAGTGTTTTCATTTTAAAACGTTCTCTGCTTAACTGTACATGTGTAAAGCCTCAAAAAATCTCACTGAGACAATACAGACGGAACAGGCATGATATGTTTTCATGCAATTTTTCTGACAGGATCATTTTAGGAAAATAACTCACTATTCACTGATGCATCCAGGTCGCACTCACTCACGAATGTATGTCTGATCTCAAATGCAACTGCCCTCATGTTTTGCTGCAAACAGCACTTGCGAGTAAATTTTCTGTCATCTTTGCAGGACTGTGATATGAAGAGTGTATAAAGTAACACATCTGTAGCAATAGTGTGAAAGCAAATAGCACATAACAGGCACTATACCAGTATAAACATAGATATGCATTGGTACAATATGTGTCATATGACTAAACATGCATCATCATTTTCAAAAGCCTCCATTTTCACAGTCCACATTACAATGCGAAAAGAGCGTTTTCAAAATATCCGGAAATCGTTTTCAAAAAGCTTTCTCACAAAACAAAACCGAAAATGCTGTCTCAGTGTGGACGGAAGGCCAAAATGGAGAGAAAAAGATGCGTTTTCAAATGAAAACGTATTAGTGTGGACAAGGCCCACACAAATGAATCCTCTGCAGTGAATAGGTGCTGTCAAAATGAGAGTTCAAATTGCTGATGAAAAAGCATCACAAACATCCACAGGTAATCCACGTGACTCCAGCCGATCAATTAATGTCTTGTGAAGTGAAAAGCTGCATCAAATCAAAACAAATCCATCATTAAAGCATTTTAACTTTAAACCGCCAGCCTGGCATTTCACATGTCAGGTTTGAATGTTTCTTTAAAATAATAATAATAATAATAATAATAATAATAATAAAACAATTAGCTTCTTGGGGGGTTTCCTTGTTGACAAATAAATATACGTCTTTCTTATCTCCTGAACTTACATTATTATTATGACATTATTAGTTTTTTTTTTTTAGACATTCAGTAATGTTCAGCCATTAACTTGTTGCAAATGTGCCAGTCTGTTAATCAAGCGTGTGAAATCAAAATTCAAATCTATCGGCCTGTTAAAAAAAAATAATGTTGTAGGCTTATGGAAGAGACTGCTGTTTGCTAAATGGTAATTCAAGAACAGAAATAGCATGATGCCAGATGCGTTCATCCCAATAATCATGCTGTCTTTACTCTCAAACTCTCTTCCCCTTTTGAGTCACACTAGGCTGCATTATAAGTCTATGCACTAGAATATCTAGACACAGGAACAGCTTCTTCTTCTTCTATGTATACTGTATGTATATTGATTATCGCTAATAACGAGTGTGAGGATCTGTGAGGATGATATTAATGAGTGTTGAATGACAGAGTCAGATTATTGACTTGTTGAGTTATTGTGATCTGTTGTTCATAGGAACGTTGTCTCCATTTTAGGTTCTGTCACAGCACCGCTCAGCGTTAATTCTGAGAATTAAATGGAATTAATTGTTGGGTAATTAAAGGACAAGGTTTAATGAAAGTGATTTACTGACACCCTTTCATCTCCTGAAACCCTTGGTGGACTGGTGATCAAACAAGAATAAGCAGCCAGACAATTCTATGCCACTTTGTATGGAGTCAGAATGATCTCTGAATTAATTAATAGGTCTAGAGTGACAAAATATGAAACATAAATTAAACAAATACATACGTGTGCTTGCAATTTTTTTTTTCCTGGTGCACATACACATATTTGATCCCCTATCAATCAGCAAGATTTCTGGCTCCCAAGTGTCTTTTATACAGTGGGAAGTTGTGGCCTAATGGTTAGAGAGTCGGACTCTTATTCCAAAGGTTGCAAGTTCAACTCTCGAGCCGGCAGGAATTGTAGGTGGGGGGAGTGAATGTACACCTCAATACCACGACTGAGGTGTCCTTGAGCAAGGCACCGAACCCCCAACTTCTCCCTGGGTGCTGCAGCATAAATGGCTGCCCACTGCTCTGGGTGTGTGTTCACTGCTGTGTGTGTGTGTGTGCACTTACTAGGCTTCTTCCGATTCCGATACTAGTATCGGAAATTCCACCGATACCACAAAAATTCTGGCATCGGTATCGGCGAGTACTTGAACCCATGTACCGATCCGATACCATTTTTAAACAAGACCTATAGTTATGCGCGCTAGCTTTGCTGCAAATCGGAAATCAATTCTTCTTCGCTGCTCAGAATGCAAACACAGGAAGTTGTGCTGTGTTGCCACACAAGCAACCACAATTTAGAGCAGCGAAGAAGAAATACAAACTGCTAGCACATTGCCAGTAAGTTAAATCACTCGGGCTGCGTCCGAAATCGCATACTACTTGTGTAGGTACTACATTTGAATTCGAACGTACTACTCGACCGTTAAAAAATTACGTTCTATATAGTATGAATGAGGGTAGTATGAATGGAATTCGGCCGTACTACATCCGCCATGTTGATGTTGTCACGTGTCATGCGTCTTCACAACAGCGCGAAAATTTAAAGAGCCCACTTCACTGCGCTAACATCGTTAATGATTTAAATTCTTAACGCTTAACGAACCGTCTATTTAAAGAAAGCAGCGTTAACAAGCTGATGTACTACATTGAGGTTGACGTAGTTTCATCTGTTTGTTAAACCCTCAACAAGTCAGTCGTTTACTTGGATGATGTTAAACAAGTAAGTTACAAGTTAACCACAATGAGCATCAAAAATGCTTTTCCCTGAGGTACTTTACACTTGAAGACAGCCACGTCGCGGCTTTCCGCCATTTTTCGAATATGACGCGGCCTCTCCCACGGCCTCATGGGATAGTAGTGTCCATCGTATGCCTACTACAGAATTCGGAAGAAAGTAGTAGGTCATCCGGGTACTTCTCGCCTACTATTTTTCGAATACTATGAATTCGGACATACTACTCGCCTCGCATACTGTTTTTCGCATACTATATAGTAGGGAAGTATGCGATTTCGGACGCACCCTCGCTTATGCGACTAAATCTTCACCCTGGGCGACTAAATGATGTCTAATATTAGCCACTGGCTAATAAATGATCAGATTTTACTGGGAGGCTATGTATAAGTTTAGCACAGATATATTGTCACTCGCTGAAAACTCCGAGCGCTTCAGAGTTTCTCTCTCCGCCAAGCGATCTATTTTTCAGATCATCTGAATGAATGCGCAGCGCACCTGTATTTGACGTACCGTAAACTCTAGTGTGAAGTGCACGACTCGCCGTCACTTTGCTTTTTTCCTCACAGGCAGAGCGAGAGAGTCTTAATTCTGCGTGGTATGTCAATTCTGCATGGTATGTAAACGTTATTCTTTGTTGTATTTTCGTGTCAAAATAACGGAGTTCCTTTGGAATTATTCAGTTTAACTGCCGGGTTCTCCGGTAAGTAGGCGGAGCTAATGCGCAAACGACAATCTCATTGGCCGGCGCTCACCTATTATTGTCCTTGTTTTGATTTCAGCAAATCGGTTCGAGCCAATGCAGACAACGTGATTAATATTCATGAATCCAGCAGCTCGTTAATCCTTAGTGTGTTTTATATTGTTCTTAGTAGAATTCATAGTAGGATTATTATCTTATCAGTATTATTGATAGTTTTTCCCCATTTTTACATAAATACCGAATGACCAAAAAAAAGCACCACCACTGGTCCTAAATTCAGTTAAAATTACTCGCCAGACTATCTATCTATCTATCTATCTATCTATCTATCTATCTATCTATCTATCTATCTATCTATCTATCTATCTATCTATGGTGAAGCACACCATAAAAGAATTGTATCAATTCAGGGCTAGTAGTACATACAGCTGTATAACCAGATACATACCCGGGTATCGGATCAGTACTCGGTATCGGCCGATACCCTGAGCCTAGGTATCGGAATCGGTATCGGGAAGGGAAAAAGGGTATCGGAACATCTCTAGCACTTAGGATGGGTTAAATGCAGAGCATGAATTCCGAGTATGGGTCACCATACTTGGCTGTATGTCGTGTCAATTTTTTACAGGTAACGCGCTGAGATTAGGAGCGTTATGTAAGGGATAATCAACGGCTAGCTGTGCATTAAACGATTGAGGGTGGTTGCCTCCGCAAAGTGCATTCAAATTGTTTAATGCACAGCTAGCCGTTGATTATCCCGTTTATGCCATGGTCATTTGCCAGCATTCACATATTAAAGATGTTAATAATATTCGCGCTGCAATATTTTACCGGAACGATAAAAATGGCGGTTATTTTCGTCTGTATTACTATTTAACTTTAACTATATGTTACTATGGTTACCAATGTTTATAGGAAGCACATTAATATAGAATGTGATTAAACTGGCTTGGAACTACCTGTGCAGTTCAACGAATTTAATCAACACCTGCCAGCCAATCAGAATCGAGTATTCAGACAGACCATGGCATAAATATATATGTATTTATGCCATGGTCTGTCTGAATACTCGATCCTGATTGGCTGGCAGGTGTTGATTAAATTCGTTGAACTGCACAGGTAGTTCCTGATTAATATATATTAATCAGGTAAATGCATTTTAAAATCATCATATATATCTGTTGATATCTAATGTTTTGTTATCTTGTGTGCATTTCAAACACATAAGCATATTGACAGAGTTTACCCTGTCAGATGTCTCAGTTGGACAAACAATGATTTGTCTTTTTTGAATCATTAAAATATTGGTGTCCAGGATACTGTGAACCCAGAGACTGTAATGGCTGTTAAGATAATCTGAACATTTAGCCCATTTCTTAGAAAATACAGAGATCTATGACTATATTGTGTAGCACGTAAAATTACAAACATATGATTTTTGGTCTAATCACCCAGCCCTAATATAAAGAACTGCTGACATGTTATACATCACAGCTCTCACTGGAATTGGATGGTATTGTGTTTATTAAATAATCATTGCTGTATTTTCACAGAATTTCTGTCAGTCATTTGTGCCATTAACATATGCTGTAGAGGAACCTGTCAATTCAGCATGCAGTATGTGAAGCAGTTCATTTTGCTAGAGTCAGGAATTCATAAACAACTACTTTACACCGTGTGTAGAATATGTAGAGCTTGCAGATTCCTGTTAATGAATCATAGTGGCCTCCAGATATTGAACATATCAGAGCAACAGCAGAAACTAGTAAAGAAATAATTGTGGATGGGTGCCAGCAATTTGTTTAATTTTTTAACTTATTTATTTAAGGGTCTCTGTTCAGTCAGCATATAAATATGAATTTTATATCAGTCATTTATCTTTTAGCATCTATTCTATGGTGGCACACATACATTAGGTCACTTCACTAGTGATCCGAAGATTAGATGTCGCATTGATTAATGATTTTCTCATGCATATTGTCTTGGCTGAATTCAACATGTCATTATAAAATGTAACTGCTCTGAATATGTATTATCCCAGATATATTGACTATCATAAAATGTTTGAAATGTTGTTCCAAACTGATGATAGCTGAGAAAGTTCTGTTTAAATTATAACTGATTGACATGTTTGGGAGGATGAAATTCGTAGCCCCAAATTACACCTTCAGCATCCTTATATGAGACTGTAAGGTCTTTCAGGTCTTTTCAGTGTTCTTTCAGCATCATCGTTTATTGATGTGCTGAAAAAAAGTATTTTGTATTGTCAAAAGCATGTTGAGAGCTGTAATTTTGAGTGCCTCCATCTCCTCAAGGAAACACATTCTGAATAGCAGATTGAAATTACAGTGTAGAAAAGTTTTCCTCAAAATGAACAAACTGTGATTCTGAAAAGAAAAGATTGGACTGCCCTGGGATACATTTATATTATTCTCTTTCTCTCTTTTTAGATGACTTGAGTCATGAAGCCTCTGGATCATTTCTGGATGCGGCCACATCACCCACATCAACCCATTTGTTTGGTGGCTTCCATATGACAGACAGGAATCTGGCTTCTGTAGTCCAGTCAGATCCCACAGGCTCGTCAAATAGTAGCAGGGAACAACCTGCATTTTCCTCTGTACTCACATTACTTGCCAGCACAGCCCAAAAGCCTCCCGAACTCTCGTCAAAAGTTGTTGCACATGACAATGAAACACATCAATGGCCTTCAAATGGATCTTTGGAACGAGTGGAGCCATTTACTCTTCCATTGTCTGTGCTGGTCAGCAACCAATCCAATAACTCAGGTTTGTTCCCAGAATGCAGCTAGTTCTATATCTTACAGTTAATTTAGATGTCATTTTGTTTTGTACAGACGACCCTGTTGAAAAAACAAACAAACAAAAAAAAGAAAAAAAAACGGCATATGCTGGTTAGTTATGTTTTGAAGCATGACTGCTGGTATGAGCTGGTTTAAGCTGGTCCTTAGTTGGTCATAAGCTGGTTTATGTTGTTCCTGAACTGGTTATGAGCTAGTTCTGAGCAGCAGCTAGTTGCTTAGGATCAGCACATTACCAGCTTAAACCAGCTCATGACCAGATAAGGACCAACTAAGGACAGGCTCAAATCAGCTACCATGCTCCAAAACATACCTAACCAGTATATGCAGTTTTTAGTCAATCATGGGTCAATTATTCCTTAAACTGTTCCTTAAAATGTGTAGGCATGGAAGCCCTGCTGTCAACATCAATTTTGCCATCTTTTCCGTCATCACATGAATCATGGGTATTGTCCAAAAATCGTGTCCAAATACCCCTCATTGAGGCATTTCAAATTGAAATAGGCTCAGCACATTATTTGATCATTTTTGCCTTTGTTAGAACACAATGAATCACTAGCAACTTCAAAACAGTTCTGCAAACTGTTTTGAAGCTTATGTAACCACTTTTCAGTGTTTTATGAAAAGACCGTTTTAGAACCTTCTGTTTTTCAAAGCTGTTTGAACAGCCACTGGGCACTATGTCACAAATCACACATTATTGCTTCATCCCAGGAGCTTTTTCAGTACTGGAGCAGTTTACTTAGAACTCATTCAACAGGCCCAGAGCACTAAATGTGCCCCAGTGTTTAACAAAGGAATCCCCAAAAATGGAATATACAACTATGCTACTCTCAACGCTTCCCCCCACACAGTGGTCAATAGTGATAGTAATAGTTTTGAACATGGTCTAAAGGGTTCACGAACTGCCTTTTTCTTATTATTTTGTACTGTTCTATGAGGTCCACTTATAATGCTATGAAGATTTTTTACATAAAAAAACCCAAAAAAAACCCCTATAATTTAGAGGTAATAGGCTATTTTCTGTCCTGTTTTGACCCCCCTCATCAGAATGCTCTGTTTGAATAGGTGTGGCGGATTGTAGACTCGGACTGGTATGATGTAAATGCCCACTGGTATGCTTTGCTAACTGTTGTATACTGTATGTTTGACAGCCTACATCCTTCACAGATGAAAAGATGGTATGATTTAGGTTAAAAATGTATAAATACTGAGTACATATAAAATGATAAAATGATGTAATAACAGACAAAGACAAAACAGACAAAAATCCAATAGAGTTGGCACAGCATCATCTTTTAGTTTCAATCCTGTATCGAATTGCCTTGTTTGTGAACAAATCCATGGTAAAATGAAGCGTATAAAGGACCAAGTTCTTGCTGACGTGGTCTGGAACTTCAAAAAAATAGCGTTCATCCAATCTTTCCTAATGTTGGGATCAGAAGGAAGGCAATGCAATGTTTTTCCACAACTTGGCACTGCCAAGTTTCAGGTTTCAGCGTAGACCTGCATTTGTCTTTCTCTTGCTATTTACACTACAGTACATGCACAAATCGGTGGGCGGGGCTAAACATGCAGTGATGTAGAAGCAAGCGTTGATCTTCTGTGGAGGCGGCGCTTATCCACACTATTACGTCATAAAGTGGTACATTCCACAACCTGTTGTTTTGGCAGATTGGCTTCAATATAAGGTGGTTTTAGACAAGAACGTTTTGAGTTCTGAAACTTACAGGATGTTTTATATAGTACAATCACCTCTTATATGTTAAAAGATTTAGGGAATTTTGATTTCTCAGTTCATGACCCCTTTAAGTAAGAAAGAGGACTAGCAATGCTGCCACATTCTTGATGAGCTGTTGAGGATTGATTGAAGAATAACTCCTTATAGTAGAGCTAAAAACAGCTGCTCTATGGAATATGAACTGTGATTTAAAGGAACTGTTCACCCAAAAATGAAAATTCTGTTATTAATTACTCACCCTCATGTCGTTCCAAATCCGTAAGACCTTTTTTCATCTTCAGAACACAAATTAAGATATTTTTGATGAAATCCGAGAGCTCTCCATATACCGCAATACAACTGAAATGTTCGCAGGTCCAGAAACGTAGCAATGACATAGGTAAATTAGTCAATGTGACATCAGGGGTTCAACCGTAATTTTATGAAGCTACAAGAATACTTTTTGTGGGCAAAGAAAACAAAAATAACGACTTTATTCAACAATTCTTCTCCTCCTCATCACATTTGCTGCGGCGTGCCGCCATTCTGGCGAGTATCAGGACGCATGTGCTTGCTTCCACTTCATGGAAACAAACAACGCATGCACGTGTTAACGCATGTAGAGAACTTTAAGGTATCATCAAAAAATATCTTCATTTGTGTTCTGAAGATGAACGAAGGTGTTACGGTTTTGGAACGACATGAGAGTGAGGAATTAATGAAAGAAATTTTCATTTTTGGGTGAACTATTCCTTTAAATCCCATTGAACTTCTATAATGTCATTTATTTCCCAGTGAAAAGTGATAGTCAACCAAAACGTATGTAGGGTGAGACTTGCTTTTGAAATTTTATTCTATTCTGTTATTTATTTACTTACTTATTTATTTATTGGATTGTGACAAATAGAACTCAGGTGGTTGAAGAGTAGGGGTTAAAAATAAAAGTGAATCATAACATGATTAATTACATTTTGATAAACATTTACAGGCATTGTTTTTTAAATAATGTGAAAAGATGAATCATGCACAGTAAGATCAAGAATGTGAAGTAGTTCTTTTTAATAGGCTCATGTAGATAGCACACATCCTTGCCATCTCTGATTGACAGGTGTTTAGAGGAAAGTGGTTGAAAATTGTTTGACTATTTTCTTCACCCACACCATTATGATGTTATCCAAAATAGAATGTCGTGATCATTAGTTTTTTTTTTTAGATTTCTTCGTGACTTTAAGTGAGAAGCATAACCTCCATCTATGAAGTACAGTATATACTGTATATACTGTATAACATCTCCAACCCTTGAAACTCTTTAATTTTCCTGGTACACTTGTTCTTTGTAATGAAGCCCTCAGGTCAGTCAACAGCCATTGGTCAGTCAAGCGTATAGGTATCCAAACATCAAGCATTGTTGTTCTGCAGTAACAGACTAGAATATAAGAGAACATAACATTTGAAATGCTCTTCAATAGAAAAGTAAAGCATACTTTTTTATATAATAACCATAACTCCATAACAATATATTTCCCTTTTGACATGTTGTATACAGTATAGTGAAACTGCTATAATAAAAGTAATTGATTTAAATGAAGTATTCAAATCCTAGAGCTGCTGAGAATCATAAATTCTTAAAAATAATCTGTTAAAGTCAGATAATGCCAATATTTCATTTAATTCCCTGGCTTCAGAGGAGACATGCACAGCTCAGGAAATTAAATATTTAAAGATGGGCCATCAGCTATCAAGGGTTTTAAGATAGAGTTCTCCCTTCATGACTCTGCGTGGAGTCTCATAATTAGATACAATAAGTAAATTATTTTCAATGGGAATCTAAAATTCTAACTAAAAAAAGCAATTCTCTACTATAAAACCAACCAACCTCGACCATGCAAGAATATCCAACAACACTAGAATTGGAGCGCTAGAATGTATTTCATAAATAATATGAAATACATAATAGGGCAAAAAAAAAAAAAAAAAATCTTGTAATTTATTCACCCTCATGCCTCATGGAATGATTTTCCGGACTATTTTCAAAAGCAAATGCAAATTGTATTTTCAATTGCATTTTGCACATGTGGGCGCATAAATTGTGACATAATCCAAATGCAATCACAAATCTTGCATTATCGATTTTGCGAACGTACAGTGACTGCCACATTTCAAATGAAAAGGCAAAGTCCATTTGCAATTGTATTTCTCATGTCTTAGGAGTTATGAGCCTGTCATATTTAAATAGCAATATTAATTACCACATTTGGTTTTTCACTTTTGCTGCATCGCGCATGTAACCTGCCAAAACTCAAATCGCGGTCCCACTTTATATTAAGTGACCTTAACTACTATGTACTTACATTTAAATTAATCATTTGGTACAATGCACTTATTGTGTACATACATGTTTTTACATTGTACTTACATTTTTAAAAATACCTTTATGTAATTACATCTGTAATTAATTTCTGTAATTACATTTATAATTACACTGTTGGCCCGTCCCTTACACCTTAACCCACCCTTAAACCTACCCATACCACTTAACCTGTCCCTAACCTTTCCCGTATCCCACCTCAATAGCAGCAGAAGTGTTTTGCAATACAGTATGAACACAATAAGTACATTGTACTTATTTTTTGATGTAAGTACATAGTAGTTAAGGCCACCTATTATAAAGTGTGACCGAAATCGCAATTCCATTTGCATTTGAATTTCGGAAAAATTGAACACGGAAAGCTGTCAATCATTGTGAGTGGGCGGGACTATACTAGGGGGCGTGTTTGTATTGGGAAGTGACGTCACTCACAGATGACCTTTCTGAACGCTTTGATTAATGGAGGTAATCGGTGAAGGCACACCCTGCATCCCAATGTTCATACTATCCATCCTAAATAGTATGTGAGACTGCAATAAGTGTGTCCCAAAGCATAGTATGTTGAAAAGATTATGCCAAAAAAAAAGGACTTGAAAGACTGTAACCGGATTGTCTACTATTTCAGGTCGATTTTTGAAGTGTGGATCCGAGCACACTCTAATGGCTAAAATTGCCCACAATCCATTGCACTTTTGGTCCAGAACTACAAACACGAATAAATAGCGTTAGAAAAACTACAAACGTATTGGATTCGCGCGATTGACCTTTATGTAGAGAGGTTTAAAAAAGGGGTCTGAGAGTTACTAATAATCAACATTTAAACTGGTAAAAACTATTTATTTATTGTTATCCGTGTTATATTGCAACAACAATGTGAACTTTTATAAACATCCATTTGGTCGTTAACTTTTAAATGCATCATTATGCAGAAAATAGCAAAGTTTTCCGCATAAAAGACCCGCTACTGGCAGATCAACGAGCTACTTATTTTTTCTCTAATACGGTAGTAAGTTAAATTAAATGAAATGTGGAGGATGTTAACTGTGACAAGATGATTGACAGGCCAGTTTGCAGCGATTATCCCCTACTAACAGCGGGAGCCACAACGGTAAAATTTGCAGTTGCTTTTGAAAATAGTCAGGAAAATCATTCCATACCAGATATTTTCATCCATTAAATGCAAGGATGAGGTTTTTGACTGTAACCATCAAGCTAAAAAAAAAAAAATAAAATAAAATAAAAAACTACCATAACACTATTCAATATGATTTGTGCACTTTGATTGCCTTATGTGAAAAGTACAGTAAGCTGTATTCACTCAAAAATCCTCCCCTATTCAAATCTGCTGTGCAATAACTTTTGTTTACAGAATGAGTGGCATATAAAGAAGAGAAAGAAACTGTACACAAACCTCACTGGTTTTCATGTCAATCATCATCAGTGTGAGATATCTAAATGCATAACAAGATTTGAGAACATTCCACACCCCTCTTGCAATACATCTACTCATTAAGTGCGTTTACATGGACCCTCTTAATGCGATTATAATGAGATTTTGGCGATATTGCGATTATGCTTTACCTCATGTAAACGCAATACTTCGATCTAAATAATGCGATTAAGCTCATAATCGCAACAAGCATAATCGTATTAACATAGGTGGCGTACACTGATTTTAATCGGAATTTACAGGCATGTAAACACCTTAATCGCAGTATTGCCGCTCTGACCAAAGTGCGCATGCGCTTGTGACATATATGAATAACGTGACACGCACCTGTAATAATACGGAGATTAGAAACGATGGAGGGGAAGAAAGCATCGCATTCTGAGGAAAACACAAGCTGCCAGCAGTCTCTGTTTCTTACCCTCATCCTGAAAGGGCGAGCAGAACGCGACGGCAGCGTAGGGAAACAAATTCCATCACATTTCTATGGCGCCGAAAAAGCGTGGAATACAGCCATACAAAATCATTATGCATTAGACGTAAATAAATTAAAACAGCGACCAGTAACACTGCTCTTTCTGAGTCCATCATTTGTGCTGTCCAGTGGGGTATGTGAATATAAAAATTAACCACAATTCTTAGCGAATAATAAGAATAATGGAAATTGCATGTAAACAGGAGTAAGAGCTTTGCTCTTGACATGTAAACATCAAAATGCGATTAAGTCCTTACTCTGATTATTGGAAATAATCGCAATATTCGTGCGCATGTAAACGCAGTCATTGACTTGAGTGCAGAATAAAATCTATCTATCTATCTATCTATCTATCTATCTATATAGAGCACAGCATTTAAATTCTAATGCTGTACACAAGGTCAAGCTACATTTTGATACATCCTTCTTCAATGTTCTGAAGCAATTGCATGCTTTCTGCAGGTAGTCGACCTGAAGCATGCATTCTCAACCTGAAGCACATTCTTGATGCATTTGCTGTAAATTATTTATTTAATGACCCAAACAAGGCTACCTGGAAATGCACTTAGAGAAAAGACTAATGGCAAACCTGGTCAGTTTTTTTGCTTAAATCTCCTTGTAGAGACGACTCCCAGTTCAAAGGCTCAAAATGGACAGGCTGCCTGGTCCTTTTAGTTGAAAATGGGCTTACTTACACATTTATTCTGAGACATACAAGTCTTTGATAACTGATGTGTTTATAATATGACTAATACAATAGGTATTCTGAAGTGTCCTTGAATCAAATGCTGTTCATAGAAATATCAATAATGATCAAGCTTTTGTTATACTGTACTTGTAAACCTGAGGCCTCCACCTTTATTTTCCTAAATAGAATATAATTTACTTTAAAGCTTAATCTCATGCAAAAAAAAAAAAAATAAAATAATAAAAATAAAAACTTTTTATACTATATATATGCTGGAATGTGCAATATGGACTTATTTAAAGTATCTGAAACTTTTGTGTTGCTGAATTGGTGGCTGATTCATGTGGATTTGTATGATCTCGTTAGTACATTTTCGTACAATCTGCCAGTGGCAGGTATGATTAAGAGTGGGGTTAGGGGTGGACCTTCACACTTACTTTTTTCCCCCCTATAAATCCCTGTAAATTCTGTATGAATTTGTTTGTTGCGAATCATACAAAAACATATGTTTGTGTATAATTCGTAACAAAAAAATTCATACAAAATCTCAGCTTCATAAAATAGTTACAATTTCCTGTAAGATTGGGTTAAAACTTTTATATATGGACAGCTTCATAAACTTAAAAATCTTCACACGTCCTTATATTATATTTGTATTATACATGTCTACTAGTAAATATATTTAAATTCAAAGCCATTGTAAAATACTCTATAAACACACACCTGTGATCTTATTACTTAAGTATTACTGTTGCTGTGTGATTTTTTTTTTCTTTTATGAAACCTTGCCAGGTATATGAAGTAGGTGTCTTATAAAGGCTGTCAAAGCAGCTCCAAAAGTTCTTTGATGCCTGCTTTGCATATATTTTTTCAACCATATTAATCACATTAAATTGGTATTGAAAGATTATTTGTTTTTAATTAACTTTAGTCAAATGTATTTGAATCAACTACAGCCAGCTGTATGAACTGTTCTAAAGTGTGAACCGAATGGCCTATATAATTAGCCTAAAAGTGTGAACCAAATGGCCCATCCTGTCAGGACATCATAAGGTTACACTATCATTGGCTCTCCATGGGGTGTTATTGTGTTGTTTGTAGCACATTTGTTACCAGGTATAAAGGTCTGGTCTCACAGACAGTACCTTGGGTTAAGATTGTTTGAAGGATGACATGCTAACATCACTGCTGAAGAACTGCTACACTGCTACCTTCAATAAATTCTTCTCCCCACAAGAACTTTGGTCAAGCTTACTTATTTTATGTATTAGAGAAATCTAGTACATTGGCGAGCCACCCAAACTACTGCTCAACCAAATACAGCAAAATCTAACAGTATTCGATGTAGCCTACCTAAAAATATTCATAAACATTTGATTTGTTTATATTTAAAATGCCTTTGTGTTAGATGCTGTCATATAAATATATTAAATGCTGTTAGAACAAATAAATACCTCTGATTACTGACAATAAATATTACTGACCTTATTACATTATCTTTATGCTCTTCATATCATCATTGTTAAAGGGATAGTTCTCCCAAAAATGAAAATTCTGTAATTAATTACTCACCCTCATGTCGTTCCAAATCTGTAAGACCTTCGTTCATCTTCCAGAACACAAATTAAGATATTTTTGATGCATTCTGATAGCTCACTGACCCTCCCATAAACAGCAAGGATCCGTACATGATCAAGGCTCAGAAATGTAGCAAGGAGATCGTTAAAATAACCCATGTGACATCAGTGGTTCAACCGTAATTTTACGAAGCTACAAGAATACTTTTTGTGCTCAAAGAAAACAAAATAACGACTTCGTCTCCTCTGCATCACCCTATAGCACCATTTTGGAGAGTATCATGTACATAAACAACGTATGCAATGTATATATGCTGATATGTTGTTTACGTTCAGATCAAAGCGAAAACAGCGTAAACAGTATACTGTATCTCTGTACAGTACTGCTGACACAGAATAGCATACCTTGTTTACGTATGTGATACTCTCCAAAATGGCGTTATATAGGGTGATGCGGAGGAGACGAATTGTTGAATTAAGTCAATATTTTTGTTTTCTTTGCGAACAAAAAGTATTCTCGTAGCTTCGTAAAATTACGGTTGAACCACTGATGTCACATGAATTATTTTAACGATGTCCTTGCTACGTTTCTGAGCCGTGATTTTGTACCAATCCTTGCTGTCTATGGGAGGGTCAGAGAGCTCTCAGAATGCATCAACAATATCTTAATTTGTTACGAAGATAGTAATTATTGACAGAATTTTCATTTTTGGGTGAACTATCCCTTTACCATTATCAATTACTGTCATCACCATCATTATAATCATCACTTCACCATCTTTGTCCTCAGATTTTCTACAGTCACCTCACACCTTTCTGTGTTTTTTTGTTTCAGAGTTTGAGTGGATATCTGAGCTGGTGGCACCTGCAGCCACATCCAGAGCTGCAGACCCTGATTCTAGCAGACTGATTTCACCTGAGCAGAGAAACAATGCTGCACCCAATAGATCTTCAGCTACAGCTGTGGACAGACAACGAGAACGACCAGACATTGCAACCACTATTGTATCTCAACCTACAATATTTAACAGCAATACTGTTACCACAACCAGCATCCCCTTTACAACAACCACAAACCTGATTAGTACTACCCAATCATCTGCTGCTAAACGACACTCCAAAACACCTAGGACAACTATAAGAACTACAACTACAGAATCTCCAAAGACAACACCTAGAATCCTGCCTGACTCCACCTCACAGAGCGCTAAGTTGGACCCTTCAAAAAGCACTTTAGGAACTCCAAGAGCTGCTGCAACTGAGGCCTCAATGCTAAGATGTAACATCACTGACAAGATGTGGATAAAAACAGGTGCGATTGCTCAGATCAAATGGTGATCTTTGTGAAATGACAGAACGTTGTTGTACTGTAAATCAGTGTTGTAATCGAGACCAGCTCATTCAAGTCTGAGTCAAGACTGAGACCAGAAATGGGTTGATTCCTAGATGAGTCCACATGTTCCCAAGTCATTGACAAGACCAAGACAATGAAAATATGGTCTGGGACTCGAACTCAAGATTGAGTTCAGTTTCAAGTACTACAACATTTACTGTCATCTGCCACTGATGTTATCATTTATGCTGAATAAATCTACCTGTACATGTTTATTTAATGATGAAAGTTATTTGTTATCATGACAGTTCTTGTAGGTGCTACTGAATCAGTGTTACATTACTCAATAATTGACTTGATCTCGAGTCCAAGAGCATATTTCCATGATGGATTTGGGAGCATGTGGACTAGGTCTTGACTTGAAATTAACCTTCTTCTGGTCTTGACTTGGGCCCTGTTTACACCTGATATTAAGATGCATTTTGGTTGATCGTTTTTTTAAATCTGTCTCTTTTGTTCACTATTTAATTCATTTTCTTTGAGGGAAGAGTCTATGGGTGGGTGTATGTGTGGGCTTTTTCTGATCTTTCAATATATTATTGCAAAATAAGCTCATGCAATTTAGTTATGAACGTAAAAAAGAGACAATGGAAAAGTATTCAGAGAGCAGCAACTTTCATTTCTTAATACCAGGTGTAAACAGGGCCTTGGATGAACTGATCCTGACTACAGCACTATTGTAAATTTCAGTGAGCACTGCAAATAGATGTATGCAAATGCCTTCCAAAATTATAACAGAAATTTACCATGGTAACCATACATATGCCAAAATTCCACAGTTACTTCTTTCTGTGAAAGAAATTAGCCATAATTACAAAGAACTGGAAAAGTGGCCTGATTCTTACTTAATGTTTTTTACAATACAGATGGTTCCAAATCAGCTTCAGTAATAATCAGGAAAATAACAGAATCAAATTCTTCAAATATGAGAATTCAGATTCTGCTGTCAATTATTTTGCTCAAATCTCAAATCAGTTTCAGTTAAATACATTTGTCAAGTTTATCAATTATGAAACAAGTTCAATTGACCCTTCACAAAGATGTCAATATACACCATTTTTCAAGTTCAAGCAAATTAACCTACTCACCTGTCTGGTTTGTTTGTCTGTAAAAAATGGTGGAATTGGCATTATGATTGGTCAGAAGGTTCAATACCCATGTAATTTATCAGTTCAAACCCTTCCCGCCCCTTCAACTGCCTTATACATAAAAGTGGCAAAAAATATTAAACACATTTTTTAAAATCTCACAGAATTATTGTAACAATGTTTGCAGATAATTGATCAAGAGTGTTTAGTAGTAACAGTAGCTGCATATTTTTGTCAAAAAAACTATGGTTACCATGGCGCATTTTCGTAATCGTTCTTCCCAATCAAATGGTTTTATTTGAACATAAAACATATATTTTCCAACGCATTTTTCATTAAATTTTTTTTTTCTGTCAATGACAGTGTTGTCCATACAGTTACGGAGGAGTCGTCTAGACAGTATTTTGAAGCAGAATCTCCCTCGAGGGTTTACTCAAGCTCTGAAGAAGGCCTTGAATGACAGCACAGTTCAGGCCAAGGTTTGCACTTTATAACACAGTCATCATTTACAGTTTGTTCTGCATCAGGTATTCGCCAACACAAATTACATTTTGCTTTAAGCAATGCTTGCTGTCTTGATATAACTACCACAAGATCTACCCTCCAAATCCGACCCCTTCGGTCACACATCCTTCTCTTAACATTAGCAAACCCATACTTAAGTTTTAATATACCTGCAGAGTTAATAATAATAATTCATTGCATTTATATAGCGCTTTTCTGGGTACTCAAAGCGCTTTACATGAAGGGGGGGGGGGGGGGGTCTCCTCAACCACCACCAGTGTGCAGCATCCACCTGGATGATGCGTCGGCAACCATATTGCCCACCACACACCAGCTTATTGGTGGAGAGGAGACAGAGTGATGAAGCCAATCATTGTATGGGGATGATTAGGAGGCCATGATGGTCAGAGGCCAATGGGCAAATTTGGCCAGGATGCCAAGGTTACACCCCTACTCTTTTTCAAAGGACATCGTGGGATTTTTAATGACCACAGAGAGTCAGGACCTCGGTTTAACATCTCATCCGAAAGACGGTGCTTTTTACAGTATAGTGTCCCCGTCATTATACTGGGGTGTTAGGACCCCCACAGACCACAGGGTGAGCACCCCCTGCTGGCTTCACTAACACCTCTTCCAGCAGCAACCTAGTTTTCTCAGGAGGTCTCCCATCCAGGTACTGACCAGGCTCAACCCTACTTAGCTTTAGTGGGCAACCAGTCTTGGGCTACAGGGTGATATGGCTGCTAGTTTTTTAACCAATCACCATGCTGTAAAACCCATATGACTGATTGCTCTGAAAGTGCAAGAAAAATATAAATCCTTTTCACATGGTTTTGAACACTCCAAAAAGATAAAACATCCAGGCTACTATAATATACATATTTATTTATTGCTGTATAAATGTTGCACACAAATTGTGTCATTAAGAATATCCATCCTTGGTTAAAAGATTTGTTTTGCACACATAATGGTGTAATTCACCAGCAGGGGCTAAGCATCTGTGTGTATTACAGTACATATCTTGTTTTCAGCAGCTTTGTTGCTTTATTTGTGTCTATTGATTTCCATCTTCTCTTTCTCATTTTAATATATGTTTACTTCAGATGTGTCCCTTAGTGAAACTGTTTGTCTTATTTTAATCAAGGGAAGCTAGGCTAATCTGCTAAACACTGACACCTAACAAAACCAAACACACAATGCTTGTCAGGCAGAGTCAAACCTTACTATAGGAAGAGAGGGAAAAAAAAACAAACAAACAAACAAACAAACAAAAAAAAAAAAACAGATGCACATGATAAATTGGGTGAAAATGGAAATAGAGTACTGCTATTAGTCACCCCTCAGTTACATCTTAGGCTGTTCAGTTACTGAGCTTTTTCTGCCTGTTTGTCCCAAGATAAAGGCTTTGATGTCAGTGCAGTCCTTATGTTGGAGGCAATCCGGGGAGAATTGAAAAGTCTGTGGCTCATCAAATTGTTGATTGAGTAAACTACAGGGGTTTGGATTTAGCCATCATCATTAAAACATAACGTTAAAGTAATATTCTGCAAATTTTATCTTTTTTATTTTATTTTTATTAAACATTTTAGATTTATAACTATTTAGAGCAGAGCCCAAAATCTGCCCATATACATAAGATACACAAAGGGAGAAACAATTCTAAAAATGAAGGTTGTAAAACTATGCCAGAAAAAATAAAACTATGACTAAAACAATATTAGAGGGATAACAAGTGCATCTCAAGATTTCAGGTGGTCTGATAAAGTCTCAATAAAGTCCAACCAAAATTGTATTGTCTTTTTGGTGGCACCATGTATTTTGGCTGTGGTACACTCCAAAAGGACAATGTCCAGCAGATAGGACATCCAAGTACAACCCGAATTTCAGAAATGTTGGGACTTTTTACAAATTTGAATAAAATGAAAACTAAAAGAATTTCAAATCACATGAGCCAAGATTTTTTTCACAATAGAACATAGATAACATAACAAATGTTTAAACTGATAAATTTTACAATTTTATGCACAAAATGAGCTCATTTCAAATTTGGACTTGTCTGACCATAGAACACTTTTCCACTTTGAAACAGTCCATTTTAAATGAGCCTTGGCCCACAGGACACAACAGCGCTTCTGGACCATGTTCACATATGGCTTCCTTTTTGCATGATAGAGCTTTAGTTGGCATCTGCAGATGGCATGGCGGATTGTGTTTACCAACAGTGGTTTCTGGAAGTATTCCTGGGCCCATTTAGTAATGTCAATGACAGAATCATGCCGATGAGTGATCCAGTGTCGCCTGAGGGCCCGAAGACCATGGGCATCCAACAAAGGTCTTCGGCCTTGTCCCTTACGCACAGAGATTTCTCAAGTTTCTCTGAATCTTTTGATGATGTTATGCACTGTAGATGATGAGATTTGCAAAGCCTTTGCAATTTGATGTTGAGGAACGTTGTTTTTAAAGAATTCCACAATCTTTTTTAGGCACTCTTTCACAGATTGGGGAGCCTCTGCCTATCTTTACTTCTGAGAGACTCTGCCTCTCTAAGACATCCCTTTTATAGCTAATCATAATTTTATAGCAATTACAGACCTTATGTCAATTAACTTAATTAGTTGCTAGATGTTCTCCCAGCTGAATCTTTTCTAAAATGTCTTGCTTTTTCATCCCTTTGTTGCCCCGTGCCAACTTTTTTGAGACCTGTAGCAGGTATCAAATTTGAAATGAGCTCATTTAGTGGATAAAAGTGTAAAATTTCTCAGTTTAAACATTTGTTATCTATGTTCTATTGTGAACAAAATATTGGCTCATGTGATTTGAAAGTCTTTTAGTTTTCATTTTATTCAAATTAAAAAAAACAAAAACGTCCCAACATTTCCGGAATTCGGGTTGTAAACATATATGGGGTCGGTGGATCCAACCACAGTTTCAGAATCTATCTATCTATCTATCTATCTATCTATCTATCTATCTATCTATCTATCTATCTATCTATCTATCTATCTATCTATCTATCTATCTATCTATCTATCTATCTATCTATCTATCTATCTGTCTGCCTGTTTGCCTGTCTGTCTAGAGAAAATAAGATATTTATCTTTGATTTATATTTATTTGAACTTCCCTTCTTGAAAAGTTAAACTTCTTGAAAAAACACAAAAGTGAATTCACAAGGAATGAATTGCAATTGCTGATATAAGTGTTTATTTGGATGCACTGGATGGAAAATGGAAAAAGCAGGTTTTTGCTCTAGAAACATTGTTATGCATCAGCTCCTCTGTAATCAGATCATATTAAGCTGCTAAATTTTCGGTCCAAGGATCCAGAAAGCGAGTGCATTCCACAGTCAGTACCAAACAGTACTAATGCAGAATAAAGCCAGCTGATTACATGGCAGACTCATTTCTACTTTTCAGTGAATCATTCATTCCACTGCATATTTACTTAAATTAAAATGTATGTCTCAATGGATAAAACTTTTTAAATTAGCATCAAACTACAGAATGCATCTTTAATAATAGTGTTTCCTGTATATTTCCACCTTCAGATTGAGAGCATCTCTAGTGTACCTAATGTGACAGTCGGTTACTATGTGACCCAAGGAGAGATGGTGTACACTGCATCTGTGGTGGTGGAGGCTCTAAGTGTCTATGGTATTGAGAGATTGATGGCAGACATCCGGCAGTTTGTGCCACTGGTGCAGGCAATTCCCATCCCAGCAGTCCCCTGGAGACCCAGCCCTGCAATCTCAATGATGCTGAAGACAGGTCAGACTCACCGCTCATTCTCTGTCACCACACTAATGTGCAAATGCTGCCACACATAACATTTTTCCATATCCATTTAAGAATGCAGACATTGTCCTTACAAAACTGTTTAGAGACTGGGTTAGTTTTTACCTGAAATACTATTTCTTCAGGTGCAAGTTATTTTTGAAAACAAGGCTCAGGTTAAATGCCATTTAAATCAAGCTTAATTGGTTCTCAGGTGTTTTGTAAATGAAATGTGTATCATGTTAGCACATTTGATCTTAGAGCTGCAGTGTAGGTGACGATTTTTAGTGAATAATTAATTTTTGGCCTGCTAAGCTATCATATGGCTTGGAATGTAGCAAATGATCCCATGATCCCCACAAAGTTTGTATTTGTAGGTTTATTTTTTTAAGACAGTCTCAAACTAAGATCCATCGGTTCTTATATAGTTAATGCATTAATTAAATAATATTAGCGTTAACACTTTACAATAAGGTTCATTTGTTAACATTAGTTAACAACATTAGTAAACAAGAGCTAAGAATGAACAAAAATTATACAGCATTTATTAATCTTAGTTAATGTTAATTTCAGCATTTACTAATACATTATGAAAATCACAAGTTGTGTTTGTTAACATTAGTTAATGCACTGTGAACTAACATGAATAAACAATGAACAACTGTATTTTCATTAACTAACATTAACAAAGATTAATAAAGAGTAATAAATGCATTGTTCATTGTTTGTTCATGTTAATTAATAAATTAACTAATGTTAACAAATGACACCTTATTGTAAAGTGTTACCATATTAGCACAACTTTTGATTTTAATATTGTTTTTTTTTTTTTAATGTATTCATCTTTGGATTGTGATTAAAGTGCAGTGGTTACATCTCAATACAAATAACTGCAAGTTTTTATTAATTTAATTTGTTAAGGCTTATAATAGAGGAAATATACATATTGTTCAAGTACTCTATTGTTGTTTCTTATATATTGCTTAAACTAAGAAAAAAAATATTGGCAATCGGAATTGGCCTTGAAAAATTATGATCGGTTTACAAGTATTGTCACTGTTAGTTCATGTTAACTAATGTGGTTAACTAATATTAACAACTGGTACCTTTATTCTGAAATGTTACTATAATAATAGACCATTAGTAGATTAGATAGTCCTGTCCCTACAGCCGATTCACAGCTGGGCTGATATTCATGAAACAGTTTTGCTTGTGATGTTGCTTAATTGCATGTTGAATCAGAATCAAGCATTCAGCAATGCCACAGCATAATAAAATAAAGTACTTTTGAGAATCGTATACCATTCAGAGAATGTTTGTGCGGTGCACATAACGGAGTATGCTCTGCATGTTTCAGCAACTTCTTTTCATATGGTTTCTTTTATGCGCATATCCTTGTGTATGTGTGTGTAGTTCTGAGGTTTGTAGGGCCAGGAGACGACCTCAGGTCCTGCAGATTTACTCAGATGATGGAGCAGAGACTGGAGAATGCTTTTGCTGAAGCAGAGGCTGTAGTGATGAACTCACACAGCGGTCTCACTGTACAGGTGGGAGGACCTAAACTTTAAATTACCTTTATTTTACCTTTTGTTTATTTTCTATGTCAAATGAGGAGTTTTTTTGTTTTGTTTTGTTTTTTGGGGGAAAAATGTTGATAATTATATTTTATTGATTTCGGTAAAAGGTCAGTCTGAGCACTAGTAAAATATAACAAATTTTCTGTTTCTCACTCCTCTTTTCTCACAGATTTTGAGCACATCACAGTCTATAGGTTCTCCTGCTGTATCTCTGATATATGTGGTGCATAATGGCAGTGTCACTCTCAATGGCACAACTGCCAGTAACCTTCTCAGCCAACTGACTGCCGAGCTTGTCGGTTACTTCCTGTTTTACCCTCCACTGATCACAGCTGAGCGTAAGTTCTCCCTGGCATTCCTCAGTTATACAAATAGGATGTAACATATGCAGTTGTTACACTTTTTATTTCCTTTTGTATTCCTTTTGGGAAAAGTGTTGGTAAAGCATGCAGAACTTACATATAATCAACAATAAAGATAGTTATATAATTCAGTTGAGTATGATTCAGTATGGTTAATTTTTTGTTAAAAGTTTTGTAAATCTGAAAGAAAGAAAACACACACACACACACACACACACACACACACACACACACACACACACACACACACACACACACACACACACACACACACACACACACACACACACACACACACACACACACACACACACACACACACACACACACACACACGTCTGGTTTGCTATCCTTGTGGGGACTTTCCATAGGCGTAATGGTTTTTATACTGGGTTTTTATACTGTACTTACTGTATGTGCTATTGTCCTACACCAACCCTACACCTAAACCTAGCCCTTACAGGACACTTTCTGCATTTTTACTTTCTCAAAAAAATTCACTCTGTATGATTTTTAAGCTTGTTTCCTCATTGGGACCTAAAAAATGTCCCCATAAGGTCAACGTTTACTGGTTTTACTATCCTTGTGGGGACATTTGGTCCCCTCAATGTAGCATAAACAAGGACACACACACACACACACACACACACACACACACACACACACACACACACACACAAACAAACAGCATTAATGCTAAATATGTTTTCCAGATATGATCATCTGAACATGTTAGAGACATAATAAAATACATTATTCTCTACCAAAGAGATGAAGTGGTTTCTATTTGGTTTGTAGTGTTCACAGGTGGTGGAAACAGGTTCATGCATACATGGGCCAGGGCACAGCACGCACATCAAAGCCAATTACAGGAAATAATAATTAACAGTAGGGAATACCAGATACACTCGTGTGTGTGTCTGTGTGGAAAGAAGATGGTTCCACATGCAACTGTAATGAGATGGTGAGAATATCACACACCTTACTGTCACAGTTTTGCTCATGCTGACTGTGAGGTCATTTGCTTTCTCCTCGCAGTCCATTCTTATCTGCTTTGTCTTTGCTTTGTTGCAGTTTTCGACATTTACATTTAATTATTTAGGCAGATGCTTTTTATCCAAAGTGAGGACAAGAGTAGCAATCAAAACAACGAAAGAGAAACAATATGTAAGTGCTGTGACAAGTCCCATTTATACTAAAGCAGTGCACATAGCCCAACACAGTTTATTTATTTAGTATTATTATTTTTAATAATAATAAATAAATAAAAATATGAAAAGTAGATAGATTAGAAACAGAACAGAGAGAGCTAGTGTAAAAGGGTAAAAAAAAAAAAGATTTTATTTAACTTTAAAAGTGAAATAACTTTATTTACAGGACTAGGGCTGGGTTTTGGCAAATAGGTCGTCATGATACACACTAAACACTGTGGCACATGTAACAACTGAATACACTGTAGTGCATCTCAGTATCAACAAAAATGTGTAACAGTTGTACAACCGCTTGTCCCTTGGGCAGAATGCTTAAAGGGACAACTTAAGAGGTGTATATTAGTACCTTAATATGAGCCTTTGAAGAGTTAAATATATATATCTTTTTGAGGATACCGCCCTAGACAAGCTGTCAATTTTGCACATTTGTTCTGAGAGTACACATCCTCCATTGTCTTATCTCAGAATGTGTCTGTATGTTTGTACTACATTTGTTGAAAAAATGTTCTTTCAGACTGTTAAAAAAAGTGCATTCTTGAAAGTACATGCATGTGTGTAATAATTTAGTTCTGGACATACAGTACATCTAGTCCAAAAACATCAATCACATCACTCATGCACATTTCAAGTACTGCTTTTCACATTCTAAATTGTAGGAAAGTGGGCATATTCTGACTTTATCGGAGTCATTGAGTCATAGTGCCCAACAGATTCATTTGACAACGCTTATTCATGTGTGTTGCTCTGAGACATGCAACAGTTGATGGCTATTTTGGAACTATTTCTTGTTGACAGAGAGAGAAAAAAAGACAAAATAACTGGCAATATAACGTCTAAAATTACATAAGTTGCCAAATCTTAACTTCTTATTTATTGAATTGCTGCGTAAAAGCAGTATGAGGCTTGCAATTGTGCGGTTGTTCAGAATATCAGCACAGTTGTTATTACCTGCTGCTGAATAACTACTTAAAATACTTAAAATGAACTAAACTATAAATGTTATATTTTGTTCAAAACGTATATGTTACATGTTTAAATTAACATATGTTAATACATTTTAAAATTGAAAAATTGGTTTTTGGTATTTTCGTCATTGGTTTTATTATCGTTTTGGTCATTGTTTCAGCAAAATATATTAAAATGAATAATAATGACATAAAACATTAACAATTATTTTATAAATATACAATTATATAATTGCTGTATATATATATATATATATATATATATATATATATATATACACACACACACACACACACACACACACACACACACACATATAGACATATACATACATATATATATATACATACATATATATATATTCAGTATGTCACACCCCTGGACTGTTTTGTTGTGTTTTTGCTCCTCATGTGTTCCCTGTGACCCAGTTTCCTCCTATCTGATTGTGTTAATTTGATTCCAGGTGTGTCTCCTTAGTTCGGTAATTGTCCTGTCTTTATAAACCCCAGTCCTTGCAGTCCATGTTTGTCGGTCTTTAAGTGTCTTACCTACCTATGATCTGTGTTCCTGTCTGGATAATAAACTCACGTATTGCTAATTTCTCGTCTCCTCGTTTCTGGTTCCCGTGCCTCCCGTACCCATGAGAGAAAGACCGACCCAAACAAGAGAAGTTAGCTCCGTGTTTGTACCCTCCGTTTATTTTTTCCGTTTTTACCCAGTGGTTTTTCTTTCTGTTTTTGTTCTATGAATCCCCTTGTGCGACCCGAATTCCTCCTCCTCCTGCTGGAGCAGGGGGACAGATCTCTCGAGGACCACACCAGACAGTTCCTGATGATCGCTAATGCCACCAGCTACCCGGACGGCACGCTCTGCTCATTCTACGACGCAAGTTTGAACACCGCGTGCAGAGCGCTGTCGTCCGCGGATGGTCCTCAAGAGGATTTCGCCGCCTTCGTGGAGTGGATTCTGGTGAGAAACGGATCACCCCTCACCGTCTCACCCTAAGATGATCTCGCCAGATCCACTCCAGACCCAGAGCCACCAACTCCCAGCGGTGCGGAGCATCAGCCCGAGCCCACCGATGACGGAGAGCCACTCCCTGCCGCGATCTGCGAGCCAGCGCGAAGCTGAGCGTCTGAGTGGAAGATCGCCCCGGAAGTTGAGCCCAACGCGTCAGATCAGGTGCGAGAGCCGGCGACAGTGCCCATCGCGAGGGAGCCAACCGTGGACGATGTGAGCGCGGAGTGGAGCTCCGCCCACTGCACCATGGCTGAGGGTGAGTTGATTGTTCATCTGGGGCTGCTAGACATGGAAGGGGATCTCATTGACTGGGAAACGGATCGGGAGGTCGACGTTCTCAGGTCGACGTTCTCATCAGCCGCTGGTCCCGTCCAGCCCACCTTTGCCTCCGCTGGTCCCGTCCAGCCCACCTTTGCCTCCGCTGGTCCCGTCCAGCCCACCTTCGCCTCCGCTGGTCCCGTCCAGCCCACCTTCGCCTCCGCTGGTCCCGTCCAGCCCACCTTCGCCTCCGCTGGTCCCGTCCAGCCCACCTTCGCCTACGCTAGTACCGTCCAGCTCAGAGCCTCCTGAGTGCCCCCTAGAGTCCGCGCTGCAAGAGCACACACCAGTGCCTGTGCCAAGAAGGCTCCTCCCTGTCTCCGCGCTGCAAGAGCGCCCATCAGAACCTGCGCTGCACGAGCGCAAACCAGAGCCCGCGCTGCAAGAGCACACACCAGTGCCTGCGCCAAGAAGGTTCCTCCCTGTCTCCGCGCTGCAAGAGCGCCCCTCAGAATCCGCTCTGCAAGAGCGCAAACCAGAGCCTGCGCTACAAGAGCGCCGCCCAGTGCCTGCGCCAAGAAGGCTCCTCCCTGTCTCCGCGCTGCAAGAGCACCCCTCAGAATCCGCGCTGCAAGAGCGCAAACCAGAGCCCGCGCTACAGGAGCGCCACCCAGTGCCTGCGCCAAGAAGGCACCTCCCTGTCTCTGCGCTGCAAGAGCGCCCCTCAGAATCCACGCTGCAAGAGCGCCGCCCAGTGCCTGCGCCAAGAAGGCACCTCCCTGTCTATGCGCTGCAAGAGCGCCCCTCAGAATCCTCGCTGCAAGAGCGCAAACCAGAGCCCGCGCTGCAAGAGCACCGACCAGTGCCTGCCCCTCGCAAGTGCCCGCCAGTGCCGGCCCCTCGGAAGTGCCCTACAAGGGTTAGCCCTGAAAGCCCGGAGGCTCACAAATGCCCGCCCTCCCACCCGCTCCTGCCTCCTCCACCGCTGTCGTCTGGCAGCCCCTTTGCTCGCCCTCAGCCCACCATCAATGCGGTGCGAGCCCCACGGGACTGCCATCCTCCAGCGTCGCCGGGGCTGGAGTATCCCTCACCTCCGCCTCCAGCCTCCTTGGCCTGGACTCCGCCTCGGTCCATTGACCCAGTGGCTCCACCTCGGCTCCTAGCTCCCTCGCCTCCACCGTCACCCATCGATCCTCCAGCTCCACCGGGCTCCCTCGTCCCTCCGGCTCCGCCTTGGTCGGGCGTCGACTCGCCATCGCCTCAGGACTCCGCTCCTCCGGCTGCACCTCGTCGCTCCGTCCCACCAGCTCAGTTGGGCTCCTTCCTCCCGCCAGCTCCACCTTGGTCCTCAGTCGCTCCGGCTTCGCCGCGGATCTCCGGAGCTCCGCCTCCGCCTCAGTCACCATGTTACGCCCCTGGACTGTTTTGTTGTGTTTTTGCTCCTCATGTGTTCCCTGTGACCCAGTTTCCTCCTATCTGATTGTGTTAATTTGATTCCAGGTGTGTCTCCTTAGTTCGGTAATTGTCCTGTCTTTATAAACCCCAGTCCTTGCAGTCCATGTTTGTCGGTCTTTAAGTGTCTTACCTACCTGTGATCTGTGTTCCTGTCTGGATAATAAACTCACGTATTGCTAATTTCTCGTCTCCTTGTTTCTGGTTCCCGTGCCTCCCATACCTGTGACACAGTAATTATATAATTTTATATTTATAAAATAATTTTTAATCGATTGACAGCACCAATAAATAAATATATATATATATATATATTAGTGCTGTCAATCGATTAAAAAATTTAATCACAGTCATGGACTGTGATTAATCATGATTAATCACAAATTTAAAATACTAGGATTTACCTGTAAATGTGTTGAAGTAAAGAAATGCATGACAAACTAGTTTAAGGAAACAGAACCTTTCACACCTCCTCCAGGTCTGAAACATAATCCTTATTATTCTTTTATCATTATTCTTTTTAGTATTCAGCCATTATCAGCCTTTATACTGGCAATAAAACGTTTACCAAGCCACATCGCTTCAATCCCAGTGTACATCTACCCAACTATTATCAAAAGTATTTCTAAATAAATACAACAAAACATTCTTGCAACCTTACATGAAATATTATGACAAAATGCATTATGAAGAAGAATTGGACCCGTTCAGCAGGTTCATTAGAGCTAATATTAGCATCATGATCATGAGACAATTTATGAGATTAATAGTGCACTTTTACTCACTTTAAACCACCATTGAGTGTTTTTAATAACCTCCTTTTGTGATCACATATGGAATTTGGTCATGTACTGTTGTTAAAATATCCTATTTATAGTCTTTTATATCGCTGCACAAATTAGGATTTCAGATGTACACATTCTTCTCAAGAAAATCACATACAAACTATATCCTATTGTAATCGTGTGTTTATTATCATATATAATCTATAGTGTCTGTTGTCATGTTTATTTCTGCTGCTCTGGCTGAAACTCATGTTGTTTATGATGTTACAACCGCCTCTCCATTCTTAAGTTGCCAGGTATAATACACATTAGTAAAATTATCTATTTTAATTTTTATTTGTCTACACCTTGGGCGGCCGCGGTACATCATAAAAGTATCCCAAAAAACCACAACCCACGGCTCTGTAATTTTTCCCGCGACTGTATTTTCAAAATAGCACTTGTGCCGTTACCCTGGCAACACTGGTTTGCTGTACCCTTATCACGCAATGATAGATAACCTTCTGCGCTGCGATGACGGGAAGAAGTTGGGGTCAAACCTTATCAAACGATTAATTTGTGTTAAAAAATATTAACGTGTTCAATTTTTTTAGATTAATCGCATGCATTAACGCGTGCATTGACGCGTGCATTGACACCCCTAATATATATATATATATATATATATATATATATATATATATATGAAATACTGCTCAAAACACAATTGTGGAGTAATTCAACAGCTGTTGAAATTTTACAGGCTGCTTAGTAATTCTGCCTTGAAGACAGGATGTCAGCCAGAGCCTTTAATCACACTGCCAGTATGCAATTGAGTAAAGGTTTCATTTGGGAAATGCGGCTAGACTCTCTGCACTGTCTGTCGGAGAGTAGATGTGCTCAGCTAAGCCTCTGGACCCAGGATCAAAGCAGTGTCTTTGGAAACAAGCTTTCTTATCTATTCTCCCTCTCTACAACAGTTTCTCTTCTTTCTCTTCCCCTCTCACTATCTTTCCCCTGCAGCTCTGGAATACCACAACCTTAACACATCTGTAGCAACCAGGCCATTGTGGATAATCACAGGTAATCGTCTCACTGATGTTGTTCATTACTAGCCATATGAGTGAAAGAGCTTGATTTAGAGGGAAATTTTGTTTCTTTTTTGTTTGCTCTGTTGAAATTTCTGACATCCGCCCACCTCTTTTGTTCTGGGTGACTGATATTTCCATAGTTCCTCCATTATGAAAGATGATTTTCACTCCAATCCCTGTTATATAGAGCGATGTGGTATAAAATGAGAATTGGTTTTGTGGTTTTTACTTCATGTATGTTTACTTTAAGATCATCTTATACTTCACAAATAAATAATAACTGAAGATGTTTTGTTTTGTATTGTTGTGATATATTACAGACATTTTTGTCTTGCATGACAAATACTTAAGCAATTCACTCCAGTGTATTTGTATTGTAACATGCTGCTGTTCTATGCCAAGATTAGATCATTTATCTATCTTTCTGTTCTTTATAAACACATCAATCTTCTGAACCGCCTCAGTATAATTGAACCAATTATACTGTCTAATTATTCATAGTTAATCAAGATTTGAGTAATGCTGTCTTTAGTAATGCTATAGTACTCAGGAACTCTTTGAGGTTTCTCTGGACTTAAGGCCATTGCACACTGAGTCCGAAATTTTCACACGTTAAAAAATAAATACGACCTCACGTTGTGTCAGTCACGTTTACACACTGCCTCCGAAACTTTCATCCGTCATAAAAAAAATTGGCTTAGGTTCGATTTTCTGTTTTCGCATCGGTGACAAGCATTTTGATAAGAAAGGATGACAAATACAAAAAAAAAGAAAACGGAAAAACGCATGCGAAAATATCAGTCTCAGTGTGCAAGGACCTTTACTCTGATACTGACAAAGTTCTACACCATTAAGAAGTAACTAATGTGCACAAGAATGCTGTCAGGTTCAGCAGCAACTCTGGTCCTCGTGGTCTACCGTCCTGCAGAGTTTAAAGGGTTAGTTCACCCAAAAATGAAAATTCTGTCATTAATTACTCACCCTCATGTCATTCCAAACCGGTAAGACAAATTAAGATATTTTTGATGGAATCTGAGAGCTCTCTGACCCTCCTTAGACAGCAAAGATATTACCCCGTTCAACACACAGAAACTTAGCAATGACATGTAAAATAGTCCATTTGACACCGGGTACAACCGCAATTTTATGAAGCTACACAAATACTTTTTGTGTGCAAAGAAAACAATAATATAATTTATTCAGCAATACCTCTGCCCGAGTTACCGTCTTCTGCAATTTTGTAGAGTACCCCAGAACATAATTAACGTAATCAGCATTGTTTACGTTCAGCATGCGCACGCTTTCGCTGAACGTAATCAGCGTTGTTTATGTTCAGTAGACAGCACGCGCATGCTGAACGTAAACAACGCTCATTGTTTTCTTTGCACACAAAAAGTATTCTCGTAGCTTTGTAAAATTACGGTTTAACCCCTCGTGTCACATGGACTATTTTACCGATGTCCTTGCTACGTTTCTATCATTGATCGTGGTAATATCATTGCTGTCTATCAAGGGTCAGAGAGCTCTCAGATTCCATCAAAAATATCTTAATTTGTGTTCTGAAGATGAACAAAGATCTTACGGATTTGGAATTAATGACAGAATTTTCATTTTTGGGTGAACTATCCCTTTAAACTCCAACCCTGAGCAAATTCACCTGTCTGTAATATTTTAGTAATTCAGAAGTCCTTGATTAGCATGTTCAGGTGTGTTTGATAAGAGTTGGAGCTAAACTCTGCAGAACAGAGGACAGAAAATTACTACAGTTGAGTAACCCTTTCATTTATGTAGCATATTTGCTTTATGAGATGAACATAATAAATCATAACGGGTTATCAATTATATATCCATCTTCAGGAATTAGCTATAGTATTAATAGTACAATAGAATGATTAGTTCGTCCGCAGTACGGACCCTTCTATTGACTTTGAGAAAAATTATTCCTCTGGCCACGACAAATAATTTTCTTAACGAAGCAGTGCTCCGAGCATTGTTGCAAGATCGGACGTTAAAGTGACTTAGTTCTGAGAGCAGCAGACACAGACAACCAAGTGTGAATACATATGGATGTTTATTAAACTACACTACAGGGGAACATGAAACATAGAACTAGACACAGACATACACACATTAAACATGGATGCCAAGGCAAGGAAGGCATAGAGAGAGAGAGAGAGAGAGAGAGAGAGAGAGAGAGAGAGAGAGAGAGAGAGAGCGAGAGAGAGAGCGCTCGCGCGCAAGAGAACCATGGCAGGATTTTAACTAACTAAAACCTGGGTTTGAGCCATTAGAAAATCATATCACCTTAATTAAAAGGGGTCGAAGCCTAGAAGCGCATCTAGATAGTTAACAAGCGGTTACTTGCATGGTTTTTGTGGGTGCTGAGTAAAGTATCCTGGTGCATGTATAATGCGTAGATTCCCGGGGGGGGTTCCTTTTGGAGTAAAAGCTTCGTCCTTCCAGCCATGATTAGTCCGAAGTGAGTTCCCAAAGTTACCGAACTTAAAATTGCCAGAAGATCGGGCTCCCCCGGAAGGGGAGCCGCGAGGTTTTCCAGGTGATCTCCAGGGCACTTTTTGGTAGAAGCGAGAGAGAAAGAGCGCGTGGGCTCTTTAAAGTCTGCGAAGAGTCACGCCTTTCAGGATGGGCTTGACCAATGAGAAAGGCTGAATTTCCAAGCGGGAGTTTTGGAAATACTGGGGGTTTTATGGCCCTTTGTCTGAGAGCATGGTAATTTCCAAAAGGGGTTGGATTGAAAGTTATTATACAAACTATTAAAGATTCTTAGGACACTGATATGTTGCATAGGTATCAACATGTAATATTCACTCTCAGTTAGATCATCCGAAGACGAATTGATAGAGACCAAACATGTTACAGTCAGAGTGATATTAACTATTGATCTATTATAAGCATGCATAAAACAGTATTAAAATACACAAAAACAGTAATAATATACACAATGACTTAATGATATGTGTGCTCATTCAAAGAAAGGTTTTCCTATGAATTAATTAGAGAAGAGTCCATTTTATGGCATAAATGTCCTTTTCCTAAAGTGGATATGAAGTGAGTGTTTCTTGACCATTTTGCATTCCTTTGCGCAATAAAACTAATGTTATCTGATGGGTTGCCATGGCACCGGGGGTGCTCTGGCGGCGTCTGCAGACATAGGGGCACCTAAGAATGTGTATTGGGTGAGGGGTCTGTGATTATTTGTTAATCTAATAACTAGTTTCATTTGTTAAATCAAATGAGAAATTGTGTCTGATTGGTCCAAATGCTACATAATTCCCCTCTTTCGAACGTTGTTGTCCGTCCAATAGACAGCAACGAGCGACGTTAAAGATGCAGAACAATCAGACTTGCACCTGCCACTCATGGCTGGGGGACAGTGGTGGCTTTCTGGTTGTTGGTTGCCTCCAGGAGTGGTTGTGGTGCCGTGGTGGATGCTGTCAAGTGGGAAGCTGTGGAACTGTAGGCTGTAGTAAGGTGCGGATCCTCGAGCTGGTGCAGCAGATGTCGAGGCAGTGTCAGCTGTCATCCCGAAGTGGGTTGGTCCGGGTCAGATGGTTGTTGATGCTGTTAGCCAGAAGGCTATCTGTGGTACCCGTGGTGTGGAACAGCCGGGTTAGACTCTCACTGGTGAGAGTGCAGGTGGTTGTTAGCCCTCTGTTCTGCTGGAACATTACCATAAATCTGATGTTTGCGGTGTCGCTTTGCTTTTGTGGCGGCACCGACTTGAGCTTGCCTGAGTTGTGTTGGTAGAGGTTTCGCTGTCGGGCATGTGGGCCGTTGCTCAACCCAACGTTGTCTGGTTGCTTCTGGGGTGTCGACTAGTTTTAAGGGATGCTCCTCCCTTGGAGGGGTCTGATGCTGTGTTGCGTCAGGCGAGGAGTCAGAAGTTTGTCCTTCGCAGTACTCCTCGGTTGAGTCTATTTCAAGGAGCTCTTCTGCCAGTATCAGAAGCTCCTGTAACTCAGAAGTAGGAGTGTCCGGCTGTCCTTGTGAAACATCCGTTTGGCACCTGTGTGAAAGGTGTGGAGGAGGATCTTGTGGGGACTGTCGTCGGACATACCATGGTGTTCGCAGGATGAGGATGGCCTTTTCCATGGTTCCTGCCAGTGGCTTTTCTGGGACCTGGGTCTGTTGCCATGGCAATGGCTCTTTCCTCTGCTGGCTAGTGGCTTTCTGTAGAAGGGCCTTACATTGTGGCAATGCTGGGTGCCTTCTGGCGTCTGTTTTGGATTCTGGGTTGTGCAGTTCAGATTCAGTGGGGTCTTACAAACACCTTTGGTAGAGGCCTTGTGCTTGTTAAAGGCCTTCCGTGTCAGGTCACGCAGTGTCTCCACCTGGGCCCCTCTTCTCCAGTGGTTCCGTTTGAAGGTCTGAGGGCGTGCAGCTGTGCACCTGTTCATGGACCTTTGCATCAGGTTGACTCTCAGGACTGGATGTGGGTCTGAGGAGGTGTAACCTGTCTCTGTCAGTCGCGTGAGCTTCCACTTCTGGATATCTCGGCCTTCTGTAGTGTTTGGTCGAACTGGGGATGTTTTGGCCAGTTTGTCAAGGTCTTTGGGAGTCGTCTCGTGCAGTTTCGGGGTCTGCATGGAGAGGGTTTCTTCTTTTGCTAGAAGGGAAGAGTTCTGTGGTGAGGGCTGGCGATGCTTTGGTTTGCGGCCATTCACTTCTTCCAGTGTGTAGCAATTCTTGGATGGGGGACTCCATTCTGCTCAGCGGTGGTGATGCTGACGAGGGCTCCGCTTTTCTTGGCTCTAATTCCTTTTTAGGTGGTCTTCCAGAGCATTTATTTCAGAGTCTTTTGTTTTAAGGTCAGTTTTGGCTTCCTTTAGTAGCTGTTCTGCAGACTGTAGATGTCTTCTCATGTCTTTCTGGGAAGCCTTTAGTTCTTGTCGGTCACTTTCAGCAACTGCAAGGGCTTCTTGGAGCTGTTCAACTTTTTCCTTTGTTTCCGGTTTCACTCCACCTGGTACCTTGAGTTTATCCCGAGTCTTCATTTCGAGCTTGTCTGTGAAGCGTGAGATGTGCAACAGCTCTCTCAGGAACTCAGCGGTCTGATGCCTGAAACCATCTTGGACTTTCGCTGCCAGTTTGTCTATGCGGGTTTTGGCCATGTATCAGTTCCTTTTGCCGATGGGTGCTGTGCTTGTCGCGTAGTGTCAGCTGGGCTTTGAGGGCATAGCTTAAGGAACTGATGGCCTTGTTTAGCTCCCCGTGGTGGTGATTCTGGCTTGAGTCGTGTGTCAGGAGTCTTTTCCGGATTGTGACTATTACTCAGAATATTAAAAGTTCAGTGGTCTTTAGGGTGAGGCTCTCTGTAATGCCTCTTAGTCAGGTGTTCACATCTCCTATGGGGTTTGCTTTCTGTGACATGCTGGCAGACTGGGAAGTGAGGACTGACACAGATCTGCTTGGTATTATCGGCCCATATGTGGTGAAACAGCTAAGGGTCATTTCAGTGATTGTAAACCCAAAGTGGAGTGCATTGTAGTGGGGCTTTGTGGTTCAGGCTTGCTGTTTTGGAATTGACATGCTCTGACACATTCCGCCACATCTTGCTTTATGCCAGCCCCGTATGCCACTTGTTTTAGTGTCTTATAAGTGTCTCTGGTACTGTGGTGTCCAGCACATGGTGCGTTGTGGGTATGCATTGACCTGACCCCCCTTTGTCACTGTGTCACCACAAGCTTTGGCGCAGAGTGGGCATCAGGGACACAGTATGCAATGTTGCTCAGCACATGTAGCATGTGTGTGACGTCATGCCGCAGTTTGAGGGCTGGAGCAGCAGCAAGTCGAGTAGATGTGATAGGGTGGTTGGATGGGGTTAGGGAGGTGGTAGAGAACAAGCTTTATTGTTCAGTCAGCGGTTTGCATTTAGGCAATGACATTTATGGATAGCTTTTAAGTTAGTGTCAGGGCTGCGAGGTGTGTACCCTGGAGGTGAAAGTTGGTTTCATTCTGGTTACGGCTGCCATGTCATTGGTGGGTGGGTGGGTGGTTCATGGTTGAGGCCGTAGCTCACCATGCAATGCACTTGCGATGTTGTTGCACGCCTGGTACAGGTGTTGGTGCTTGACTGGCTTCCTGTTCATTGTGGCAAACTCATTTTTTTCCTAGCCAAGGAGGTGGCGTGCGAAGCTGAGATTGGCATAATTTGAGTCTGTGTAACTGAGGAGTTCTTTGATGCAGTTCTTGTGAGCTGATGCGATTTAAAGGGTTATCAGGATGGCTGTCACTTGTACTGTGATGACTGGGAGTCCAGCTTGAAGTGTTGCTGTGGTAGACTGGAGAATCACTGGATGATTCGTGAAGTGCGGAGCTGGGCTCTTTTGTCATCTGAGTAGTTAGTGCCCCGGTGGGAGCAGTGTTCTGCTGAAGTGGGCAACCCCCCTTTAGTTCTGGCCATGTTGTTGGTGTAGAGTGCAGATGCCATTTGAGTTTGATGATGTAATGTGGTCTTGAGTGAGTCCACATAGCTGACATCAGCTCTGCATTGTTGCTTCTTGTGAAGAGCAGCTTTGGCACTGGCCGTTGTCGACAGGTGCAGGATGTCTCTTAGAAAAGGGGGTGTGGCTCAGAGTGGGGCCAGGTTCCCTCCATCCCCTTGAAGGTGTGTGCTTGAGGGTTTGGCCACGCTGTCTGTGTGTCACACTGTTGCTGTCCGTTCCCCTTTTGTGTATGCTGGTAGTGCAGTCTCATATTTTTGCCAGTGTAAACATCTGGTATGGTCTGGCCAGACGTTCTTGCACTTTACAGGGCTTCTCCGGGGGTTGCGAGGTCTCATAGGAAACTTTTGCACTTGCTTGCGCAGGCAGGTCTGGTGTGTGCTCGGTGAGTGCTTTGAAGCGTGTGAGGCTTCAGGCCATGTCCTCATGGCTGGCTGTGAGATTTTCCCGTGACCTCTGTGACCTGACAGTCTGTCTAGGTGACCTGTCTGGCTGGAGTGGCTGGGGTTCTTGCCCTTCAGCCCGGAGATTCGGCTGTCTCACTTTCAGCAAAGGGTCAATGTGACCCAGCAGCTCTTTATCACTGAGAAGGTTGTATGCATGTATGGCTGCGTGTTCCGTGCACACCTTTGGGCTTTAAGAGTTCAGTTCTGTTGCTGAGCTTCAGCTTGGGGTCTGCCCAAGAGTTGGAATTGACATAAAAATTGGATTTACTCCAGTGTCAGCAGAACTCCAAGTCTCGCCTTGTTTTCCAACATGCTGTTTCCTGCTGGTTGGGAACTGTGTTGACTTTCTGATGAAGCATCTATCACAGTGATGTGCCTTTCAAGATGTAAAGGCAGGAGGAGTCTGGGTCGTGGGCTGGTCTGACCTTGAGACTGAGTTCTCGCGACCAGCTGAGATGTCGGGTCTTATCTCTGTGACCTGGCTGTGCACTTCAGATGAGTTGGCAGGCTGGAAGTGTGAACGTTCCCGCACTTGAGGCTAATTCTCTGAATGCTTAAAGTCCCTCAGGCTCAAAACCATACGACAGGTCCATGTTGGTGAAAAGAGGGCCGGTGTCCATTTGGGGTTGTGTACACAGGGTGTACGGTCTCATGGAGCTGATGGTCAGGTGCAGGAGAGTTGACCGTGTGTTTATTTTGGCTTGTCGTGGGCGGTCAGCCGTCTGCTGATGTTCTGTTTGGGTGCCATGACCATCTGACATTAGGATGGATGTCTCTGTTGTGAGAGACTATTTGACAAGATCTGGGCGTTTCTTTTAGTAGGAGGGCTTTCTGGTAAGTTTCTTATGCCACTCGCAGTTAAAAGGAGTTTTGAGAGTCTGATATATCCTGTTTGTGCTGCTGGGGAGGCCACGTTTTATGTCCTCAGGATCTCTGTTGCTGGCCCGTGTGCACTCCAGCGTCAGTTCTGGGTACTGTGCAGGGATAGGCAGGATTTTACCAGTCTTTATGGAGGCAGCGCTGTGTTGTCTGTAGGCCATATGGGCTGAGTTCCGCAGATGTCAGGTGGTCATTGTGCGGGGGAAGACCATGGCGCTTGAATGGTGACTCACAATGTGATGCATCTGTTGTCTGCCGTAGACTCAGAGCTGGCTGTAGCAGGCTTCTCGTAAATTTTGTAATCCGCTTTGACGGTTTCAGACTGCTGGTACAGGATGTTGTGTTTCAAGGCCGGAGGTGATCCTGAGCAGATAGCCTGTCTCGTGTGGTCACATGGGGCAGAGTTCGAGCATAAAAGTTCATGTTTTGCAGGCAGGCCAGTGTGGTGGCCTTCTGCGGGCCAGTTGGTTGGGGTCTGTGGGGCCACACGGTGTGTGTATCTGCAGTGATGCTCTGGAAGGGTCCCTGCCCCACCTGTGGTTGCTGGCAAGTGAGGTGTGAACAGTGGGCCTGGGCCTGCTTGTCAGGGGAAATTCTGTGTTGTGTTTTCCCTTTCTGTTCACCTCGTGGTCTGCAAGCCTATTTCAGTTCATTTGTGACATTGAGTTCGCCTTGGCTTTGTTGGTTGGCGTTTGAAGTTGCCTCGTCGCTGAGCAGAGACTTGGATTTCAGCTCGGCAGCTTGCAGGTGGCATTCACAGGCATTGTTTCAGTTCGCCTGGGTCATTACTTAAGAGAGCTTTAGCCTGCTGGAGCCTCTCTGGCTTCTATTCCAGCTGCTCTCTGTGCTCAGTGTCTGTGTGGGTTTTGTAGAGGCATCCTGAAACTTTCTACTTCCTCTTGTAGCTCCTTGTCCTCTTCATCCGCTGTCATTTGCTGGTCCAGCTGGCCTGGCGGTTCTGCACGCGCTCTCGGTCCTCCGGGCCTCCTTGTGGTCGAAGCATCTTTCGCTTGGCTTTAACTGGATGATGCGGTTGCAGGCAAGAGCACCGATGATCCTGGCTGGCTCTCTGTGGCTGTAGCCCTGGTTTGATCATGGTCTGTCTGCCAGTTCAGGTTGTCATCCAGCTGTTTCGCTCATGTGCTGTAGATCAGGAGTGGTCCCGGACCGGAGGGCGTCTGTTGCAGTGCTTAGCCAAGCCGGATAATCTGGACACAGGTGGAGCACAAGTGGAGAGGGAAAAACACAAAACACCAATGCAAGTCCGCACAGATTTAGTGAGCTAAAATATTTGGGCTATGTGTTGCATGATTAACTGGTGTGATCAGTTAGTGACGCAAACTAAACGCTTACATATCGTGGCTGCTAAGGCAGGAGTGAATAATTGGTGTGAGTGAGCACCCGAAAACTATGGGTAACACTGTTGATGGGTGATAACCTAGGGGGTCATTTAATGACTTGGGCTATTTGGTTTATCAACGTTATTACCAAGTATTTTCTGATGGTTCAAACAGGTTTGGTCTCCGGGCCCACAAAACAACCAAAACAAACAGAACCGAAATTAATAAAAAAAAAAAAAAATATCAAAGTTCAAATTTAGAAAGGAATAGTGGGAAATCAAGGGCTTACTACCACCTCTAGGGGCTGTGACAAGGACTGCGGAGCGGAGCAGCTCTTGTACTGCCTAGGGAGGTGATGAGAGAGATAGCTGGACAGACCAAGCACGCTAAAGCAGAGAGGCTCTCTAGTCCTCTTCACGTTTCATATTGAGTGAATGGCTATATCTTAGGTGTTGTTAGGCTTGGTGATGAGCTGAGGTTACCCGGGTGAGCCCCAGTGATTGGGCCGTCTCCCTTGACTCTCCCGAGCACACAACTGCAGGGGCTCCTGATCACTCGCACCCATGGCACCCGGTGGCAACCACTCAAACAGCAATGCCTTTTGGCACAATGTTGCATCACTCAAGTGAGGGAGGCTCAACGACTAGCTGGCACAGCCAAAATTGGGTTTCGCCTGTGGGTCCCAAGTTACACGGACCCCTTTTGGGCCTCGAACTATGGATGAGTTCGCTCCTCTCAAAAGGGTGGACCACCGTGTAACTTCACAGGGTACTTAACCAAAATTGCCCTTATGTGTCAGTCAGTATGGTTGATACAACACTTGAGGTCCCTATTGCTGATGTCGTGCTGCGTGTTGCCACTCGGAGTACAGGGCCAGAGGTATCCGAGGCGCCCCCTTTCCAGTACATGTCGGGTAGGTCAGGCAGACGAGTCCAGCCCCCGAGAATTCCCCATGGATGACTCGTCAGCTTACTGCCGAGCACCAGGGGGCATGCTACCTGACAGGGAACATTGAGAGGGGACAACAGAAAGATTAAGCGTCTAGGATGAAGCAGCTTGTGGCTAGCATTACCTATGCCTATAGAGGAAGGAGAGGAAAAGGGTAACAAAATAAAATTGAAAATTGAAACAAAGTTAAAATGTCCTAATTGCGTAGGAAAATACATGGAAAATTGTTTTAAATAGATTTAAAATCTAAGTAAATTAAATTTTGCTCAATAGGTGTAGCTAGACTTAACTACAGACTGGAGTAGATGAAATAAAACAAGCCCAAATAAAATAAATAAATAATTGCTGCAAATAACACGGTAAAATAAAATACACAAATCAACCAAAGCATGTGGGGGAGACCAAAGTAATTGATAGCTCAGCAGAAGGTGGAACAGAAAGAAACTGTAGAGGTAGGAGTTCTGTTACACTTTACACACACTGTCTCTAAGTGTCAGTCGGATGCTAACAGCTAACAGCTGAGGTAAGGGCTTTAGCTCCTATCCATGTAGGGCCGTTAGCGCGGTAGCTTTGGCTACATGCAATGGTCTGTTTACATTAGTCTGTGACGTATGCGCTGTCTTTAGTTTGAACCGGAAAGGGCTCGCTATCGCCTTTCGGGGTCAGGCGTTGCTAAGAAACCGATGCACGCTTAACAACCGGTGTGTGCGCGAAGCACGTGAGCCAGATGTAAACATGCATGGGAATCTCGCGCTCATCCAGTCGAGCTGTCGTTCACACTTCATTCATAACTTACACAGCGCGTTCACTTCACAGACAATGGCAAAACATTACACCATTAAATTGACCAATTGCATCACATCAGTGGATTAATATGAATGCAATGACACGCGACAATAAGCAGATGAAATACTGTAGTGAGATTTTTTTTTTTTTTTTTTTTTTTATCACACAGCTAAAATTTAAGCCGCTGTCCTGAAGAGATTTATCTGTTCAGGAGAGACTTACGCGGTTTACAACGAAACCCGAAAGTGGGGATTTTCTTTACCCAATATCAAATAGATTTCATCTAAAACTCTATGCACTGCCGATCTGACATTTACTAGTTGGATATGGGACTTATGCTGTTCAAAACTGAAAATGGGGATTCTTCGCCCAAGATCATAACTTTAATATAAAGAAAAATATATATATATATATATTTATATATATTTATACGCGCTGCCGATCTGGGATTTCTTCGCCAGATATATGGGACTTATGCTGTTCAAAACTGAAAATGGGGATTCTTCGCCCAAGATCATAACTTTAATAGAAAAAATATTTATATATATTTATACGTGCTGCCGATCTGGGATTTCTTCGCCAGATATATGGGACTTATGCTGTTCAAAACTGAAAATGGGGATTCTTCGCCCAAGATCATAACTTTAATAGAAAATATATTTATATATATTTATACGTGCTGCCGATCTGGGATTTCTTCGCCAGATATATGGGACTTATGCAGTTGTTGCAACAATTACTTGATCAAGATTTTAAGACTCCCGGTTATCATTAATCCGACACTGACCTGCAGTAAGATTAATGTTGCTCCGTGATCGGGCGAGGGGGGCACGCATTAGTTAGCTACGCTAATGGTTAAACCCCGGGAGTAATAGTCTAGTTGTATGGCATCGGAACACCAATGGCATCAATCTAGCTACATATAATATAAGGCCTTAATTTTAAGATAAGCGAGGAACATCGCTCGCTATCTTCTTCGCGCTAAAAGAGGGTTTCTTCGCTCGATTTAGGGCGGTTAAAATAGCATTAAGACACACTATAAAAGGTTTCTTCGTTTTATAGGGTCAAATTTATAAACAGTTAACTTAAGCCATCTTCTTCGCGCTAAAAGAGGGTTTCTTCGCTCGATTTAGGGCGGTTAAAATAGCATTAAGACACACTATAAAAGGTTTCTTCGTTTTATAGGGTCAGATTTATAAACTACAGTTAACTTAAGCCATTAACAGTGGCTGGTTTCTCAGCTAGAAACTCAACAAAAAACTTAAGGCACGGAAAGTGGGCGTGTAGCCTACATTCATTCACAAAAAGACGCAGTTGGATAGTAGTCTTGGTTTGAATAAACACACATAAGAAACACACAATTGTTACTGAGTCTGCTCACAGAACTAGGTTTAAAACGTTGCCCGCATTCTCCACCATCTGTAGCATATTTGCTTTATGAGATGAACATAATAAATCATAACGGGTTATCAATTATATATCCATCTTCAGGAATTAGCTATAGTATTAATAGTACAATAGAATGATTAGTTCGTCCGCAGTACGGACCCTTCTATTGACTTTGAGAAAAATTATTCCTCTGGCCACGACAAATAATTTTCTTAACGAAGCAGTGCTCCGAGCATTGTTGCAAGATCGGACGTTAAAGTGACTTAGTTCTGAGAGCAGCAGACACAGACAACCAAGTGTGAATACATATGGATGTTTATTAAACTACACTACAGGGGAACATGAAACATAGAACTAGACACAGACATACACACATTAAACATGGATGCCAAGGCAAGGAAGGCATAGAGAGAGAGAGAGAGAGAGAGAGAGAGAGAGAGAGAGAGAGAGAGAGAGAGAGCGAGAGAGAGAGCGCTCGCGCGCAAGAGAACCATGGCAGGATTTTAACTAACTAAAACCTGGGTTTGAGCCATTAGAAAATCATATCACCTTAATTAAAAGGGGTCGAAGCCTAGAAGCGCATCTAGATAGTTAACAAGCGGTTACTTGCATGGTTTTTGTGGGTGCTGAGTAAAGTATCCTGGTGCATGTATAATGCGTAGATTCCCGGGGGGGGTTCCTTTTGGAGTAAAAGCTTCGTCCTTCCAGCCATGATTAGTCCGAAGTGAGTTCCCAAAGTTACCGAACTTAAAATTGCCAGAAGATCGGGCTCCCCCGGAAGGGGAGCCGCGAGGTTTTCCAGGTGATCTCCAGGGCACTTTTTGGTAGAAGCGAGAGAGAAAGAGCGCGTGGGCTCTTTAAAGTCTGCGAAGAGTCACGCCTTTCAGGATGGGCTTGACCAATGAGAAAGGCTGAATTTCCAAGCGGGAGTTTTGGAAATACTGGGGGTTTTATGGCCCTTTGTCTGAGAGCATGGTAATTTCCAAAAGGGGTTGGATTGAAAGTTATTATACAAACTATTAAAGATTCTTAGGACACTGATATGTTGCATAGGTATCAACATGTAATATTCACTCTCAGTTAGATCATCCGAAGACGAATTGATAGAGACCAAACATGTTACAGTCAGAGTGATATTAACTATTGATCTATTATAAGCATGCATAAAACAGTATTAAAATACACAAAAACAGTAATAATATACACAATGACTTAATGATATGTGTGCTCATTCAAAGAAAGGTTTTCCTATGAATTAATTAGAGAAGAGTCCATTTTATGGCATAAATGTCCTTTTCCTAAAGTGGATATGAAGTGAGTGTTTCTTGACCATTTTGCATTCCTTTGCGCAATAAAACTAATGTTATCTGATGGGTTGCCATGGCACCGGGGGTGCTCTGGCGGCGTCTGCAGACATAGGGGCACCTAAGAATGTGTATTGGGTGAGGGGTCTGTGATTATTTGTTAATCTAATAACTAGTTTCATTTGTTAAATCAAATGAGAAATTGTGTCTGATTGGTCCAAATGCTACATTTAATATCTCTCAACTTTCATTTAACATCTCTCCATGTCTCTGCAGTGATTCAGGATGTGGAAAACTCCTCTCTAGAAGGACAGTACCAGAGTTTTGCTAGTCTGATGGAGGAGCGGTTGGCTGAGCTCTTCATGGTGGCTCACCAGCAAGGCGTTCGCTTCAAGCGGGCAACAACAGTGGGCAGTTACACTGTCCAGGTATGATCTAATAAAATTAATTTAGAAAATTAATTGTGAACAAATAACTCTGTAAAAGTAGAATTAATTTTGGAAAACACATTCAAGTGCCATAAGAAATGACTCATAATTGGACCCAAATTTAATCATTTCTTATTTGAATTAATGAGGTTATGCGAATCTGTTTTCCAGAATTAATGCAACATTTGTATTGTATTGTATGCAACTTTGTAACAGTTGGTGGGGTGAATTTCTGCACAAATCCATTTATAAACCAGCAACAAATTCTTTAAATTTTCACACAGACACTTCTACTCTACAACTACTTCTGTTACCTCAGAAGGGTTTCAAGCATGATGATGATTCACCCGTTGCTCATTTCTAATTAATTAATCTTATAGTGTCACCCCCCCCCCCCCCCCCCAGTCGCCCTCCTGTAGGTTATTTGATGGAAAAGATTCAACTTTTAAGGTTTACCAAATGAAAATGTGTCTACAGGAAGTGATCAAGCTGTGTTTCATTACATTCAGATGGTTAGTATCAGGCGTGTACATGGGCCAAAAAACCCAGCTGAGATGACCTACTATGTCCAGCAAAACAGGACCCCACTGCTTGGCACATCTGCAGCCAAGCTTCTGAACACAGTGGACTCACAGACCATGGCGCTCACGCTGGGATACTTTGTCCAACTGCAGGCTGAAGGTCAAAATTACTTTCTCTTTCTTCTCTGCTTACTAGAATTCTAGAATTTTTTGACCCACTTTATTTTGTGCCTTTAATGCACAATTGTGTACATACCTGTACTTTTTCTTTAACATTGAACTTATATTTAAAAATACCTTTCTAAGATTATATCTGTAATTAATTTCTGTTGTCAATAATTGCACTGTCTACCGTACCCCTACACCTTAATCCACCCTTAAACCTAACCAAACCTGTACCAAACCTCAACCCTATACCACTTCAATAGCAATTTGCAATTCAGCATGAATACAATAGGTACATTGTATCTAGCATAATATATTTCACATATTTACAATAAAGTACATAGTAGTTAAATACACCCATTATAAAATGTGAACAAAATTGTACTTATAGCAATGTTACTGTATGCAGAATTACTTAATTTATAAAATATTCAGTCACACTTTATATTAGGTGGCCTTAACTACTATGTACTTACATCAAAAAAAATAAGTGCAATGTACTTATTGTGTTCATATTGTATTGCAAAACACTTTTGCTGCTATTGAGGTGGGATATAGGTAAGGTTAGGGACAGGTTTGGTGGTTTGGGTAGGTTTAAGGGTGCGTTAAGGTGTAAGTGATAGGTCAACAGTGTAATTACATATAGGTATTTTGAAAAATATAAGTACAATATAAAAACATGTATGTACACAATAAGTACATTGTACCAAATTATTAATTTAAATGTAAGTACATATTTGTTAAGGTCACCTAATATAAAGTGGGACCAAAAAAAAATTGTTTTTATTTTATTTGAACTATTTTAACAATTTTTTATTAATTATTTTAACAATTTGCATCATATGTAAAAGATTTCATGTGACTAACAGTGTTTCCCACCATGCAGCCGTAGTGAAGAATCCACCCAACAACCTGTGGATCATCGCTGCAGTGCTAGCACCCATTGGTGTGGTGACCCTTATCATCATCATCATCACCACGGTGCTGTGTCACAAAAACAAGAGCGATTTCAAAAGCGATCCCATTGGAAACTTCAACCCTCGAGTCAAGGTACGGCAGTGACTGGATAAACATCCTGCTTGACCATTTCCCATAAGGCACCGCTTTGCTCTTTAACTCTCATTATAACTCATTATGCTATTTTGTACACTCAGCATATTTTACAGTGGCTTCATCAACAGTTTTCCTCAAACTCTTACATGCTTTGCCTCTGGGAATACATCCCGAGAGAGTGTATGAGAGAGATAGAAATGATTGATGACTCTTCATGCTGTTTTCTCTCATTTAGACTGCTTACTGGAGAGACGTGGGTTATTACCCTCAGGTAGTTATTCAGCTCTTCAATCATCTCACCTGCTGCTCTGGACTCCTGATGTGCACACAGTGTTAAGGATGATGTGTAGAGTAGACAGGTCTCAGGGACTAATGATCTTGCACAATTAAAGGGTTAGTTCACCCAAAACAGTTAAATTCTTTCGTTGACTCACCTGTGTGTCATTCCAAACATGTAAAGCTATATTTCTTTTGTTGAACATAAAAGAAGATATTCAGTGAAGTGTGTTGGCTGCTTTGTCCATACAGTGAAAGTGAATGGAGACAGGAATGTAGAGTTTCAATACGAACACTTCATGCTTTCATTGTATGGCAAAGAGCAGCCTTGACATTCTACAAAACATTTAGAAAAATGACATGATGTGATATTTACTGAATAGAACTATAATTTTTGTGTGAACTATTCCTATGAATATTATGTCAATAGTATTTTTTTTTTCTAGATTAGGATCTGATTGTATGTGTGTGTGTTTACATGTGTGTGTATTTGTGTGTGTGTTCCTTTGCGTGCTTGTATCCCTAAACAAGCTGAATATTTTAGAAATAAGGTCAGAAATTCTCTGATGATTTAGTTGGAAGTAGGCTAGCGGGACTGTGGAAGGGACAGAAACCTCTTTGTTATAAAAATGCATTTAATACATCAATTGTGTAAAACCATTAAACATGTATCCTCCTCTCTAAAAGAAATGCAGACAGCAGCATTTATATAAATGTCAAATATGTCTTATTTATTAGGTATAATGATCTGACCTGCTTTTCCCCCATATACACCATTTGGCCTAGTTTATCATTTGCTATGACTGACAAACTACTGCCTGAATTTTTCTTGACCATTATAGAACGCCTCCTCGCCTTCAGTTTTCCAGTAACTGAGGATTTGTTATTTGCAAAACTTGTGCAGTGTATTATAATTATTATTAGAATATATTTGCAGGGCTGTTATCCGGACAGCAGTGCTAGGCCAGTGGATTCAGGATGGCTTACGGCTATGGGTTAAGATCAAAGCCAATGACAGCAGAAGTTATTGGACACTTTTTGAAACAATACCCCGTCATGGTGTTTTATTTTATTTTTTTTTAAATGTTGAAATGAACATATCTTTATTGATTTGATATTCTAAAATTAACTTAACTGATACATTACTTGATTTGTCTATGGCCATCCACCTATTTTGTTCTGTTTTTTTTTTTTTTTCCCCAAGTGGATTATCCAAACAGTCTATCTCCAATGAATTTATGTTTCTGGTATTATAAATTATTTGACAAATATATTTATTTGGAATCATCTCCAACTAGTTTTGAAATTAAGAGATGGAATTGCTTAAAATTTGTGACATTTAAGTGTATTAAAATGTATAGACCTTTATATTTTTTTCTGTATTTAGATTCTCAGCACATAACTTTAGCAAGGGTAAAATTAGCTTCAATGACATTAACAGAAAACATCTAGTTAAGCGGTAAACAAGTAAACACTTACGACACATGCTACATCCCCTGTAAACCATCAACCCCAGAGTGCTGTGCTGGCATTGCTGTCCAGAAACTGCTGAGACTCAATAAAACTATGGCTGGATAATGTCACAAGAGACAACAGACAAAATGTTTGAGATACATTTTGCAGGACTGCTTTGCAACAGAACATAGTAGCATTGTTGCCATATTGTAAAATAAACTAGTCTAGAAATACTGTTGTATATTAAGGTGATATTTCTATATGCACGAGTCTAAATTAAGGATTAGGATTGTTAATTTATTCCTGTCAGTCATAATTTAAGGATTTAAATAGCTCATTATCTCATTCATGTGACACCATCCTCAATTCTAATTTGTATATTTAAATAAATTCATTAATATCCACTAAATTCCTCCCAGACTCCTTAATTAATCAGAATTTGAGTTTAAGACCCTCCATTGCCAAATCTGTTTACCTTCATTAGATCTAAGGATTATATTAACATGTGAACTCTTAAACTTTCCTTGGTCTAATCTAATGCAGTCAGATTGTTCCAGTCATATAAAATGAATTCTTGATTTGTATAAAATGTAATAATTTAGATGTCACCACGTGAACCACATTTTAATGATGTATTTATTGCACTTGAAACCATTAATTTTCACTGGATCCTAACAAATTTTATTTTAATGGAACAGTCATGTTTCTGACAGCACATATGCTTTTCATAATATATATATAGCCAAAACATTTGTACAACGGAATGCGCAACCAGATCATTGGTTTGGTAGTAAAACGAAACAAAACGAAACCTATTTATAGATTTTAGATTTTACCATTTGACAGAGTGGTGTATATAAAAATAACCTTTGTGTCTGTAATATGTGCATGTTTGCTCATTGCTTAGCCTGTTCAGGGATTTGACTATGCCAAGCAGCACCTGGGTCAGCAGGGTGGTGATGAGGAGACCCTCCCAGTTACCCAGGAGACTATGGTTCTGCCCCACCCCATTCGAGATGCCCCTCTGTCCCTAGATAAGCCTGCACGCCAAGATGGATCCACTTCCAAGAAAAGCCTGAACAGTGAGATAAGGAAAAGGTATGTGTGAAGAAACCTAACACTTACAGCATGCTGTAAATACTCAGTATTCATGTCACAGCCCTAACAGTAATGCTGTCATTTGCTGTTATTTGGCACAGGCCCACAAAACTACTTGTCACGGAAGACATAAGCTAGAGTAGACGCTATACAGTGTTCAAGAGAGGGTGAGATAATGGATATAGTGACAGAGACTTGTCTGGTAATTGCTTTTTAAATAAAATCAGTGCTCAGGATGTCAGTATGATCTTAACGCTGTGTTAATGAGATCACTGGCCTCTTAAAAATTTGTCTGATAGTTAAGGTGACTGACTTTTAATGAATTTCATATGGTTGGATGAGTATACTGTAGCTTTCAGTTAGTTTCATGGAGGAGTGTGATATAAATGGATCTCGCTGTAGGCAAAGTGTTCTCAGAGCAGAAACTGTTTGACTTAATAAGTGGATATGTTCTTGATTTAGACCATTTATCTCTGAAAAAGTTGAGATATAATTTCTGGAGAAATGCATTTTTCATTTTCCTGCCTCTGTTCACTGAGGTTCAGCTGAATGGTATGTAAATCATGAACTACACTCTTGATCAAAAGATTGGATAAAATTTGGATAATATATAATATGATTTTTTGAAAGAAGTCACTTATGCTCACCAAGGGTGCATAGAACTGTTTAAAAGAACTGTTTTCGATTTGAATATATTTGAAATGTAACTTATTCATGTGATGCAAAGGTGAATTTTCAGCAGCCATTATTCCAGTTTTCAGTGTCGCTTGATCCTTCAGAAATCATTCTAATATGCAAATTTAGTGTTCAGGAAATATTTATTATCATCAATTTATAAAATTTTTGCTGATTCATATGTGGGAACCATACATGTCTACCATTCAAAAGTTTGAGGTAATATTATATATTCACAATATGATGGGGTTTTTTTTAATAGTATTTTGATAAAAAAAATAATGTCTGTCTTGGTATGTATAAGAGACTTCTTTCAAATACATAAAAAAAAAAAAAATAAAAAAAAAAAAATCTGTATTTGAAACTACTGACCAGTGGTGCAGATGTCACAGAAGGACTCAATTTAGTAGCTCTTTCACCAACATCAATAATCAGGATTTTTTGGAAATACTAAGTCATCATAAAGTTATATAAGAGGACAGAGAGTGAGGGAAGCATAAACAGAGAGAAAGACAGAGGTGTTTGTTTATCTATTTATTTTCTGATTTTGAGATTTCTAAAACCAACACCCATAATGTTGAATTCAGAGTGACTGTGCTGAGCACACAGCCATTTGCACGAACATATGCTAAATTAATTTGTATACTAGGAAGGAATCTGGGAGCAATAATAGCATACAATGCATCCAAAAATGCATGCATCTTTTTTCTGTCTCTATAGCATTTCCATAATATGTTTCATACAATATGTGATTGTGTGTGCTTTGGTAAAAGTATTTGTATCTGTTTGACTGTGTGTCCTTGCATTTATATGTACTGTATGTGTAAGAGATTAGGATGCAGACAAAGAAAATGACATAACCATCCTCTCATTTCACACATGCACCGACTCACCGCTGCTCCTTGTTGCTATGGTTACTTGCAGTAGGTTGCCGAGTGAGGATGGTTCCGTCATCAGCAGCGAATCAGTGAAAGAGGTCTCGGGAAAGGGCTCGAGTGTGCAAAAAGCCACAGCGCAGCAGAAACTCATGAAGGAGGAGACAAGGAAGAGCAATGGTGAGAAATTCCTCCACAGTTTCAGCACTTTCGCACTTGTGCTGTCAGACCACAAGACATGAAATTAAATGAAAGTTCTTTTTTCCAAAATGTCCTATTCTCAAAAAGAAAATACAATCACTCTGTTCCAAAAGCCTAATAAGCTGCTTCCATAAACATTTGAAGGGAGTCGTGCTCTTGACAAATAAAGGTAGGATTCCAAAAGGCAGGAGTAATTGTGGTAACTCTCCAAAACAAAATACTCAAAAATTAATTAATTTCATCTAATTGTTTATTGGGGGGGGGGGGGGGGGGGGTAATGTAGCAACATTGGGGTGTGTAATGCAGCACCACAATGTCCATTGCAAAGCGTGCAATCCCACAATGCATTGCACCAAGCTCTTTGGGAAGAATAAATTCTTGATGGTGGGCAAAGTGAACAAATGCTGATTTAAATATATACACTTTTCCAGTGTAAATCTGTGGTGAAAAATGGAAATGCAGTACACCCTAATTTAGATTAATAGGGTCAAAAATCATTTTTCCCCACTTGTTTTTATATTACCTTACATAAACCATATGGAACAATCCATCCACATCAACAACATGTGTATATCAGTTCAGCAACTAATAAATCACACTGAGGACAGATCTGTTCATCTTTAACAGGTGCAGGGGGATGTGTGGAGCAGTGTACCAAATTAGTTGGAGTATAAATCTTTTAGTTTAAACATGCTCATGTGTATTGCCTGTAAGTTTATTCTGAGAATCGACATGACTTTCTTTTCTTCTTTTGATTTTATCCTCAACTCGCAGCATTCTAAATCAAAATTCAAATGCAGTAAATAATTTTAAGATAACGTGTGTGTACCTGGAGCCTGCCAATCAACATTAGAGCACCAGCCTCAGGCTAAATTACACAAACACACTAGACATTCCCAAAAGCTGTGTGAAGCAGCTTGAAACGGGCAGCTCCAGTAATAAGATTAAATGATTTATCTTGAACTCTGTCACGGAAATTATGTATAAACCATAGTTAAACAATTTAATAATCAATTCACAATGAATTTGTACCTGTGTTGTATTACGCAGTGGACGAGTGCTTTTAAAATGAATGGATGATTCAGCTGCAGATGCTCTCTTCTGGCGAGACGCGCGAATTCATTCGGCACGTGACTCTCACAGTGCATTATGGGTTATCTCTAGCCATTGAGTGTGCATCGGTTGTACACTCGTTTTTGCGGTGCATTGTGGGATTGAATGAGTGCACTTGAGAATGTCCACTATGGTTTCGGACACCACTAAAAATGGCTGTCTACTCAAATAGTGCCCTATTTGAGGGTATAGGGGGCGATTTCGGATACAGCCTTGGTTCTATAAGGTTTTATCTGTGAATCAGCCAATCAGCACTTCGAATGCACTCAAGAGGACCTCTTTGTCATGTTGCCGGACTGCTCCATAACAGCAGGAAAGATGAAACATTAAACAACAATAATCATGTGTCTGCATAATCAATAAGTGCAATTCACCTTTATTCCACAAAGTGGCACTGTTTAAAACATAACGATGACTATGATTTTTCACTCATAATTAGCGCGTGCATAAAACAAATAATCATCTGCAAAAATTTAACTGGCTTGAATGGCTTTACTGCAGCGCAATTAGGCCTACTGTACATAATGAAATATAAGTGTCACTGTCGTTTGATGGTGGATGTGGTGAGTAGCAATCAAAATGTTGTTTTTGAAGATGCTGAAAACGATAGTTTTGATATTGAGATTGTGTAATGATTGGCGAAATATGCAGTTTAAAGTCTTAAAATGTTATTTTCTTGCACTGAGGGACAATGTAAAATGTATTCACTAATATGTAAGAAGTATAATAAGTCCCCACTAGTTTCTAAAGTCAGTGTGTATTTGGGTGCAGTGTGAGGTTGTATGTTGTCTCCCTGCATGGAAAATGAGTTTTTAACTAAGGTCCTTTTTACCAGATGACCATCCTCAGAAGGAAAAGAGTGACCAAGTTCATGAATATAAATGAAACCCCCTCTTCTGACATGATCCGGTCTGTCACTGTGGCTACCAGCATCGCTGAGGAGCAACAGGGTCACACGCACATTTTTGCAGACACATGCATCCCAAAAGGCATACTGACAGACGGAGATAAAGCATACCCATTGAAACCTAACTTAATTATTTTATAACCTTTTGCTTGGCAGAGGTCACACTGGTCTGGATGACACACAGACTTGGCAAAATACAACCCTCAACACCACACACACACACACACACACACACACACACACACACACACACACACACATGTAAATAAGCACGTCCCTCACAATAACAACATAAGGTGCCATATGTTCATGTCCTGTTGGCACATGCTGCATCTGACCTTTGTCAGATGGAACTTGAATCTGTGGCGAGATGAAGTGTGGCAGAACAGAATTTTCAATTGTTTAAATTTGTCTGAAAAAGCACTTAAATGATGATGAGGATGATGATGATGATGATAATAAATAATAAAAAGGTTCATCATTTGCTGACCCTAATGTCATTTGCCCAAACATCATTGGATCACGTTAACCTTTATTGTATCGGGGGGAAAACAAACAACAACAAAAAAAACCAATGTACATATTTACATTTTTTGGGTGACATTAAATAACCTAAATTATAGTTGACGTAAACTACATATTTAAGCTGTACTTCAGAGATTGCCAACACATGTCAGTTTGTAAACCCTCAACTATTAAAAGAAAATGGGGAAAATAACTTCTTAAATTCTGCTCACATCGAGCCTAATTCTTTATAGTTAGGACAAAATGTACAGTTTTGCTTATCCTATAATTTTTCTACTTCCATATGAATATATTTAGATATATTCTCTCAGAGGTGGACAGACCTAATCTGTCCTGATAAATGGACCCAGTTAATTAAAACCAAAAGATACGCTGAAATCTCAGGATCAGACTTTTCCCACTTTAAATAGGAAATGAGAGCTAAGGAAATTAATCTTCTGCAGAAGTGATAATGTTGGCCAGTGTAGCTGTCACATAATTAAGGAAGTGAATTTGTCTGTATTCTGCTTGCATAATCTGATTAAGTTTTTGCAATCTTTTTGTTAACACTACAATCTATGTGTTTTTGTTTTTGGCAGAACATTATGATAGTTCCTCAGGATCACTTCAGCTTATTTCTATAAAACCAATGGTAGCTCCACCCACCTACTCGCACCCTGCGTCCTCTGACCGCAGCCAGGACTCTGCTGTATTCAATGGAGAGGTAAAATCTGATTTTATTAGAGACAGCTTCAGATGGTAACCACTGACCAAAGTCATTTTACTGATCTTCTGATGCATTATACGTGCAAAAAAAGGCCACTGATGGATGCGAAATTGCCACTTCAATGCTGATTGGCTGACTGTTATGCAACTTCTGCAAGTCAGGGTGCACAGGTTTTAAACAGTTTTATACAGCAAGGCAGAGCTGATCCTCCCTATACGCAGAATACACAAGCTGCGTAGGGCCCCCGAAACACCAGGGGCCCCCCTTGCTCTCAAAGATGTTTTAATTTTAGTTTCGTTTTTGAATTTGGCCAACGGTTATGAAAACATGAATGATCATTTATTTTAATATGGTGCGCTGTCACCCTCTCTTCGTAAAAATCAGTCACATCATGTAACGTGAATGTACAGTCTCTTGCTCGAGACTAAAAAAAGCGAGTTGAAAGCACAACGAGCCACGGAAGAGATACTGTTTCTTGAGCGCTTTCCGTGAGCACGATTCGAGACGGAGTGAAACATGGACAAATGCATTTCGTCCATTCTTTCAGCCCCTGGCACTGCAGCAAGGAGACAAATTTATGTTTACCAGGCTGCTTGGATGCTTTTGCAAGGAGAATGAATGAATTGAATGAATGAATGAATTGATTGATTAATTAATTAATGAACACATACATTCTTTGCAAGGCTGTAACTGTACTAAGACTTCATTTAACATCATGTATAGTCTATATAGTCAACAAAAGCTTATTCTTAGCACATCTCAATGGATACTCTTGCTTAATTTAAGCAAATTTGGGCTTCAAAGAGACCTGGCACAGATTTATTTTAGAATATCACTGGACCTATGGGAAATCAAGTGGAGCCACATTTTTAATGCATGCAATTTTTTTTTTTTTTTTTTTTTTTTAGTGGATGAATGGCCAATCCCCTTCTCTTTTTCTCTCTATGTGTATACAGGTGAATTTGGCTCTGAAACAGAAGTCAGACATTGAGCACTACAGGAATAAGCTTAGACTGAAGGCCAAGAAGAAGGGATACTATGACTTCCCTTCTGCTGAGGGGAAAGGTAGCACTAAAGACCTGAGTCAGCGACACAAGTACAGCCACGACAGGCTTCCACACCCACACAGCAGAGCTCAGGAACCGGAAGACGACAGGGGCTCCACGTATGTAAAGTATCGCAGGAGGTAAGTGATTATGCAGGAATGGAAATGAGAGTTTAACAAGATATGGTTGTTTTTGTGTATGCATACTTTAATGCTTGTTGTGACTGTCTCTCAGATTTATTGATCTGCACAAATTATACCTGCTAATGAAGGTCCTAGTGTCATTTGTTAATTTGCAATGGTCCCAAAAGTGTTTAGATGCTTAAGACACACTTAAAAATGACTGAATATCTTTACATTAGATAAATTTCAGATCATTAATTAATTAATAATACAATTAAAAAAAAGGATATTTGTAATCCAAATATCCAAATCACATTGAAATCAGTTCAGCGGTTCTCAATTCCAGTCAAAACCCCCCCCCCCCCCCCCCCCTGTATTTTTCATATAATTTTTTGTTCTCTTTAAACACATTGTCCAGTTCCATATCCTTATAACATTTCAGCCAAATATGAATTATAAATGTCAACTAGATGTGTTCACTACCTGTCTAGTGATGTGTGCTTAAGCTTAAATATAATACTAATTTTAAAAAAAAATTGTTGCGTGTTACTATATTTTATTTTGTGTTGTTTTTCATGCTTCAGAAATTTCATGTAATTTCCAGTAACTGATGCATTCAATGCACTCTGGTTTTTGCGGTGCATTTGTGACATTTTTCAGGGAGCCAATCTTTCAATGCACTAGAAGAATTTTGTGATTGAGACAAACCTTAAAATGGCCCACTCGATCCTGATCAAAGCCTAGACTTCTGAACTAGGGAGCTGATTGAGACACACTCATACTCTTTATCAGAGTTGCTAGGTCTAAGTCACAAGACCAGCCCACAGCCCAGTCACAGCCAAAACTAGTCTAATCGCTTTCCGAGGGCTGTTAAAATCACTTCAAAAACGTGTTCCGGAGGGGGGTAAAAAACCTCCTTCCAGGGGGTTTTACTTCAGTCAAAATCACGTTCCAGGAGGGCAGAGTTTTTGCTTCAACCCGCAGCAACAGCACAAAAGTAGACCAATTCCGTTGGAAAACTGCTGACTTGGCAACACTCCTCTTATCAGCATAAGCAAAAGCTCCACTCTTCATCACAATGGTAACCCAGTTTAATTGAAACAGTTCTAATTCCACACCCTTTTCTCATCTTGCTCTAAAACACACCAAAAATAATACAAATGTGTAATGTTTACTACTATACACATGCTATTACAAGCTGGTCTTAAAGTTTAAATTATCATTTTAAATGGCTTTAACAATTTATTTTGACTGAACTAAATAATATACGGTAAGTTGCACTGTGTGAATGGCTTTCACTAACACAGGAACATTTGGCAAATGATGAATATAATCAGTATGCAGTGAGCGTTGTCCACTAGCTGTTAGCAATCATGAGCCTTGATGATGAAAACACTGTGTGCTCAAAAATGTTTGTTGTTCTTTTCCCAGGAGTTCAGAAGTAGACACAAAAGCCACCGTCACAGACATGACTGGATCAGATATCCAATACAGCTTCTGCCCAGTCTCATTAGCTGACCGAAATGCCCTCGCTTTGGAGTTTTGTCTCAGTTTAAATATTTAATTTCCTTTTTGGATCCATTGGCACTCTGTCAAATCTCATGTAATTTGCTGCTCATTGTATAAAGAAGGAGAGCGTATCTTTCTTCTGCTTTCAGCTTTCCATTTGATTAAGCCGCAGTTGCCGAAGTCCTCTGGAACGGCTTAAAATCTAACCCCAATGATTTGTTCTGATGCCCTTGGAAAAGAAATTGATATGATAAGCCTTTGGGAAAGTTGTTTCACTTAAAGCCTATGAGAAAAACAAAGTGTCCCACAGTGGTATCTTAATTATTTGTGTAATATTGACTGATATTTACACCATGATGGTCTAAACAGCTACAATGGTTTAAACACAATGTTTTTAACAAGTGCAATCATTATCGCTTCATTAACATGCGACAGTTATATTACAAAAAATAGTCTATTGTTTATTAATGTAGTCTTTTAACAGTGTTGTAGTTTGGTTAACTGCGAGGTGCCAGTAGCTTGTGCCAAAAAAATATCTATTCATTTCTTTTAAAAAGTCAACCCCTCTGAAAGTTATTTGGACACATCTTACTGAGCATTTCGAAAAGTCCTTTAAAAGTAGGGTAGGCGATTTTGGAAAGGCTAGCAATAGCAAACTGGCTTTATAAACAAGATCCCCACCCTCCCTGCATTATCACTTTGGAAAGCCACGCCTCCTCCAAAGCACACGAATGTACTCAGGCAGACCAGAGACTAACCTGCTACATGATGAGAGACGGCGTTGGTAGAGGATTGAATGCAGTGCTGTCCTCATGTCTCATTTGCCGCTGAGAAAACATTACAGTACAAAGCGCATAATATTACAATAATAGCGCCTTTGATTATTGCTGGAATGTGCTGCAGAGGTATACAAATACATATTTGGTAGGCAGGCTCGACAGCCTATTGTAATGTTCGGACCGAACATTTCGATTGGATGAACATTATATGGTCCTACGCCTTCCACAGATGATATAAATACATATAAATAAGATTTAGACTACTTAACAGTGATTGCTATTGGGATGTGAAGAGACTTTCAACCAGCTTACAAAAATTAACAAAAAATTGTTTTTGAACCAAATCACCTACCCTGTGCTTCACTTTATGTATTTTTTAAAACTCCTGACATCATTTATTGAAACTTTTACATCTCCAGTGACCCCTTAATAGTTATTTTTGGTGTGTTTTCTGTGTGAAATTGCTAACCTCTGCTTTACTGTGATATGCTGTCTCACTGGCTCATTGCTTTGACGCAGGACTCAGAATGATGAAATCTGATGAAGTTGCCTACACAGCGGCTCAATCTTTGTGCTTATGAAAGTATTTCTTATCAGCTCCCAGATGATTTTTCTCAGAGCAGTTTTTCTTACTGTAAAGATCTTAAAAATGTATCTGAAATGTTTGTATTGTGTTTTTTTTTTGTTAGAAAAATGTATTTTTCATGTTTTATGTCATTGTAAATCCATCACACCAGAGCTGCATTATATTGTCAAAAATTGGCATGCAATTGGTGTTGCGATGACAAGTTTAACTGTGATATGATAATAAATTTAAAGCTAAAACAGATTAATGCAGCAACTCTTGGGCAATATGCTGAGGGCCCCTGCCATATATTCACACCAAAGCATCATGGAGACATGAAGTTTACTGTTTTGACAGTTTCTTTTATTAAACAATGTATAGTTCTACAGTATACGTATATTCTCTAATCAATATATACTGTAGTTCTGTGATTTTTATTTATTTTATTTTATTTCTTTTTAGAACTGAGCCTATATACTGAAACACATAACACTTAACACATGTAACACATATTCATGGTCTTACTGTGAATGGATGATCAGTTCAAAAAATGACCTATATTGTCTAACATAAAAAATCTATTTCAGTGGATATGGCAGACTCACACATGGATACGTACATAGTCCTTACATAGTCCCATTTACGTGTTCAGATGTTACTAATGCTACTGTTCTAAACTCTGTATCTCTTTGTGTGTATGTGTGATGGTTTCAGACCCTCTCAGGTGAGTCACCCCACAAATCGCAGCAGACAGTCTCTAAACAGTCCTGGAGGAACAGAGATGGATCTTCTAGTCATGAGAGAGAGACCCAGAAAGGGGATCCGTAACAATGGCTATGACGTGAGTGTTCTTAATGAAAAGCTGCATAAATCATTAGCAAAAATGGAAAGGCTTCAAAAACACAGCTGGCAGAGCATGGTGACAGGAACAGCAAGGTTGTGGCTTTGAATAAAAGCATCTGCCAGATGCATAAATATATAAAACAGGACAGTTACAAATGATTTTGTAAGGCATTGCTTGATTGTTATTGGGTGGGGTTGTAGTTGGGTTGTGTTACGCTTGGTTAGTTGCTGCTGCTAGTCTACTCAGGATTTGCTGTTCTGACGTTTTTTTTTTTTTTTTTTAAACCAAATAAACAAGTGCAGGTCATTTGAAAGAATAATCATAAGTTCATCACTATGGAAAAAGAACCACAACGGTTTGGTTTGCAGATGGGAATAAAGAATAGATTCAGTGTTGACCACTTCTTATTTCTTTACTGTAAATACATAAATAAAGCTTCTAAGCAAGAAGTTTACATGCGACATTATCAACGCAGAGTCAGTGGCACACATGCAGTCGTGTCCCAGATCTTAAGTGAAATTCACATGCTGACTATGTACACCTCTCAGTGATTGTAAACATGCTTACATGTTATATTTGAAATAGCTTACCTATTTTCAGCATAAAAAATAATTACTTTCAGAGTAAGTGGAAAACTGTCCTTTTTATGCATGTAGTATTAAAAAAAGCACATAGTTTTGTCTGTGTCCATATTGTCTGTTATACTCTTGTGGATTCAACTCTTTTCATCTGTGTCCCTGTATGTAATGTGGATTCTGGCTCTATGTGAGAAATAGCTTTAGTTCTATTGATTACAGTGGGAATTAGTTGCTGTTGGCTAAATTATTGCAGATCCTCGTTCTGATGCTGTAAGAAGGATTGTTTATTGTGCTGCGTTGCACCACATCTCAAGTTCTTTACATCTCACATTTGATGCACAGGAAGGAAGAAAGAAACATACTGTGTCTGAAACCTGTTTGAAGGTACTTTTTAAGGAAACCATCCTAAGAATTTTAGATTAGCTTCACCTTAATGATCCAGCTTATAGGATTCCAGTAGCAGATTTCCAAAGAGGCCAAAATTCCTCTAGGCCACTGATGTATACAAGTATAATGACTGGATTGCTCATTGCATTCTAAACTGCCATTAAGCGGTGAAGCCACAGGAAGTATTCGAGCAGCCATCTTACTATTCCCTACCAACAGAGGGCATCAAATTGGATGATTTTAGGTCAAGGTTTTGGCTGTCAGTCAATTCCTCTACTTGTAAACAAGGCACAGCACATCTGGGTTCTGTGTCAGAACACCAGCTCCTGCACCAGTAGCACCACACACATGCATGGTACTGTCGTGATTGTGTGTCGAAGACTAACAGGGAAGATAAGAAATTGTTGAATGAAGTCATTATTTTTGTTTTCTTTGCGCATAAAACATATTCTCGTAGCTTCATAAAGTTATGGTTGAACTACTGATGCCATGTGGACCATTTTATTGATGTCCTTACTACCTTTCTGGGCCTGGAACATGGTAGTTCCGTTGCTATCTATGCAAGGTCAGAAAGCTCTTGGATATCATCAAAAATATATTAATTCGCGTTCTGAAGATGACCAAAGGTCTTACGGAATGACAGAGTAATTAATGACAGAATTTTCATTTTTGTGTGAACTATCCCTTTAAGGTGGGTGTGTCAGGAAACTGATCAAACACTACACATATGATGGCCGTTTCTCAAACGGAAGGCTGCATCCTCCAGAGGTCGCATTTGTAGGCTGCATACGTCATCAAGCCTGGTTTATTTCAGTTAACTGAGCATTATATTTGTGAGTCAAAAGCATATTACAACAATTTACGCTTAACTAAGAATAATGGTCAAATTTATAAATGTTAATATTCTAAAATAAGATCTTCTTTATGACGTATGCAGCCTACAAATGCGACCTCCGGAGGATGCAGCCTTCCATTTGAGAAACGGCCATTCTTTATGCACGTGATTATGCAGGAAATATTAAACATGAACATATATAGCTTGTATTAGTATCAGAACTATATTTGAATATACAATAAGTATTACAAGCCTCTGTAAGCTTCTGTTACTAAATTGCTCTATTGAATTGATATTCAAAGCTTAGCCATATCATTTTGGAAAATGATCATGTACTGTACTGTATGTTGTCAGCCTTATTTTTCTGAATGATGATATGATGCATGTATTTTTATTTTTTTCATTATAATTTTGAGCAACATCTATTTCAGACTCTTCAAGATCGCACAAATGACATTTTACTAACATCACAATTTCCATAGGAGTAGAATGTTATGCATGTATGTATGCAATAAATTATTTATTTAACCAACATTTAATTTACAACAAATATTTGATCAACATTAAACACGTTTATTTCTACATAAATAAGCTTTTCAATGATGTATGGTTTGTTAGGATAGGACAATAATTGGCCGAGATACAACTATTTGAATATCTGGAATCTGAGGGTGCAAAAAACAAAAACAAACAAAAAAAAGAAAATCGCCTTTAAAGTTGTCCAAGTGAAGTCCTTAGCAATGCATATTACTAATCAAAAATTAAGTTTTGATATATTTATGATAGGCAATTCACAAAATATCTTCATGAAACTTGACCTTGACTTAATATCCTAATGATTTTTGGCATAAAAGAAAAATTGGTAACACTTTATTTTGATGGTCCCTTTTGAACATTCTGTTGACACTAAGTAATGTTGTAACTACATGTCAACAAACTCTCATTAGTTTATTAGTAGACTGTCTGCTTCATATCCGCTAACTCTTTATTGTGATGGTCTCTCAACAGACACTCTACTGACTGTATGTAACTTTGCAACTACATGTCAACTTATTCTAACCCTAACCCTACCAGTCTACTAATACTCTACTAACACTCTAATGAGAGTCAGTAGAAATGTAGGTGCAACATTACTTATAGTCAATAGAATGTGTTAAAGGGACCATCAAAATAAAGTGAAACCGAAAATTTTTTAAATTTGACCCATATTGCTGACTATTGCTACAAATATACCCGTGTTTTTTTTGGTCCAGGGTCACATGTTGAGGTGATCTTGTTAGGTGATGTTTTCTCATTAAAAATGTACAATTCCCTGTTAATTCAATAGAATGTTTTGGAATACTAATGAATACCATTATGGCGGCACGGTGGCTTCACTTTTTTGACATTATGGCAGAATGCTAAAATGCGCCAAGACTCCTCTAACTTACACTAGATTTTGTCCAGCAAGATCACAGTACCATGCTAAAACAACATATTCCTATAATGTCTAGCAAGATCTTAAAACACATTAGCAACATTTTAAAACATAAATCAAAAAAAGTTTTTGTACTTGTTATTCAAAAGAATGTTGTGGTCGATAGTGTCGAACGTAGCGCTAAGATCCAGTAGTACTAATAGAGAGATACAACCACGATCAGATGATAAGAGCAGGTCATTAATAGAGGTCTGTGCGGGACTGTTTTTTAAATCCCGCTCCCGCGAGGTTATATCCCACACCCACCCGCTCCAGCGATATATTAACTCTTTGTTCACCCGCTGTCCGCTTTGAATAATTTTCTTCCGGACCCGACCATTCCCGCTAAATTTAGATCTCGTTTCCAGAATCACACATTTAAATGTCCTCTACTGAAAGACAGACAGATAGGCTAACAAATAAAAGTGTAGTCTGCACAAAATTTTATTTGTTATTTTATTTGTCTTGACAAGAGTCTTTTATTGACAGCAAAATGTTTTAAGACAGCAAAATGTCTTAAGACACAAAATTTGTTTAACATTTTGCTGCCAAAACAGTAGGGAAAAAAAAAGTGTCACAGAGAAAATAAAAATGTACAAAAATTGTATTCCTTATTTTTATTCGTCTTGTCAGGATACAATTCGTTACCGAATCGAGTTACCGACCGCAACCGCGTTTTATTCGGGAATTTAATCCCACGTCGCAAGAAATCTGGTCGGGTCCTGCGGTTCCCGCGTGACAGCCACGGGAAAGCAGACCTCTAATTTGTAACTCTAATGAGAGCAGTGTCAGTACTATGAAACGGTGTAAATCCTGACTGGAAATCCTCACAGATACCATTTTTCTCTAAGAAGGAATATAATTGTGAGGATACTACCTTTTCTAGTATCTTTGACAGAAAAGGGAGATTCGAGATCAGTCTGTAATTAACTAGATCTTTGGGGTCAAGTTGTGTTTTTTTTTTAATGAGAGGCTTAATAACAGCCAATTTGAAGCTTTTGGGAACATATCCTAATGACAATGACAAATTAATAATAGCCAAAAGAGGATCTATGACTTCCGGAAGCACCTCTTTTATTAGTTTAGATGGAATAGGGTCTAACATACATGTTGTTGGTTTAGATGATTTAACACGTTTATACAATTCTTCCTCTCCAATAGTAGAGAATGAGTGGAATTATTCCTCAGGGATTCTATAGTGCATATAGTGTATATCTGATGCAATACTGTAGCTGATGGCTGCATGGTTACAATTTTATCTCTGGTAGTATCGATCTTGGAAGTAAAATAGTTCATAAAGTCATTACTGCTGTGCTGTTGGGAAATGTCAACACCTGCTGATATTTTATTTTTTGTTTATTTAGCCACTGTATTGAATAAATACCTGGGGTTATGTTTATTTTCTTCTAAAAGAGATGAAAAGTAATCATATCTAGTAGTTTTTAATGCTTTTCTGTAGGATAGGGTACTTTCCCGCCAAGCAATACAAAATACCTCTAGTTTTGTTTATATACCTAAAATACCTCCAGCTGCGCTCCATTTTCCAGGCAGCTCTCTTTAGGCCGCGAGTGTGCTCATTATACCACAGTGTTGGACTCTTTTCCTTAATCTTCCTAAAGCGTAAAGGAGCAACCGTATCTAACGTGCTAGAAAAGAGAGAGTCCATAGTTTCTTTTATAGATTTTTATCTATAGTTTATTTTTTCATAATCAGGTTTTTCTGTGCTGTTGGATATGCCGAGGAATTGAGATAAATCAGCAAGATTATTTACAAAGCAGTCTTTTGTGGTAGAAGTGATGGTTCTACCATACTTGTAGCAAGGAGTATAATTTACAGTTTTAACTATATGGAGTTTACACAAGACTAGATAATGATCTGAGATATCATCACTTTGCTGCAGAATTTCAATACCATTAACATTCCATGTGACAATATTAAATCTAGAGTATGATTTCGACAAGGAGTAGGTCCTGGGACATGTTGTCTAACCCCAGTAGAGTTCAGAATGTGTATGAATGCTGATCCTAATGCATCTTTTTCATTATCAGCGTGGATATTAAAATCACCAACAATTAAGACTTTATCTGCAGCCAGCACTAACTCTGATAGAAAATCAGCAAATTATTTAATAAAGTCTGTATGGTGCCCTGGTGGCCTGTATACAGTAGCCAGTACAAACATCACAGGGGATTTATCATTAACACTTGTTTCTCTAGATAATGTTATTTGAAGCACCATTACTTCAAAGAAGTTATACTTAAAGCCTACCCTCTGAGAAATACTGAGAATATTGCAGAATAAATTGTAGCAACACCTCCCCCTTTGCCTTTCGGACGTGGTTCATTTTTATAACAGTAATCTTGGGGGGTAGACGCGTTTAAAATAATGTATTCATCTGGTTTTAGCCAGGTTTCTGTCAAACAGAGCGCATCTAGGTTATGATCAGTGATCATATCATTTACAAAAAAGTGCTTTCGTAGAAAGGGACCTGATATTCATTAAGCCAAGCCTTATCATAATTGTTTTATTTGTTGAATGCCAATTAAATTGTTACTCTAAATTTGGTTTGGACATTTTTTGTATTTTCTAGTTCAGTGAACAGACACAGTCTCTATAGTGTGATATCTAGGTGAAAGAGTCTCTATGTGTTGAAAATTAAATGACTTTTGTGACGTGAGGCGGCTAGCAGGCGGTCGGTTTAGCCAGTCTGTCTGCTTCCTGACCTAGGCCCCAGTTAGTCAAGTACGAACTCTAAGACTATGTGCCATATTTCTAGAGAGAAGAGCGGCGCCTCCCCAGGAGGGATGAAGACCATCTCTTTTCAACAGGTCAGGTCTGCCCCAAAAACTCGTCCAATTGTCTATGAAACTTATGTTATTCTGCGGGCACCACTTAGACATCCAGCCATTGAGTGACGACAATCTGCTATGAATCTCATCACCCCGGTAAGCAGGGAGTAGACCAGAGCATTACAGTGTCTGACATCGTACTTGCAAGTTCACACACCTCTTTAACATTATTTTTAGTGATCTCCGACTGGCGAAAGTAGAACATCATTAGCGCCGACGTGAATAACAATCTTACTGAATTTACGTTAGCATTATCCATAACTTTTAAATTTGCCAAGATGTCAGGCGTTCTGGCTCCCGGTAAACATTGGACTATGGTGGCTGGTGTCTCTATTTTCACGTTCCATACAATAGAATCGCCAATAACTAGAGCATTTTCATCAGGTTTCTCAGTGGGTGCATCACTGAGTGGGGAGAACCTGTTTGATGTTTTGATCGGAACGGAAGAGCTGTGTTTTGACCCGCGACTAGGCCGCCTCACAGTCACCCAGTTGCCCTGCTGCCGAAGTGCTGAAACCAGAACCGAACAATGTACAGGACTCCCTGAGCTAGTCACATCCAAAGCAGTATCTACAGCCCTCACATTCTTACTATCCTCAACTAAAGATTGGATGCGTGTCTCTAGTTCTAAAATCTTCTCTGTCAGCCTAACTATTTCCCTGTATTTATCACATGTGAATCCCTTGTCGCCAACAGAGAGAGATAAACTGTACATGTGGCAAACAGTGCAAACAGCAATAGCAGGAGAAGAAGCCATTACTCACTGTGATTGATGAATGATTCACTTACCACTGTTGTTTGATGAACTCGTGAAAAAACAGATTAGGTGGAGACAATATCCTTCCATGCCTCTCAAAATACCTCCAAAATTGTATTCTTCCACCTGTGCTCTGAGAAGCTTCTTGAGCTCACAAGTGTGGTTTTTACACCATGGAGCAGGACATTTCTCTTTAAATTGCTTTAATCCGAAAGGCGTGACACCATTTAAAGTGTACAAATAGCTTCTGGCACAGCATTCGTTTACAGCATTCACAACTGAAAAGGGCACTTTACCATTTGTGACCAGTTATTCATCAGTTATTTTCTTTCCATTTCATATTTTGCAATACTTAACTGTTAAGTTCAAAGTGCTTTTTCAATAAATACCTGCATTTGGGTTCACCACCAAAACTCTCTCTCTCTTTCTGAGTCTGGTATATTCCTGACAGATGGATTGTGGGAGAGGAAAAAAAAAGAGGAGGACAAAATACACAGATTCATCAGTTTGGTGGGTTGTTGCAGTCTTTAATCACCATCCTCTTTCTTATTGGGCCTGTGCACCACAGAGGTCTGATGAATAAACAAAACTCCCACATTTTTAAACCAACCAGGATTGAACGAGAATAGATTGTGTACCATTTATTTCTGCTATTATTCTGTGTTTTATGAGTATTTGTGTGTTTAAGATAGAAATAGACACAAGAGAGACTCACAAATAATAAGATATTTGGATGATTCATTTTATATAATCCTAAAGATAATGAGCACTCGTTGTGTCACTTAATTTTACCAGCACAGAATTCACTTGTTCCAATGAAAGCTCAGGGGTCATGTTATGAAAAAGATTTAAAATGAAATGCTTATTTGGGATGGATGGGAAAGTACTTGATTCACAAAGCATCTCAGAATGGTATAGGGCTGTTTTGGGAACAGGCAGTGTGCAGGTGTAGATTATTATTTTATTTTATTTATTTATTTATTAATCTTGACAGTTTCCAGTGCAGATTGTTGAAAATCCATTGACATTGTATAGTATTGAAACATTATTTCATAATTTACTGACCCTCATGTTGTTCTAATTCATTATACATTCGTGAAACACAAAAAGAAGTTAATCTCCTTTTTTAATCTCCAGCAAACTGAAAATGAACTTAATAAAACTCTGTGTATAATATACATGTTTGATATGATATCATTCTGCTTACAGAATTTCTTTCTTTCTTTCTTTCTTTCTTTCTTTCTTTCTTTCTTTCTTTCTTTCTTCAATATATTTATTTGTCTTGTATATTTCTACATTGCTGTAAAAAACAGGTTGGAGTGATTGTAAACATTTTTATTATTTTCTTGACTGTTCTTTGCTGTGTATTTGGATACTTCTGGCTTGTCAGACTTGACTAATCATTTCAGGATCTTGGCAGGATTGTGGCAGTATCACAGAGCAGCTCAAAATAGGCACTGAAATTTCCTGTATGTCTTGTTTGTTTGCTTGTTTTTCCCCCCTTCTAGAGCTGATATTGTCTTAGTTTTATCATGTTTCAGCTGATTAGATCTTTTGATATGCCAAAAGGAAAAATTAAAAGTTAAAATTGTCATCATTTATTTCCCTTTATATGCTCCTAAACCTTTATACCATTGTTGTCAGTGCAACGCAAAAGGAGATATTATGAAAATGTCAATGCTGATCTTCTGCATATGGTGACCAGGGGCTGCCAAGGAACCAAAACAGTATAAACCATAATAAAAGTAGTTCATATGCTATACTGTAGTCCAAGTGTTCTGAAGCCATAGTTTTCTTTCTCCATCAGGTCTCAAATTATGCTTTTGTAATAAGTTACAAGATTTCTGAGAACCGATGGTGCACCAAGTTTGTAGCAACAACAGCAAAAATATATTTTGGAGCTTCATTGCCCTAATTCTTCGTATAAATGCATTGTGTTGTAAACAATAGCATGGACATTTTCCAACAAAAATGAATAAATTCAAATGGATTTGGGATGACTTAAGTAACAGATGAAAGAATTACCATTATTGTGTAAACAATTCCTTTATTTTTAATTTGAGCATCACACTTTAGTCTTAGATTTTGTCATATCTGTGCATCTGCTTCTTTGTTGCAGACTGAGCCAGAGATTATTGAAGAGACTGACGTCGACCGACTGGCGGGCCGCCATTATTTTGGCTGTGGTCGACAAATCAAAGGTCAATCTGAGACATCAACGCTGAGTTCCCAGCCTTCCATAGATGAGGTTCGTCAGCAGATGCATCTGCTGCTAGAAGAAGCCTTTAGTCTAGCTTCAGCTGGTCACTCCACTTCCAGCAGACACCATCACTCCCACCATCAGCATCCACCACTGGGTCCCTATGGCTTGGGTCCAGTCATCCCGTACTCAGAGGTGGTGACCAGTGCACCGGGCACCACAAGTCAAGGGCAGGGAGGCCTACAGTGGGTGCCAGCCTATAGACCAGACCCTTACCAGTGCAGCCTGGCCAGACAGGTACAGTTATAGATCTAATCTCTCTCTCTCTCTCTCTCTCTCTCTCTCTCTCTCTCTCTCTCTCTCTCTCTATATATATATATATATATAATGTCAGAAATGATCTTTCTTGCTAAAAGTTTCTATATGCTAATATGCAAATTCATCAAAAAGGCATTCAGGTTCACTCAGATTCCTGAAATGGCTCTTGGGTCTCCTCCACCCCCGGTCCCACCAAGAACAGGCCCTCCTCCTGAGACATCACTGCAACGGTCAGAACTTATCCACATTCTTTACCTTTTTTTGAGTTTATTCAGCACTTATTAAAGGAATATTTTCCCACAATTTACTATTGTTTCAAACCCAATTGACTTTCTGTCTTCCGTGGCACACAAGAGGATGTTCACAATCCAAACAAGACAAATAAATGTGGATAAAGCTGTCAAAATTAATATATATATATATATATATATATATATATATATATATATATATATATATATATATATATAACACTTTATTTTGATTGTCCCTTTTGAACATTCTGTTGACACTAAGTAATGTTGCAACTACATGTCAACAAACTCTCATAAGAGTATTAGTAGACTGTCTGCTTCATATCTACTTTATATTGCCAAAGATTAAATTCTGATAGCTTGTAATTTAACACAATGAGATCTTTATAACAGTACAGAAGACTACTTACATAAAATGCACGTACATGTCATCTGTCACTCTATACAATATCTCCCAATATTATGTCTTAGTAAGGTGATACTTAAATGCTTAGTTTTTGACCAAAGCTTTGTAGGTTTTATTCATATTTGTTACATAATTGTTTTTAGAAAAACAATGTAAAAATGTATGGATAATTAAGTAATTTATTTATGGAAAATTAACTTATTCTTACAAATCAGTAAACATTTCACTGTAAACTATCAATCAGACGACAGGGGGCATGCAGTAGATTGTACACAACATTTTTGAACATTTAAAAAATTTAGAGCCTTTAGAAATCTGAATATCAAATTATAATGCTTTAAAATTTATAGGGTTAATTGTACTTATTTTCCTTTTTGGAGCTTGACAGCATTGGTAGCCATTCAGTTCTATTGTAAAGAAAAGAACAGACAGGACATTATGCTCAGCATTTCTACAGGATTCAAATGGGTTTGGAACAACATGAGGGTAAATAATGAATTATTTTGGGTGAAATATTCCTTAAGCAAGAGGCCAGGAATAATCAGGTAAATTTGTCATATTGAGGTTTATTTCAGTACTAAATTCAGAAATGCATTTTTAAATTTTGAGTAATTGTGGTGAAGTCTGCCATGTCATGTTAATTCTTTATATATTGTATAAAGACAGCAGATTGACTTTACTAGTAAATCAATACTGTCACCTGGTGGTGAAACCATATCAATGCATATTTTCATTTTTTTTTCAGGTCATCATCTGATCTTGGTCCAAAGGGTCATTGCTCTGAGTCCTCAATGCCAAGTCAGCATGACAGCGCCCCCTACAAGCCAAAAGGCAGAGCGCCTCTCCCACCTGTCACTACTGAGCCCATTCCCAACCACTCAGGTTAGTGTGCATGATTGTAAGGGTTTATTTATGTCTCTGTACGCTAGTTCGTATCTGTCTGTGTTTTTTCGTTACAAATTATAGTGCATTAGTTATGCATTATTATTATTTTAAGTTAGGGAAGTGTAAAATCCTTTGATGCATAACTCATCCTGGACCATTGTTGGCACATGTAGGATACTTAGGAGAGTTTGGCTGCTTCATTCTTAAACGATCTTAAAATAAAACTGGTAAAAATATCTTTGATATTTTCACAGATTAAAAATCTCTGAAGTCCTTTTTGTCAAAGTATTATTTCTGATAATAGCATGAATAGCATTTGGTGTGCGATATTGACCAAAAAATGTTTTCTCATTATTTTCTGTGATTTATTTTTTTGATGATGAAAATTAGACAATATTTTGCTAAGTGTTTGTGTTTGTCCATTGGCTGTTTTAAGCCTGTAATTGACAACAGACTCCCAAAGCTTTTGATTACCATCATTCTGGTGCAGTGATCAGTTCACAGCAATGACAGAAACTAAGTTTTTGATTAAGGGATTGAAGTCTGCCTGTCAGGATTGCGGTCTGTTTTGTGTGTTTTGCTCCCCATGTGTTCCCTGTGACCCAGTTTCTCCCTCACGTTGATTGTTAATTTGATTCCAGGTATGTCTCGTCTTCCTCCATGATTATCCTGTTTTTATAAGCCCCAGTCCTTTCAGTTAGTGTTTGTCGGTCCTTGAATGGCTTCATGTGCTCTATGTTTCGTATTTGGATTATTAAAGACTCTCATTTCATGAATTCCTCGTCTCCTCGTTCCTGGCTTCCTTGCTTGCTGTGATTGGTGACACTACCAGCTTAAATTTATTCCCAAGGGCATTTTTACCTTTTATAAAGGCATTTTTCTTCTCACCATATTAGATTTTTGCATCATCTTTATATTTAAGTGATGCATTCAGTTATAATAATAAGGCACTACTGTATAGGCTGTTACCAATAAAACTAAATCAGTATTGACAAAATACAATTTTATTTTGCAAAATCCATGCTAATTCATTCAGGTATGAAACACCACTGTGTGTTGCTCAGAGTTTCACTGCAGCTTTATTTAGAACTATTTTCATTGGGACAATAGAGTAAAAACAGGTAATCGTGAGAATATTGTGTCTAAAATGTAACTCACAACTTCTTGTTTATTGAACTTTTGTATAAAATCAAGATCACACTTGCAATCTGATAGTTGAGAAAAAAAAAGCATACTTGCTCGTGTGCTATTACTTAACTATATAATTTAGAAATATAACACAACTTATTCAGGTGCATGCCTCCATGTATTGCATTCTACTAGGCTACATCACACAGTAAAACAATGCATTCTCAAGTTGTGCTTTATTTTTTTTTGCAAAGTTAGTGACATTTGATAATTACAGTATTATCACAGACAATGCATATATTGCCCACCGCTACAAAACTTTCATCCTTTTTTGTCCCACAGGAAACCCCATGACAGCAGTGTACGCCATTCCAGCCACTCGTCCAGGATACACAGGATATTTCATCTCCACGCCACCCTCTTCCTACCACAGCCCATCCTGGATGTCTTACCCCCCTGAACCCGAGGATGTGCCTCCTCAGTGGGCCGAATCTGTAAGAATGCAGTTATCACACAGTCCTTTATCATGTGTCCAATTCTGCTTCACAAACTGGGTTGCATCCGAAGACCCTAATGTTATAGTGCATGCATCATTAATACAATTTAATGTGGCGTAAACCTCATGGACTGCAACCAAGGGAAGCAGAACTGGTCTGTCACATGTGCCTCTATACATTTTTCTGAACTTAGGGGGCATTCTGTCAGATCATGTGACCTGCCCTTGGGCACAAGACTCATCTTTTTGGATTGTCCTTCTTATCCCTGTTTGTGTGTGCCTGCATTCACACAGTGTCTTTTTGCAGAACCAGTGTCATTTAGAAACCATTTGCTGAACTGAATTTATCGCTGACGTTGAGTGGAAACAACAAATTCCCAGGGTAGATGAGCACATTTCTTCAAATGAACACTTTTCTTTCTTTTTCTTTCTTTCTTTCTTTCCTCTGTCACAAGCAGGGTTGTGTGCCATTCAGAATCGAATTGTGAATATCTTTATTTGACTTGAGGAAAAGAAACCAGATGAAAAACTGAAGTAGAATTAAAAAATACCGAAATGCAATAAAATGTATATATCCTATAGATATAGCGATGTTCATACTCTGATATTGCATTTATACTACGATTTACAAAACATTCTCAAGAATAAAATTCTTCATAACTGCAATTTTTTTTTTTTTGTACAAAACTTTATTTTTTGCTTTTATAACCTAGCAAGTAAATTCACATTTGCCACATACACCAAGCTAACACATCTCACTTCATTTAATTATGTTTTACTTAAACATGGGGATGATAGACAAGTAGATAAGAATTAAGTGTGAAGTTGTATTAATTGATTGATTACTTTTAGACTAGTCTTTATATAAAAAAGTGTTGCAATCAATATCTCAGAAATATTAAATAAGGTCAATTACATTTCATTTATATTTCTAAGAATTGCACTTAGAACATTCTTACATATTTCTTAGAACTTATGTTAAGAAATTTTTAAATTTGTATTTTTTTTCTCTACGATTTTCAATCAAAATGTAATTATATCTAATGAATTTCTTTTTATTTAATGTGTGTGTATATATATATATATATATATATATATATATATATATATATATATATATATATTGTATTATATTTTGCAATAAGTTTAACTAATGTGTTGGTCTAATGAGTGTTGTGTGACTGTTGAATATCATTTAATGGCAATTTAGTACATAATTCATCTTGTGGGGTGGCCAATTAAATTTGAATTTACACTCAAAAAGGAGTCTTTTTCTAAAATTCTGAATTATGCCCAACCCTGGTGACAAGGTGACCCTTGTTCAAAGTGTTTATGATTTCATAATTCATAATTTAATGAAAATGATCAAATCACACAATTCAAACTTGTTTGAATGGAGTGTCACTAATTTTACTTTGAAGTATATCCTTAAGCTTTTCGTTTTCCTTATCGTGAGTGTCGTCCTTGTGCATTTGTCTATTGGTTCCCTTTTTAACTGTAGAATTTGGTCAGCTGCAGCACAGATCAAGACTCACTAAAAATAGCAATACACCCTAGCTGACTGGTTTTAGCACAGGCCTTGTTGAATGCTACCTATTTTCTCTTTCAGATGCCCCTACCAGGCTACGCAGAGGCCTTTCCTCACCCTCATTATCCTCAGGGCAGCCCTCTCCTGTGGCACCACCGTCAGGCCGCTCAGGGTGGTCTGGACAATCCACCCTCCTCCTCCACTGCAGCGTCCCAGCAGAGTCTAGCAGAGCCCGGAGATCCGATCAGCCCCGACACCCCCCTCAGTAGCCTTTCCACTTCAGCCCTAGTCAAAGCCATCCGTGATGAGGTGGCCAAACTGGCCAAGAAGCAAGCAGACATGTTTGAGTTCCAGGTGTAGAACTTTCCGGTGAATTCATGAACCAGCTTCAATGAGACTGAACATTCTGATACATTTACAACTTCTGATTTCACAGGATTAAATCATATTTCACTGGATACTTTTATTCCCCTTTCAGTGAAACACCTGTCTGCTTTTAATACAGTTATTGTGTGGTTCTTTTAGCCATTGTACTATAACATTGATATGTAATTAAACCTTTTCTTTATTGTAGTATAACATTAGTATGTATCTAAAGTTTTTTTATTTATTTAATGAGACAATATGGCAATCTACAGTTTTCTCGTTTTAACTGTGTTGTATTTTGAAACCTGGCAAGGTAATTAAAAGGATAGTCCACCTAAAATTTAAAATTCTGTCATTAGTTACACACCCTCATGTTGTTCAAAACCCATAATGAAGCATAAATGAAGATATTTTTAATATTCTCTTTTGTCCATCCAATGAACATCCAATCAACCAAAATTGTCAAGTTTCCAAAAATTCATAAATACATAGTAAAAGAAACCCATATAATTTGAGACGCTAAAGATATATGCTTTATATTATGAACAGATTTGATTTACACTTTTGTTAACATATGAACATTTATCAATGCACATTCATATAGCACACATGCACAAGCACATTTAAGCTTCTTCAAGAATTAATGAGGTTACTCACGAGTCAAGCAAGTACTGTACGTTTGACAAAAATGATGAGAGAATATAATTATCTTCATTTGTGTTCCAAACACAAGCAGAAGTCTTAGGTTTGGAATGATGTGAAGGTATACAAATGAAGATGGATTATTTTATTTTATTTATTTATATATATATTTTTTGGACTATCTCTTTAAAGTAGAAACAAACTGAACTGTTTGATACAACTAACAGTCATTTCCAAAGCTCAAGAAGGCAAGAAGGAACATGTTGTCACAACTGGGTGCAGTTTATAATAAAATCAAATTTGTACCAATAAATTCACACATAATGTTGTGCCTGCAGTAGCTCTAAGATGTCAAAAAATGTTAACTACTTATTTGTTAACTGAAGCTGATGCTACATGTTAGACACTTCCCATGTAGATATCCTTGTGTGGGCATTAGTCAGGGTGAACTAGAACAGTTTAACACCACATCCTATTGAGCAGTTTGTGCATCTATGCCGGCTACAGGACCTACCCAGAAACCTTAGTGGCACAACAGCCCTCACAGTCTTGTTTTCATTCATGTAAAATAAAAAAAAAAATGTCTTCTACCCTGACTAAGGCCCACGACAGCAATCTTTTTAACTTTAAAGTGCTTAATTCATTTACATAATCAACAGAAGGAATGTGTTATGCTTTATTAGCTTGAGATATAACAATATACCCTGTAAAATTGTTCTGTTAAAGGTGCTAATGTAGGTGTACTGCTTCATCATTGGTGGAGTGAAATATAAAAGAGCTTTATGATGATCATGTGAATGAGTCACATGATTTTTTTTATTTTATTTGAAGTAGACACATCTGTTTTGTGTCCATACGCCGACACAAATATTTACTTCAAAGCAACTTTTGATTAATTTATGAGTCAATTATGCATAGATCAAAATTCCACATAAATGATTTGACTGTAAGTCTGACATGCAATTTACTCAAGATTTTTTCTGCATACATGTTTGAAAAATTACCCTGAAGTTACTGATAATAAGTGCATCTCAAAGATGATCCAGTATTTTCATTGCCAACTTGGCCCACATCATCTTCCCCAAAAAAACTATTAACTTTAGCAATTAACTATTCATTAGCTTGAGCATGCTGTGTACCATGAAGTGGCTAATAAAAACAGGAGTGTTGATGGTTTTTGTGATTTTATTGTATGTAAATTGAGTTTTATAGAATGTATGTATAAACAGTTTGCCCTGAAGGGGCAACAGTAATGCATCATACTTGTATAACCTACAATTGAATAAGTATGTTGTTTTTTTTTTAAAACCTATAATCCCTACATTCTCTCCCAAATGTTTCTTCAACTGAAAACATTTAATTGTTTAAAATGTGGTCCATTTTGTTACATATAATAATGTAAAAACACTGTAATGTCTTCTTCTTATTTTTTTTTTTTTACATTTATTTATTTATTATTTTTAATAATTGTTCAGAGGCAGCTCGAACAAGTCTCTTAATATAGAGTTTACTTACATGACTTATACACACATATGTTCAAAATACTATATAAACGGTGAAAATGAACTTTGAAAGATGGCGATTGTAGTCAGTTGCAGGAAGTTGTTTTATTCCCAGTAACATCTGGTGATCACACTCAAATCCTGTGCAAATGCCATAACTACTGTCAAAATGTTTTTTTTTTTTTTTTTTTTTTTTTTTTTTTTTTAAATATGGTTCAGTTTGTTGATATAAGTATTATAAAACCAATACATTGATGTTGATTTTCATTTTGAACCACATATCTAATAAAGCACTATCAAGAAGTGTGTTTGAGCCATTTTCGATGAGACATTTTGCAATAAAAGATAACAATGAACAGTTTTGTTGTTTATTGAACTTTTTAAACTATTGAACTTTTTATTTTGTTCCCTATGACAGACAAAAAAAAAAAAAAGTGTGGTGGTTTGTGTTACAAAGTTAAGATTGAAATTTCAGACAATAATGTACTGGAACACTTATTTTGCACTTACAAATGTCTAAATGTCATTGCATTGCATATATGGAAGGGGGCAGGAATCTGGCGTCACATGTTTGGTTTTGTGAATGGTTATCCACTCGCATTCTGCCAATGTGAACTGAAAACAGTACTTTGGCTTCACTCCCTCTCCACATTTTCTATATTCATGATACTCACTCACCACATCTAGCACCTTCTCTTTCTTTTGTATATTCAACATCATGTACAAATTCCTGATTAGATATGTGCTCTCTTACAGTATATCTCATAAATCCATAATATAATTCCTTTGGGATAATCTTTGTCTCAGACCCAACCAAACAACCAAACACTCTTTCCTTCATAACAGTGAGACATATTCCAAACATCACTCCCATACAACCTTCTTTTCTTCTTTCTTCCCCACTCTTACCATTTCTGCTACTTTGATTTCTCCAGCACTAATCAATTTCTTTATTTTCTCCATCTGCACTAATAAGCAAGTTCTCGTCTCCCAAAACCTTTTGTTAGCTTTAGCAGATCAAATCTCTTCATCTACTTCCACAAAATGTACCACTACATTAAACAGTTCTGCTTTTTTATTTATGTCCTCATCTCCTCTTTCCTCACTCTCTGTTCCGTCCTGCAATGTTCCTTTTTTTGTTGTTCTTTTATGTCTAGTCGCCTTTGTGGATTTATTCCCTATCACATCCTCCCGCTCATTTTCCCTCCTTTCATCACTACAGTTCCCCTCTTGCTCCCTAAACTCCATGCTGATGCTGTCAAAATATGACTCAATCCCTGCCACCCTGTCAGATTTTTGTCGGTTCAGCTGTCATTAAGTAGTAAAGAGTATTTCATTCGGATTTATACAGGCCGCCAAGCCAGTGTTCCCTCACTCCACTCCTCAGTCAACTCACCAGTTACCACCCAGATAGCAAGCAGTGTCGGCCCAGATCCGGTCCATATCTGGCGCGGATGGATTTCACATGAGCCAGATGTGGGCTGGATCTGGGCCAAAACTATGTTGCTGTCTGGGCAAGTCCATAGTTCTTTGCCCAATTTCCAAAATCAGTAAATTTGTTCAAATAGATTCTTCCTCTTATGGAGCTCTGGTCCATAAGAGGATGCTGCGTGACTGGAGCATCAGCTGGTGCTCAGCTGATCGTAACTCCTCCCACTACAATTAATAAGATATATAAGATCATCCGTTCCCATTCAGTCGGTCACGTTCGACGTACGTCGGACTGACCGACGAATAGGAATCTCGCTAGAGAGGCAAATCTACTTCGAGTGTAACTAAAACGAGCCAATGCACATTGGCATGCAATCATATGCAGCAGCTTCTCACCTCGCAGCGCGGGTATATAATGAGCAGCAGGTGCGTTGCATCTTTAGCTTTTCGCTTCGGAGCCGAACGGTTGTTCTCTGCTGGAAGTGTTAGAAAGACGAGTCTCTGCAGGACGATCTCTTTGGATGTGGAAGTGCGGGCGTACAGCGCAGCAGCGGGGTCGAGTTCTCTCCATTTTTTCCTTTTCTTCTCTTATTTTTTTCCTTTTTTTCTGAGGAAAAAGAGCTGAAAAGGCTGTTCTCACGGCTGGTAAACGGTGCGCTTTAATAGCGCGTAAAAGCCGTTTTTTCGGCTGGTAAGAGAGCGACTTCAAAGAGAGAGCGAGCACACGACAGGCTGCACAAAATCCCTGTCCGTGTTGCCGCGGCCGTTCCCCTGCGTGCTTCAGCACTGATTAAAAGAGTAAAGTCCCTAAAAGAGCTTACACAAGTAGAGCTTGCGTCCTTTTAAAGATGACATTCTACTTGTGTGTTTCTGGGTGCGGTCGTTACCTGGCACCGAGAGATGGTCACGAGCGTTGCATCGCGTGCCTGGGCTTAGTGCACGCTAAGGCAGCGTTTGTGGATGAGTCATGTACCCATTGTGGGAGGATGACCATCTCGGAGTTGCGGTCGAGACTCCAGTTCCTGCAAAGGGGCGGAGTCCCAGTGCCGCTGCCTCGTTCCAATCCTCCTCAGAGGGTGGCTGCGAGCAGTGGCACTGGTGACCTGAGGATTACAATGAGTGCGCTTCCTTCGGGGAACCAACCCCCTAGGAACCCTCACTCCTCCTGCACTCCGCAGCCAGTAGAGCTGCCGGGGGAGCGCAGTGGGCTATCTCAAAGGTGTGTACCATCCGTTTCCTTCGGCGCTCCTCCTAATGACCAGATGTCGATAGCTGCATCGGAGGGTGAGTCAGACCTTTCTGGAGATGACGCGTCGGCGCAGTCGCCTCCTTCGGGTATGGTAGCTGTGCCCGATACAGATCCGGAAATGATGGCTATGCTTTCCCGGGCCGCCAACAGGGTCGGGCTCGTGTGGAATCCTCCACCGTGTCCCGAGCCCTCAAGGCTGGACGATTGGTTTCTCGGGGTGGTATGAGCTGGTTCTCAGCCACCCACCCCGGTTCCTTTCTTCCCGGAGGTGCATGAAGAGCTCACTGATACGTGGAAGGCACCTTTTACTGCCCGAAACCGTGCTGGTGGGTCCTCCTCCCTCACCACCCTTGATGGCGGTGTGGCTAAGGGTTACACGCGCATCCCCCCTGTGGAGCGGGCCGTTGCTATGCAACTGTGCCCTAACTCCACCTGGCGGGGGGAGCCGTCTCTCCCTTCCCGGGCCTGTAAGCACTCGTCGGACCTTACGGGCAGGACTTACCAGGCCTGTGGGGAAGCCGCTTCCGCCTTACACGCTATGGCGTTGTTGCAGGTCCATCAGGCCAAGGCACTGAAGAAACCTGCACGAGGGTGGTCATGATCCGCAAGTTCTTCAGGAACTTCGTGCCGCGACAGACCTCGTGCTTCGGGCGACGAAGGTTACGGCGCGGTCAGTGGGTCGTGCGAGCCTTTCCTGCACCCCCTGTCCGACCGTGGAACCAGGTAAGTGTTGCACAGCACACTCAGACCCCGCTACGGGTCGCCTCCCGAAGAGAACCCCCCGAGCCGCATCCCTGCGTTCCACCTCGCTGTCCCACTGTGGGTACGCCTACGGTCCCCTTGGTCCCGTTTGCGCGGTCTCTGCGAGCCTGGTTAGCGCTCCCCAGTCCGTCTCGCTGGGTCATTCGGACCATCAGGCTCGGCTATGCGATTCAGTTCGCCCGGCGTCCCCCCAAGTTCAGAGGTGTCCACTTCACTTCAGTGAAAGCGGTCGATGCCCATGTCTTGCGTGCGGAGATCGTAGTCCTACTGGCGAAGGACGCGATAGAGCCGGTCCCTCCAGCCAATATGAGGTCGGGGTTTTACAGCCCTTACTTCATTGTACCCAAGAAGAGCGGTGGGTTACGACCGATCTTGGACCTGCAAGTTTTGAATCGGAGTCTTCACAAGCTACCGTTCAAAATGCTCATGCAGAAACGCATTTTCGAGTGCAAAGTGCTCAGTCGCTGTTGAACTGCTTGAATGCATTCAGAGGCAGGACAGCGGTCCCACTGAAACTTTTTCAGAGGCTCCTGGGGCATATGGCAGCCGCAGCGGCAGTAACCCCGCTCGGTTTGCTTCATATGAGACCGCTTCAGCACTGGCTTCACGGCCGAGTCCCGAGATGGGCGTGGCAACGCGGCACGTACTGAGTGGCAATCACTCTGGAATGCCGCCAAGCCTTCAGCCCGTGGGCAGACCCCTTGTTTCATCGGGCAGGAGTGCCCCTAGAGCAGGTGTCCCGGCATGCCGTGGTCTTCACGGATGCCTCTGCCACCGGCTGGGGTGCCACGTACAATGGGCATGCAGTGTCAGGGGTGTGGACGGGCCCCCAACTGCATTGGCATGTCAATTGCCTCGAGTTGCTAGCAGTATACCTTGCCCTGAGCCTCCTGAAGGGGCCGTTACGGGGCAAACATGTGCTGGTCCAGACGGACAACACTGCGACCATTGCGTACATCAACCATCAAGGAGGTCTGCGCATCCGTCGCATGTCGCAACTCGCCCGCCATCTCCTCCTCTGGAGTCAGAAGCATCTGAGGTCGCTTTGCACCATTCATGTTCCTGGTGTGCTCAACCGTGCGGCCGACGAGCTCTCACGAGCTGCGCTGCCAGGAGAGTGGCGACTCCACCCCGAGGTGGTCCAGCTGATTTGGGGAGAGTTCGGCGAAGCTCAGGTAGACAACTGTTTGCCTCGCCAGAAACCTCTCGCTGCCAGTTGTTCTATTCCCTGTCCGGGGGGACACTCGGTACAGATGCACTGGCGCACAGCTGGCCCCGGGACCTTCGCAAATATGTGTTTCCCCCAGTGAGCCTACTTGCACAGACCTTGTGCAAAGTCAGGGAGGACGAGGAGCAGGTCCTGCTAGTTGCGCCCTATTGGCCCAACCGGACCTGGTTCCCAGAACTTTCACTCCTTGCGATAGCCCCTCCCTGGCGAATTTCTCTGAGGAGGGATCTTCTTCTCAGAGACGGGGCACCCTTTGGCACCCGCGTCCAGACCTCTGGAAACTCCATGTCTGGTCCCTGGACGGGACGCGGAGGTTCTAGGTGACTTACCCTCAGAGGTACTTAACACCATCGCTTCGGCACATGCACCGTCTACGAGACGTGCTTACGCCTTGAAGTGGAACCTGTTCGTCGAGTGGTGTGCTTCTCGCCGAGAAGACCCCCGAAGATGTTCGATCGGTGTCGTGCTTTCCTTTTTGCAGCAGGGGTTGGAGCGTAGGCTGTCTCCCTCCACCCTCAAAGTTCATGCTGCGGCTATTTCCGCATGCCACGACCTCATCAATGGTAAGTCCGTGGGTAAGCACGACCTGGTCGTCAGGTTCCTTAGGGGGGCGAGACGGTTAAATCCTCCTCGACCTCCCTCCATACCCTCTTGGGACCTTGCTCTGGTGCTTCGAGCACTCCAGATTCCTCCCTTTGAGCTTTTGCAGTCAGCAGACTTAAAGATTTTGTCTATGAAGTCTTTGTTGCTGGTTGCATTGGCCTCCATCAAGAGGGTAGGGGACCTGCAGGCATTTTCGGTCGACGAATCGTGCCTAGAGTTCGGGCCGGGTGACGACCACGTGGTACTGAGACCCCAGCCTGGCTATGTGCCCAAGGTTCCTATCACTCCCTTCAGGGATCAGGTAGTGAGCCTGCAAGCGCTGCCCCCGGAGGAGGCAGACCCAGCCCTGGCTTTGCTCTGTCCAGTTCGTGCCTTGCGACTGTACATAGACAGAACTCGAAGCCTCAGGACCTCAGACCAGCTCTTTGTCTGTTACGGAGGCCAGCAGAAGGGAAAGGCTGTCTCCAAGCAGAGGATGGCCCACTGGATAGTGGACGCCATCGCCTTGGCTTACCAAGCACAAGGCGTGCCCTGCCCGCTCAGGTTGCATGCCCACTCTACGAGAGGCGTGGCATCCTCCTGGGTGCTGGCTCGTGGCTGCCTCGCTGACAGATATTTGTAGAGCTGCGGGCTGGGCGACACCTAACACGTTAGCTAGGTTCTATAGCCTTCGTGTCGAGCCGGTCTCCTCCCGTGTTCTCACCTCAGGTCAGAGGCACGGAGAGGTCCCGGCTTAGTGTCGGCTTGCTGTGTTACATACGCTTATTGCTCCAGAGAGTCCCTAGAAGGCAGACCCTGTTGAGTCCTCCGATCACCTTCGGCAGCTAGACGTGGCGGAGCGTCTGGCGCCAGGCCTTTACTCCGTTGTATCCTTGAGAACCGGATTTAGGCTAGGTTCCATATGTGTGACCCTATGGGGATCCCATATGGGGTATTCCACGGGTTGCTCCTAAACAAACCCGTGTCTTTCCCTCTGGGAGAACCCACCTCTCGTCAGGGTTGGAGTCACCCCAGTACTTCCATATGTAGTACAGCCCTACGGGGTTAGTCCATATGTACTTCTCCACATAACTCCTTCGGGGAAGGATGTGGCTTCCGCAGCGTTCCTTTCCAGTGAAAGGGTACGCTTTCCCAGTGTTATTCAAAAGTCTCACTGAATGGGTTTGGGAACAGCAGTGATTGACACTCTCTGTGTTTGCCCTGTCCCACCGTCCTTAGGCAAGGGGGTACAGGAGGCTGGCTACAGAGCGCTGGAAGGGGGCAGCTTCTGTGGCGCTTTGGTAGGGATTCCTATTCGTCGGTCAGTCCGACGTACGTCGACGTACGTCTCGGTTACATAGGTAACCCTCGTTCCCTGAAGGAGGGAACGGAGACGTACGTCCCGTCGCCACAGTCGCTGGACCCCGCTGATGCTGCCGCCTTACCTGTTCGGCTCCTCAGCGAAAACCTAAAGATGCAACGCAGCTGCTGCTCATTATATACCCGCGCTGCGAGGTGAGCAGCTGCTGCATATGATTGCATGCCAATGTGCATTGGCTCGTTTTAGTTACACTCGAAGTAGATTGGCCTCTCTAGCGAGATTCCTATTCGTCGGTCAGTCCGACGTACGTCTCCGTTCTCTCTTTCAGGGAACGAGGGTTACCTATGTAACCGAGACGTTCTCACACTTGCCATAGTCTGACGCACAGACATGTGCTTACCCTTCTCCATCCCCAACTCCTCCTTATGCAGATACATGATCACTTAACTGCTCACCCACAGAGATATATCATCTATCCAGCTCATTTTGCTCAAATTGTTCAATATTATCCACAGTACTGTGTTACTCTACTTGGTATATATAACTGTGCATATTAAATTATCTGGCAATTGCTTAGGCTTCAGGGGGGGTTCAAACCTCAATGAGGTTTGCCTGTGGATAGCCCAAAATCTGAACCCTTCAGAGTGATGCCTGCCGCCAAATATAAATATCAGGACCTCTGCAATATTCTGACTTGAACAGAGTGGTCCTGACTGAAATGTAATACTGTATATGGGCAACTTTATTTTTTCTCTTATTCCTTTTTTTTTAACTGGAAAAGAAATCAAATAAACTGCTGGAAAATAACCAATAATAATAATAATGTTTATATACTACAAACACTTTTTGGTAACACTTTATTTTGATGGTCCCTTTTGAACATTCTGTTGACACTATGTAATGTTGCACCTACATGTCAACAAACTCTCATAAGAGTATTAGTAGACTGTCTGCTTCATATCTACTAACTCCTTATTGTGTTGGTCTCCCAACAGATATTCCACTGACTATAAGTAACTTTGCAAGAACGTGTCAACTTAATCTAACCCTAACCCTACCAATCAACTAATACACTACTAACACTCTAATGAGAGTCAGTAGAAATGTAGGTGCAACATTACTTATAGTCAATAGAATGTGTTAAAGGGACCATCAAAATAAAGTGAAACCCACTTTTTTTCGTTTTCTTTTTTCAGATAATAAGGCAAAATAGTTTCTATACTGTAATAAATGCCAATTAGCACTGCATTGTTTATATACTTTATTTATTACCTGGAGATGACTTGAAAAACACAAATAAACCATATATTGTCATACTGTGTTTAATGTCTTCACATTTCCAAACGTTTCTGCTTTTTTTCAGTTCACACAGTGATAGCTGGATGCTTTTTCCATATCAGGAATTTTCTGGTATGTCTAAGTTGTTACTTTTATATGAGTCCGTCTTGGACTTTCTATGCAAAAGCGCCCTCCGGCTTTGAGTATGAATGAAGCATACACTGCATAAGAGTGTTTTGCACTCTGTGCATATCGCCTCATTCCAAAAGCTGTCGTTTTGGCAGATTGCCTTCAGCTTAAGCTGTTTATAGACTAATAACAAAGTTTTGAGTTTTGAAACTTACAGGATGTTTTTATGGTACAAAGACCTCTTATTTGTCAAAAGATAAAGGGAATTTTGGTTTCTCAGTTCATGACCCCTTTAAGAGGAACTGATTTAAATTCTAAAAGATTTCCATCTCTACTCAGCTGTCATTCAGTTGTACACTTATATAACTATTTTGGTTGGGGCATCAAATCAGACATAAGCGAACTTCAACAGACAGTCATGACTACCGAGAGAATAATTGGTGCACTCCTGCCCTTCTTCCAGGCCATCTCAGGGTAAGGTAAAAGGGCAGGAAAAATCATCACTGACCCCCACACCTAGAATGTAACCTCTTGTTCTGCCCTCTGCCAGGAGCTGCAGATCATCCAAACATCCAGGTGTAAGAATAGTTTCTTCCGACAAGGGTGTCCACCAATACCATTGCCGTCCTTTGCTGTGGAATATATATTTGCAATAAATATGTACATTATGTAAATATATAATTAGAATATATCTGTCTTTTTTTTTTTTTTTTTTTTTTTTAATGAATGCATTATAAATGCATTTGTGGTCATGTTTCAGCAATTTAATGCATCCTTACTGGAAAAAAAAGCTTATATATGTATATACAACAGTTCGACAGCCCGAGTATGTAAATACATATGGAACTACAACAGAGTATCTTTAAAAGCATTCTTTTGTGCAGAACTACTTCCTTCTGCCACGGATTCAAATCAAGTTGACAATTTAACAGCTGAGCCCAAGCCTCTGTTACTTTAGGACTAGTAACGAAGGAACGTTGAGTTGCTTCATTAAAAGCTTATTGTATTACTGTATTAAAAGCTGTGTATTATGTGTAGTAGAGTATTATGAGAGAGATTGACTGAGTGAGTGTGATTACCTGCATCAAATTACAGTTACATCCGAAAAGTATTTTAGATTACCAAAGTGATTACTTGGAATTTTAATGTCAGTTATTTCATTTAAACATGAATGTAAAATGCATAGGACAATTAATGTAAACAGCAGTTGGTGATTCTCTGAGTCTGACTCTGCAAAAGCATCCTCATATGTTGCAGACCCCTTAATAATAATAATTTTAACAAAAGAAAAATAATTTTTTAGTACTGTCCTGAATAAGTTATTTCATATAAACAGATGTTTACCTTCCGTCCACAAGACAAAATAACTGAATTTATAAAAATTGCCTCATTCAAAAATATCCATATCCTTGAATCTTAACTGTCTGTCATTACCTGGATGATGCACAACTGTTTTTATGTTTTGTGATGGTTGTTCTTGAGTCGTTTGTCCTGAAACCATCCTGCACATTTTCCGATTTTTCAGCGTCTTCTGCTTATTTGACACCTTTCCAACAATGACTTTATGATTCTGAGATCCGTCTTTTCATACTAAGGACAATTGAGGGACTCTTGCTTGACCAAAGTGCTGTGGTTCATGCCCCATTACAATATGGCTGAGAGCGGACTCTCAATGCTATTTATCAGGGACTCATACACAACTATTACAAAAGGTGAAAACATGCATTAAGAGCTGGGGTGTGTAAACGTTTTGAATTGGATAAATACAGGTAAATTGTACTTATTTTGTCTTCTGGAAAACATGTGATTATTAGCTTCTGAAGAGCAGTACAAACAAACAAACAAACAAACAAACAATAAATATATTTAAACAAAATAAGAAAAATGTAGACATCACCCTGTTCAAAAGTTACACCCCATGTTCTTGATGCATTGTATTTTGTCCATTCAAGAAATATAAAACTGATGGTAATAATATGTAGAGGGAAACCAAGTCCTATGTTTGGTGGACATCATTTTTTTCTAGATGACCCTCAGTAATATTCAAAAGTATTTAGATTAAGTTACAAAAGTGTAATCTAACAAATTACCTTTTAATTTTCTAATGTGTGAAATATATTTTAAAAGTAACCTTTCCAATCCTGTTTGTGAGCACCAAATCAGTATTTTAGAATGATTTCTGAAGGGTCATATGACACTGAAGACTGGCATAATCACTGCTGAAAATGCAGCTTTGCCATTATTGGAATAAATTACGTTGAAATATAAATTAATAATAAATTAATACAATAATACTGAATGCAAGTCTTTGCAATAATATTACTGTATTTATGATCAAATTAATAATGATTTTGTTTTTAAACCAACTGTACAATTTCTGTATGTTCATTTTCCAATAAGAGTTTTTTATTTAGCCTACCATGGAAATAAGTGATGATTACAATATCCCAAGACTAGTGCCCTTTTTTATTAGTTACCAACGAATGCATTTACCCGTATTGCCAGTAGATGTCATCCATGATCTTTCATGTGTTTTGTATTCTAGTAGAGAAATCTCCTTGAAATGAATTTATACCAAATGTTCTCTCTAATGACAACTAGATATCCCCCAAGTTTTGATATATTCTCATATATATATATTCTCATATAGGCGAAGGTTGGACAGAGTTACAGTTTTTCACCACAATATCTTCTTTATACCCTGACATAAATTCCTGTAACCATTGTTATTCTGGCTTCTTACCTGTTCTAAATTCCAGCTCTAAACTCAGTTTCTAATGGCCTCTGAAATATTGCTCATCTTTTTTCAACCATGAGCATTACAATGTCAAACAAACTAATCCAACACTGTAATTAGCCTAATACTTTACAGTAGGTCTCTGTCAGCTATTCACTTTAGCTGAAACACTTTATATTTTATGCTTTCTTTTCATATTTATTTAACACTTTACACATCAGTATTTTAAAACAATCAATTCAAATTTCGGTCCCACTTTATATTAGGTGGCCTTAACTACTATGTACTTACATTTAAATTGATCATTTGGTACAATGCACTTATTGTGTACATACATGTGTTTACATTGTACTTATAATTTTAAAAATACCTATATGTAATTACATCTGTAATTAATTTCTGTAATTACATTTATAATTACACTGTTGACCCATCCCTTACACCTTAACCCACCCTTAAACCTACCCATACCATCAAACCTGCCCCTAACCTTACCCATATCCCACCTCAATAGCAGCAATAGTGTTTTGCAATACAATATGAACACAGTAAGTACATTGTACTTGTTTTTTGATGTAAGTACATAGTAGTTAAGGCCACCTAATATAAAGTGTGACCCAAATTTCAAATTCAAACTGCAGTGTTATTACTTCTGCAACACAGGCTTTCAGTTATAATTGAAACAACAGCTGTCTTCCAAAAAGAAATGTACGCCAGCTCCTTCTGAATGCTGTTCTGTCACTTATGAATGTCTCTGCTTTATAAACTCTTTACATTGGTATATCTAAAACTAATCTCTTAGTAATCAAATGGGCATTACAGAAAATTATGTTTCACAGATTACACATTACAAGTCATTTACTCCTTTTATTAATCAGAAATACTGTACAGTATGGAGAGATTGCAGCTGGTGTGCTTTACCAAAGTGCTGTGGTTCATGCCCCATTACAATATGGCTGAGAGCGGACTCTCAATGCTATTTATCAGCCTCCTCCATGCTACTTATCAGCTTTTCAATTAGCTATTGAATCGCAGAGACAGGCTGCTGAAGAGTGCTTATGTCTGGGCTGTGTATTCTTCACATGAGCATGTTGAATGATATTTATTATACAAGTGTTTTTATGCATATACAGTATGTGTATATTGTCATGTCTAGTGTGCAATTTGTAATATGGTAATATGTCAAATGCTATGCAGCCATCAGCATCATCCACGTATCCATATACATAAACAGGCAAATTTAAAGGTGTTCTATATCAGTGGATTCAAACCTCAGCTAACATCTAAGGGGGACACAGAAAGGAAAGGGAAAAAAAAAAGGAAAGGACGTTTGGCCAAGTATGGTGACCCATACTCAGAATTTGTGCTCTGCATTTAACCCATCGAAGTGCACACACACACACACACACACACACACACACACACACACACACACACACACACATCGCGAACACACACCCAGAGCAGTGGGCAGCCATTTATGCTGCGGTGTTCGGGGAGCAGTTGGGGGTTCGGCTACACCTACAATCCCTGCCGGACCTGAGACACAAACCCATGACCTTTGGGTTACAAGTCCAACTCGCTATCCATCAGTTTTTTACATAACAGGGCTGGTTGTCTGACTGCTTCATTTCCACTTTAAACAGTGGAATACATAGTGTATAAAGCAATTTACAAACTTCAGAAACACAAGCAATATCTATGTAATACTAAATACCGTGGTGGGCAAAGGGTGGCCTTCAATTAAAAAAAGGTTGAGAACCACCGATCTAAATTAATTGGTTTGTTTGTTTGCAGTCTTATTTAGTGTATTATTTGCCAGAAAAATGGAAGCCACCATGATGGGGGAACATCTTTGTATGGAATAAAGCAGCAGTTTTAACATTCGAAAGAGCAAATATACAAAATTCTAGATTTGGAATTTTGTGAGTGACCTTTCAATGTTTCTTTTTATTTATTTATTTATTTTACCTTAAAATGTATAATATGGTGTTACGGGGCGAACGAGACGTGAGACATGCGGATCCATTTGCAAAGCTTTATTCAAAGATGCGGTCAAAACGCAAACACAAGAGTAGTCCAGGGACAGACATGATCAGTCTCCGGCGAACAATATCCAACAGGGCAAGGCAAAGAGAGATAATCCAGGTACACAGCAATAATCCAGGCAGGGGCAAACAGAGTCCGAAAGGCAAGACGAAAGGGGTAACCCAAAATACACAGGTGAGAATCAGAACATGGGAAAAACAGGCAAGGAAAGACTATGACTAAACTGGGAAAGCTAGGGAAGGCTCCATAAAATAGCTATCAACTAAACATTGATAAACTCTAAACAATAATCGACAGTTTGAGAAGTGGGTGTAATATAGTGTGTGTGTGATTGGTTACAGCTGTGTGTAGTCAGTGCAATGGATGATGGGGAATGCAGTCCAGAGTGAAGTGTAACAGTCTGTGCGGTGTGAGAGTCAATATGTATTGTTAAAAGCGCAATATAAATAAAGGTGACTTGACTTGACATGTAGTTACAAAGTTACTTATAGTTAGTAGAATGTCTAAAGTGGACTATCAAAATAAAGTGTAACCGTTGGGTCTTAAAGTATGATATTCATCCAAATTGTTCAGTGTACTCTACTGTAGCTTATGCCCCAAAGCATGTTATAGTAAGTATAAATAAGATAAATAAGAAGTGTACTTAAACAATTTAGCTTAGAGTTATTGGAGAGTAATGCTCACCATCTTGATGAAGGTTCATTGCCCATTTGGTGCATTAAAGCACCTGACTTAACCATTTGATATATAGTGCAGCACCTATTCTATCTCCCTTGGACCAAGTAATGAGGTCGCTGACCTCCTCTAAGACTATGACTGACAGGTCTTAATGCGGCACATGAGATTCTATGAGGAATACGTTGCAGTGGTTCACTGCTTTATATATCATCAAGCTGGATCATACATGAGGTGAGGTGATGAGGGAGAAGAGAGCGATGCATTTTGGGAAATCAGGCGTGTTCGTTGCTGCCCTGTGGTGTTTCACAGCGGAGTAGAAGGAGAGGTTTGTAATCGCTTCTTCTCAGTAATTAAAGTATGATAGAGGAACGGGGGAATAACACATTGAGGAAGAGATACACGTCACTGAGTTTAATCTTTAATTCTGTTTCTTTGTTTAACGAGAGCTCTCTCTCTTGCCACTTGCTCCCTTGCAAACACACACCACTTACTCCAGAAACTTGAGATAGGTGCTACAGCCTATTGTTCAAGAGTTTGCAAATTGTATCACACAATTTATATTCCCAATTAGTATTCATTATAAGCAAGCGTGGTATAAAATCTCAATCACTGTAAATGGTGAAGAATGCAAATTCACTTAGTGTCATTTTCTTTCACCCCAGAACAAAATATTATTTAGAACTGGAAAGAAATAAGCACATGTACACAAGCACTCACAAATGACAGCAATGATCAATCATGAATACATAATCAGGGCTTTTTAGACTTATAAAAGATAACCCTCAGTCATTGTAAACCATGGGTAAACTGAATCCTGTATTGTCTTGCCTCACACAGCTCATTATTTACTGGGGGTAAACAATTAATCCTAAATATTTATAATCTGACATTTCCTAAATTTCTAAAAGTTAATATTCTTATTTGCATATATTCATGTGTCAGTTTCATTAACTGGACAAACACACCATGAAACCTGTTTACATTGTGGCTCTAACATTGTGCATCCTCATATTACATATTGCAGACTGTACTATCAATTTTTTTTTTTTTTTTTTTTTTTCTGAGCTGACTTTTCATTCTCCACTTCTTCACTCCAATTCACATGCTTTCTGTCACCATTAGACATTTTTCCCCTCAAACGCTAAAACGACTGTTCATATAACACATGCTTAATTGTATCCGTTGCCAAGCATCTATTTGTAACATTCTAACTCTGCATTGTTTCTCACTGTACAAGTTTGGTATCGCAATACAGGGATAACACTGTATACTCTCTAACAGCAAAGCGGTATTATTCTGTCATGTTACATCACAAAGACAAATGACATTTTTCAAACAACACCCCAATTTATCAAGCATGTCCACTGCTGCATCTAAGTCTCAGCAGTGTCAGGAAAACAACATTAGTGCTCCAGAGCTTGTCTAATTTTAAAGAAATCCAATTTATTAAGTGGATTTACTTGCATTAGAACAATAGTGACATAACCCTCAGGTATTTTACTTCTTTTTGATCTCTCTTTTTTTTCATATTATTTCATTTTTCCTTTTCTGAAGCCATTTTAAAGTCTCCCATTCTACTTTAAAATGTTAATTTAATTAGCAGTGTTTGTTAATGATCTGAATGATAAACCATAAGAAATTCATCCTCCCTGCACTGTCTGTGCTTGCCATAAATGATACCTCAAATTATGTGGCTCTTTGAGGAAACCCAAGCTGTATTTTTACAGACAGGAATATCATAGACACTTGGGCTTTTTCAGCTTGGGACAGTAAGCAACAACACACTATTAGAAAAATGGCTCACTGGGGTTCTATATACAGTATAACAGCATGGTTCTTTACTCATGTCCACACAACTTTTAATCCAAAACTTTTCTGTACAAGTAGAATAAATTTTGCCATGATAAAGTTATGTCTGACAGCTCCTGTCTCTTTAAGACAACAGGTTTATTACAAGCTATTATAGTCTGCTATTTAATCTGCACATTAACATGCATGATTTCAAGCTAATCAGCTGTAACATAAAAAGATACCAGCTCTTATATTAACAAGCAATATGCTCATATCGTCTTTTATAGAATTAGTGTTTCATGTAGATTGTGAAAGCCTATTCTTATAACTCTTTCTTTCATTCTTACAAAAGAAGTTATGGTACCTGACACAAGAGAACTTTGCTTTGCAACAAAAATAAAGATCTGCTGATACTGGCAGTGATGATGAACAGGCCATATATATATATATATATATATATATATATATATATATATATATATATATATATATATATATTAGTTAAAATTTGGTCTGTTGTGTTTTGTCATACTAAAATGTTATTTTCTTTGACTTTAAATTATATGCCATCAATGTCATAAATATGACATCTTAGAATTTATGTCTTTTTAGAGTGTAATGCCAAAGCAAACTGCCATCACCTTCTCCCAGTGAAGTATAACATTTTAGTCTGTCCAGCACATTCAATAGGAAATGTGAAGATAATTACATACAAATAATAATGATAATAATAATGAATTTCATAAAATCATTTCATAAAAAATAAGAAATTTTCACATAATAATAGGTTACTGAATGACTTCATGACGTTTCTCATTATTAAGAGAAACTAAGTCATTATTTAAAAAAAAAAAAAAAAAATTCTCATTATTATGAGAAAGCTTATCATTATTATGAGAAGTCAAGTCATTATTACAAGAACGTTTCTCATCACAAGATGTGAAGTCATTATTATGAAAAAGTTCCTCATTATTATATGTTATGTCTTTTGGGTTACACTTTATTTAAAGGTGTCCTTGTTACAATGTAATTATACATTTAAGTACTGAGTAATATTAATTACCTACATGTACTTACTATATGGTTAGGGTTTGGCTTAAGGTTACTTGCATGTAATTATGCATAATTTATTGTTATTATAATAGTAAGTACATGTCGCGTGTAACAAGGACACCCTAAAATAAAGTGTTACCATATTTTTTATATTATAACACATGGTAACACCTTACAATAAGGTTTCATCGATTAATGTTTGTTAAAGCATAAATTAATATTATCTTACAATAAACAATACATTTGTTACATTTATTAATCTAGATACTCATTATTAGTTCATGTTAGCTCAGGTCTATTCAATAATATTAATAGATACGACTTTTGATGTTAATAATGTATTAGCAAATTCCCATTGTTATGAGATACAAAGACATAATTATGGGACAGTTTCTCATTATGATATAGTAAGTCATTATAATGTGAAATTTTCTCAATATGAGATACTAAACCATGATTATGAGTTTTTTTTGATGATTATTATGAGAACAATTAGAATATTTTATATTTAGAATATTTTCCCCTCAAATATTATCAGTATTATTTTCCTTGAATTTCTGAGTAGATGGTGGAGCCAGTATTTCAATTCACAGTAGGCCTACATCTTAAGTAGCGGAGCTGGTTGATTGTATGTTTTGTCCTTTATTAATCATATTTATTCATTATTAAATGTATGTACTTAATAGCAAGCTTGTGCATATTCAAACTTGGCATCACATCACATTTAATGTAAATGAGGTCAAACACCATTGGTTTTTATTTGTCATGGGAACAATTGCAATGTGTCCGGTTTTAGTAAAAATTTTAGTGAAAATTTGAAATATAGTCAGCGCTGATTTCCTTTTGGTTAGTGCTATAGACATATAGAAATAAAAAATACAGAGTTTAGTGGAGGGAAGGTTTAAGAGAATAATTTTGGTATGTTCCTCTGCTATTTTGCCAGGAACAGTGCGCTTGCTGTTCTTAGTGATAATTAAGCAGATTACTCATTCTGCATAAAAGGTCTCTTGCAGTTCAGTAAGGGCCTATGGTCTTAGCCTTAGAAGGCATGCCCAGGGATAACCTACAGTCCATCCTCTGATGAAGTTGATATAATGAGCACTTGTGAGGATGAAATAACCATAGCATTTTCCAGTATTTGTAAGGTTAGTCGTACATTTTTGCATCCTGTGCTTGAGGCAGGAAACAGGCAAACAAGATGTTCATGACCAAGGCTGTTTTGCTTTGTTTTATGTCTGTGAAATACAATAGTGTAAAATAGTGTTTAATTCTTTTGAATACACTTTTTTTTTTAAGTCATGATCCACCATTATTTATATAAAGCTTTGTTTGTTATAGTTTTAGGTCCCACTTTATATTAGGTGGCCTTAACTACTATGTACTTACATTTAAATTAATCATTTGATACAATTGTAGGGGGTGAGATTATTTCCTTTATGAAAATAACTCCTTGTGAAGCCAAAACTTAGGAGCTCTTACAATGCAAATGTCAGACCACAAAACAAACTCTTCGATCAGGCTTTGATCTCTTTGTGAAGCCAAACACCCAGAAACCCTTACAATGCAAATGTCATGCCACAAGACAATAAACTCTCTAATCAGACAAGAAGATCTGAGAGAAAGACCATTTGATCCTTGGTCCACTCACCCATCCTTCCCCCCCTGGACTCATGGTACTGGTCACTGAAAAAACTCAAGTTGCTACTCTTACATAAATATTCACTATATCTTAAGAATTAATGATTGTAACCCTTTCATGTTTGGTATCATTTTAAAGGTCTCAGTGCGATGGGTAAACTGGTCTCAATTTCACAGTAGTCACTTATATTATGGGAAATATTGGAAACTTAAGTTAACCCTGTGCTTCTGTTGTGGGCGGTCTCCTTTCAAAACCTGATAAACATTGCTCTACAGGTGTGACCATTTGGGGCACGAGAACATCTCCTACAGAGGCTTCTCATCCCCCATACACAGATCTAATCTGTTTTGGGGCAGAGAATAAATGTTTATGGGCCTTTTGTTCTGGTAGTATTTAAGGGAAAGTTGCAAATCAGTCGGGGCGATTCTGCAGCCAGAATGAGCCCATAGTGTGGTGTGTCTCTACACTCCATACTATGTATTTTCTAAGGTCTGGTATACATCATTTACTCTTAGATTAATCTTTGAGAATTTGATGTTCTGTATTGAGATGATTTGATATTTTTGAATTTGTTTTATAATTGGCGTGATACAACTTTACCTGACCAATAATAAATTGTTATATTTGATTTATTCTGATCTCTTCTGAAATCATTTTTTCCAGTAGATTAGAGTTGTAGTCTAGTGTTTCCACAAATTTGCGTCCAGGACAGATCATACTTAAGTACCAATGAATGAACCGGGGGCTCGTCATTAGGGATCTTCTGATTTCTGTCTGTCACTGACTTAACAAGTTACAGTTTTCGTGATTATAGAAAAAATACACTTTTTATTATGTGCTAGCAGGGTGCAGCCTATTTAAAGGTATTATAGTCACCCTGTATCCCCTGAGTAAGATCAACTGGCGAGTTTGTGCCATGCGTTTGCAGTTGGCCAGTGAATTGCTAAGCGACACTGGGTCGCTAATGAACGAATAATTGAAAGTATGGGATTTTCGGAATAATCAAATATCTAAATTAATATATAAGCTATATTTGTGATCAGTTTTTAATTGGTCTAAATTTAATGATCACTTGGAATTGGAGTCAGATCAGAATTGGAGCTAGATCAAAATTGAAACTAAATCCTGATATGTTCAGAAGCGCAAACAAAAGACCGAACATGCATTAAACCTTCGACCAGGCCGCTGGATTCCGTTGTTTGGACTAGCGGGTGGATCCTTACACAATGCACTTACTGTGTACATACATGTTTTTACATTGTACTTTATATATTTTTAAAAAAATACCTATATGTACTTACGTCTGTAATTCATTTCTTTAATTACATTTATAATTACACTGTCAACCCATCCCTTACACCTTAACCCACTGTTAAACCTACCCATACCACCAAACCTGTCCCTAACCTTACTCGGATCCCACCTCAATAGCAGCAAATGTTTTTTGCAATACAATATAAGCACAATAAGTACATTGTACTTATTTTTTGATGTAAGTACATAGTAGTTAAGGCCACCTAATATAAAGTGTAACCTAGTTTTATAATTATTATTATGGTATTCTGAATTTCAGATTTGCCTCTCTCTAAATTCCACATTTAAACAAAACAGAGTGTGGTTGGTAGCTGTGTATGTTGGTCAAATAGTCTTTTCCTGTCTAAGTGGGAAATTCTTGGCTAGAATAATCTGCATAATAGTCTCTTAAAGGTCCCACGGCATGATAATTTCACTTTATCAGGTTTTTTAACATTAATATGAGTTCCCCTAGCCTCCCTATGGTCCCTCAATGGCTAGAAATGGCGATAGGTGTAAACCGAGCCCTGGGTATCCTGCTTTGCCTTTGAGAAAATGAAAGCTCATATGGACCAATCTGGAATCTTCCCTTTATGTCGCCATATGGGGAAAAATTATCTCCCCTTTCTCTGCTTTGCCTGCCCATGAGAAAATGAGCTACTACCGTGCGAGGCGAGCGCAATATATATTTTTTTTCCTCGAGACATCATGGCTTGCAATCGAGCGAAGCATGGCAGTTGCTCAGTGTTTGGATGTACAAATTAACACCAAAGTATTTTTTTAGTTCCTTCATCCAAGCCTATGGCTAGCATTAGCTACATGATAATAACTGTAACAGCATACATAAACAGACCAACTAAATTACCGTATCCAGACACAGTATTTTAAACTAACCATTCGGAGACGTCCTGCTGTAGCGGCTGAGTTGCAACTTCTTCATCAGGATCAGATTCTGGGTCAAACTGAAAAGCTCGAAGGACTGTGTGTTTACGAGCCATTGCGATACATCCATTGTCTGTCAACATTAGCGCATGGTAGCACAAGCTGGTTAAGGCCACACACCCACCCTCCACCTTGCCCCTCCTCTCTCCTCCTCATTAGCATTTAAAGCTACAGACACAGAAATGGCACATCCTAAGGAAAGCTCATTGTGGGACTGGCTCATAGTGGCTGAAATTCTGCACCAAGGCTGAATTTCGGGGAAACAGACTTCAGATACAGTATTAGGGACCGCTTAAGCCCAATTTATACTTCTGCGTCGGACCTACGCTGTAGCCTCTACGCCGTAAGCTGTGCGTCGGTTTTAATTTATACTTCTGCGTCGACGTCCGCGTCGACGTCCGCGTCAACGTGTAGTACACATGCGGCCCGCTAGTCCGCAGTGACCATGGGCATGTTGCTGGTGTAACCCGCAGTATCATGGACAAAGCCGAAGAAGAAGCGGCTCGTCGGAGAAGCCGTGACAGTGGCAATTAAATATCAAATCATTGCTTTAAATCGTTATTTAAAACTACAAAAAGGGGACAACAACGGAACAGGAAAAGATGGCATTCTTTCAATCTCCACAAGGACGCGTACCACGGCAGGTCAACATTGTTTGTCGCGGACAACTACTGATGTAATGCTGTAGTATAATAAATGATAAGACACTTGTTCTTTGCTTTGTTTTATTTTAAATAAGAAGGTGTAATATTAAACTATATTACAGTGCTCATAAACGCACACAAAACTCAAGTGAGGGAGGGGTTCTAGCAGACCAATCACAGCGCTTGCGGTCCGCGTAGAATTGACGCGCTGTTAGATTTTTGGAGAGGTGCACGTCAGGTACGGCGTAGGTTACGAAGCAGGCCTGTGCGTCTCAGCGTAGGCTATGGCGTAGGATCGACGCAGAAGTATAAATTGGGCTTTAGTCCTATATAAAAGCATCCAAAAAGCAGCATGTCATGGGACCTTTAATGCATACAACTTTAATGCATATATGCATATTTTGCAAGTTTGTAATTTTTTTATTTCTCTATCATTTTTATAATTATGTAATTCACAATGCTTTATGGGATCATAGTTATTTCCCTCATTCAAGCAACTGAGTATATAGTACAGTCTTTGCATTTTTAATCTGACATTTTTATTATTTATTTATTTAAATCTTAGATTGCAATCACTCAGATTTGCTTAAGTTTGTACTGTTGTACTGATCTAAAAATACTGCTGTAGTTCCACTAATTTTTTAGACCAAGAACAAGATAAGTTTACTGCAAAGTTTTTACATATAACCTCATATGTATTCAGCCCTCTTTTCTCAAATTTTATATTAGTAATTGACCTTATCAAACCCATCTCTTGGATTGGACTTTTAACATTAATTAACACCATACAGACAGAAGAACAGAGCTAAAATAAGACATCTCAGAAATGCTGACTTTTCTTGTCCTTGAATACATTAAAATAAACCAATTAAATAATGGAGATAAAACCTCACCTCAGGAAGAGAGGAAATATGTTTTGAAGATAAATCTGTTATTTCAGTTTCACACATCTGATTGAATATATAACATATGGCCAGTGTTTTAGAATTTTTCAAACTTTTAGAACATGCACCTCCAAAGTGTGTCTAATTTCACTCACGCACCCCCACCCCCACAGAAGTTAGTTAAAAGCAGCAGGCAATTTTTCTTGTTGTTTTCAATTTTTTTTTTTAAATTTTTCTTGCTGTTTTCAATTAACATTATTAATATAAGAAATGCACAAATCCATTATACTGACATACATCCAATATTTTCTTTACTGTTTACATTCACTTTATACATAACCAACTGTGCTTACCAGGATACTCGTCGAGACAGTGCCATAATTTTGTGCATATTTGTTCAAGATGTGAAAGAGAACTCAATTTGGTATCACCTGCTGTCTGAAAGATGACAGCGTGTCAGTAGCCTACCACAATGAGATCTCTTTCATGCCATCATGCACTTGAATGGTTTAAAATCACTTTAAAATTTAAACTGTCAAAACTTAAAACACATGAAAATGATAAACTTTCTTGAGGATGCAGCACTGGCCCGATCTTTCGGGGGGCTGAGATGACACATAGGGGTTGACACCCACCTAAAAAAAGGTCTAGAACCACAGCTGGTATAGCGTGCATAATTATACTGAAACATAAATATATAACCAGCTTACCTGATTCAGTTTGATGGCTTAGCCTGTTTCTGACAGCACAGCATGCCAATCCGTGGTTGGATTCCCAAAATGGCTAACCGTAAATCATCTTCCACTGTCAATAAGTCTGAGTAATATTTGCGCCATCTCTGCTCTAACCGTCGACTATTACTGTCGATTAACAGAGGGACTAATCAGATTATCTAGCTCGTATTCATAATTACTTGGGTGTATGCCTCTGAATTAACAAGATCTCGTGCCACCATTTTAGAAAATAATGAGCAATGGGTCCTTCCTGTGGATCATGGGCTTGGTGCTCTCAAAAGCTGCATTCCTCATCAGGCTGAGCAAACACAGCACTATGATGAAGAATGAGATGAGATGGAGGGCACATGAGGCAGAGGGTGATCAAAATACCACACTGGGGACTCAACTCACAGCTAAAACATTATTTTTTCCCATTCTGCTGCTCCCCCTTTCCTCTCTTCTTTTAACGCCTTCAAACTTGTAGCTGTCATATGTGTTTGACAAATCAAGTCGATCTAACTTTAAAATATTGGCAGGGTATATAGGCCCCTCTTAAGTGCAAATATAATAAACATTTGCCTTCAAGGAAAATGTGGAACAGCAGAAGCAAGGATGTGGAGAACAGTTACTACTGCAATACAAGATTGATTATCACAGATATAGCCTACATTTGACCCACATTAACACAACACATGTAAACAGCACGGGAAGCAGACTCAGGTGGTGGATTTGTAATGTGTCTATTTATTTATTTAGTTATTTATTTTGCTTGATTTTTTTTATTATGTAATTCAAGTTAGTTTCATTATTGTAATTATATTATTATTTCATTTGAAAAGACATGATATTTAATGTTATACTTTATCATGTTCTTGTTATCTATATTGTTATCTGTAGACAGCCCTAATTATCATTTGATATATTATATTGATATATTATGCTTTTCAAAATAAGTGGTTGTGGTGGTTTCCATTCTTTCTCGCATGGCTACACATGGTAACATGACTTTCTGAGGAATTAATGCCTAAAGGTTCAGTACCACTAAAGTAAACACAGAATCTGGCTGGAGCTAGATTCCCTTACACTATTTAAACACAGCAATATATGCTATGTTCAAATATATTATAAAGGTGAAACTTCTCACTCATTCTCATAGCCACATCTGTGCTAAAAAAAGATTCTTTTACCTCAGGGAAATTAATGTAAAATTTGTCTAATATATCTGTTATTGCATACATGAAATTGTCTTATTACATCAAACTGCTCAAATTAGTATTGCTTTCATTATGTTGCGTGTTTTGACTTAATTATTCAAATGAAAGTTTTATGCAAGGAAATTCTCAATTACAGTCTTGTCAAAATATGCAGCAGCTCAATACAAGTTAAATCACTATCTATAGAATCCAAGCAATTACTATTCAAAGCTTGTTTATAATTACAGTAATATAGACTATGCTTAACCCTCTGGGGTCTGAGGCGGTTTTGGGTCCCTAGAGAAGTTTTGACATGAGTTGACATTTGTGCTTTTTTAAAATATTACATTTTTTATTTATTTATTTATTTTTTTTTAACGAACATATTAATGGCTAAAGTCTGATTCCACTATATTCAGCACAAACTGCTACAATAATACGTAAGCAGCATGTATGTACAAGTTTGTATTTCTGAGAAAATAAGGTTTATACGTGGTTAATAATAAACATGGTTAAGTCACTGAAATTAGGCCAAAAAACACATACTGCACATTTGTTCCCAAGGCTTTTTAGAACTGGAATTTTGTTACAAAATGATGTGAAGATCATCCTGATCACTCATTCATAGAAAACAATACATTGATTTAACTTTTGTAAGACACATTTTGTGTAACTGATTGTAAAAAACTTGACAATGTAAGCTTGATTTAGATTAGTTCTTACTTGTCACAATGAGGTTGTTGTGGATAGATACAAAGACATTGTTATGCATTTGCTACTGTTTTTTTTAAATTGTTCTTAACATGCTATTATGCAGTTGCTAGGGCACCTTAAGTGCTAGAGGATTGCCAGGGTTCTCTGGAAGGTTGCACCAGGTTACTTTCTTTTCTATAGCCTCATGTATTTGGATTTCATTCTAAAACGGTGTCCAGAAGGCAATAAACATGGAGATTTCTCAACTGTATAAAACTGAATACACACCAGTCAACAAGAGACTTGGCATTTAATTGCTCAGGAGTGATATTGGCTGTTTTTTTTAAGATGTACATGCAGGTTAATAAGGCATTCTATGCCCAGTCAGTGCATAAAACAAACAAACGGTTATTAGTGTCGGGGAGTACCTTTTTTGTACTTTGATGATGGCCTTATTCTAAACATATACAGTGTGTCATCCTTTTGTGTCAAATACTTACATTTATTATATACACTCATACTATATGTAATAATTTGCATAAATAGGTCTAGAATGTAATTTTAACATAAAATAGTTTCAGAAATTGCATGTAAAAAAAAAAAAAAAGAAGTTTTCCAAGTTCTGAATTTTGATGGCATTTTTGTCACTGTTGGTGGGAATTTGTTTTTTTTCTTCAAACCCTGTTTAATTTCTGACCCTGGTGGTTAAAAATGTGATTGAAAATAGCTAATGGAAAGTTCAAGGCACAAATAATCTAAAAAAAAAATGAATAGCTCCCACTGTGACAGCCATTATGCTGCTTGTTTGGTGGCCTGTGCCTGCTGTGGCAGTGGAATTTACTTATGATCCAGGGCTAATGAAAACAATGTTATTGCACAGCTCTATGGACTCTATCCTGACCACTTAATTACTATATATATATATATATATATATATATATATATATATATATATATATATATATATATATATATATATATATATATATGTGTGTGTGTATATATATATATATATATATATATATATATATATATATATACAGTGTTGGGAAGGTTACTTTGCAAATATAATAGGTTACAGATTACAATTTACCTTACTTAAAATGTAATTAATAAAGTAATTGAAAAGTTACACTACTAAAGTAACGTAACTGATTACATTTTATTACTTTTTGATTACTTTTCTAAATTTCTAATGTTTTCAACTGTTAATCATTTTCAAATATGTAAAGCAGACAGGGTTAACCTTACAGTATGTGCTCAACTCTGATTACTGTCAGACTTTTGAAATCTTTCGTCACTTGAATTAAAATTATAATATTTTAATATTATAGGAGACATTGGATGCAAACTATCTTTATTTGCATATAAATGTATGTTAGCACTGTGTGGACACAACCACCTTACAATGATAAAAAAAAAAAAAAAAAAAAAAAAAAAAAAATCACTCCTTTTTTTAATCCCCCAAAAACCTAAACAGTCTCAATTATCAAGCCATTTTGATTTTGGAGTGAATACGAGCACTCTCCTCCACCTTCAATACCAAGACTGAGGTGAGACCCTTGAGCAAGGCACCAAACCCCCAACTGCTCCCCGGGCGCCACGGCATAAATGACTGCCCACTGCTCCAGGTGTGTGTTCATTAGCATGTAAAGAGTTATGCACCGAAATGAGTCGCTGTGAACAAAGCTGTTTTTGACAAGGTAAAAAGGGTTTTGTTTGTCATGACAACTGAGACCATTTCAAGAATGCCCTAAAGAATCATACAAACTTGTGGAAAATGGGCATTCAATGTCCCCTTTGAAGCACAGCCACCACACAATCAGACTTACTTTAAAATCATTCTGAGTTTAAATACATATTTAAAATCATAACAAGAAATAGTTTAATAGCAATGATACTTTTTTTTTTTCTTTTTTTTTAATCAAATCTTTGCATAGCTATGACTGGAATCTAACAATGCCTTGGAAAAACAATTAACCTTAAAAAAATTAAGCATATACATATAACCCATGTTATAAATTTCTGAAACATTGGTGTTTCATATTTTAGAGCAGTCACTGCAATTTATGAAAGAAATCAATTAAATCTGTACGTGGAAGTGTGTGTGAAAAAATCAAATGTAACCCCCTTTGTAATCCTTAACATTTTCATAAGTAACTGTAATTTAATTACACATTTTTTCTTAGTAAATGTAACTAATTATAATTACTAATTATAATTCCGTTACATGTAACTAGTTACTACCCAACACTGTATATACAGAATGTACTGCATGTTAGCTTGCTTGTTTTGCCCAACAGCATGATCTCCTGAAGTCCAAATGATGCTAACAAGAAACTATGCTTTTAACTACAGGTTGAGGGCTGTAATACCAACCATGTAAGTTTGTGATGCTGTTTGCGAATGCTCATTTGAACTTTTGGTTTATTTCAGCATGGCTGAGTCCCAGTGCACAAAGGTCCATAAAGACAGAATTGGATGAGTTTGGTGTTGAAGAACTTGAGTCTGGCATACACAGAGCCTTGGCCTCAACCCCATTAAACAGTTTTGGATGAACTGAAACAGAAACTACAAGCCAAACCTTCTCATCCAACATCACTCACTAATGCTCTAATGGATGAATGGGCAAAAATTCTCACAGAAACAAAGAGTGTTAGCTGTTATACCATAGCTGCAAAGGAGGGACTCCATATTAATGTCTAGGTCTATATTTATTTAGAATCCGATGTCATCAAAGTCCCTGTTCAGGTTTCCCAATACTTTTGTCCATATTTTTGTCCAACTTAACCCACACACAGTACATACAATATACTCACATAAAGGGATATATAACAAAGCTTGAGTAACTGATTGTTTATATTATCAGAAATGGTAAATTGTATTATCACCCAGCTCTAGTTTAAAATATATTAATACAATATTAGAAAAATATTGTATTTACATGCAAAATGGACCCACTTTATACAACTACTATGTGATAACATAACATCAATTGATTGCACACTTTATATGTCACACATTATGGTCACACTTTATATTAGGTGGCCTTAACTACTATGTACTTACATAAAAAAAAAAAAAGTACAATGTACTTATTGTGTTCATATTGTATTTTGCTGCTATTAAGGTGGGGTATGAGTAAGGTTAGGGACAGGTTAAGTGGTATGGGTAGGTTTAAGGGTGGGTTAAGGTGTAAGGGATGGGTCAAAAGTGTAATTATAAATGTAATTACAGAAATTAATTACAGATGTAATTACATAAAGGTATTATTAATAATATAAGTACAATATAAGAACATGTATGTACACAATAAGTGCATTGTACCAAATGATTAATTTAAATGTAAGTACATAGTAGTTCAGGCCACTTAATATAAAGTGGGACCGCACTTATTTATTTAAAAAGAACATTTACATATATGGTATGTAATAATAAAAAAAACTGCATATAATTACACCTGTAAATAATTTATGTAGTTACATCTGTAATTACATTTTGACCCTTAACCCACCCTTGAACCTTACCATTCCACAAAACCTCTCCATAACATTAAGCACATCACACTTCAATAGCAGCAAAGGTGTTTTGTAAAACAACATGAACACAATAAATACACCATATCTAGTATAGAGTGGTTAAAGACACCTAATATAAAGTGGGACCCAAAAACTTGGCTTCAATGCTGTCACCTCCCTGAAATTAACTACAGTTTTCAGCAGTTTATACTAATCATCCTTTTTGTGGTTTTGCACCTGATATCTCATACATTTAAATGCTGTAAATGTCTGCAGTATTTTAGATGCCAACCTGTTAATGTTGGTTTGCTAGTTGTTTATGTTGTATTGGAATGCAGGTGTAGGTGTGTGTGTGTGTGTGTGTGTGTGTGTGTGTGTGTGTGTGTGTGTGTGTGTGTGTGTGTGTGTGTGTGTGTGCGCGTGTGTGTGTGATTGACTGATCCATAAATTTAGCTGCAATTTTCAGCTGCAGATGGGAGAACACGTGTAGTTCCTTGTCGGAAATGATGCTATAATAATGATAAACAGATAACATTTTGTTGTTTCTTTCTTTCTCTTTCTTTATTTTGACTGCATGAGCTGGTCTCATTTTTTCTTTCATGCAATCAAGATCATCAATGAAATCACTGCTGCCAGTTATGCTGTTATAAGCTTTCTGTGATCAGTTGCATCGTATGTTGGGTTTTGTTTAAAACGGTCTTCGAGGTGATGGCTGACATATTATTACTATATTTAGATTGAGATGGGTAACATTAAGTATGGAATAAGTGATGACGGATTTTGCATCAATTACCATCTTGGATGTGCATTATTAAAATAAATAAATAAATAAAATACTACTACTAATAATAATAATAATTCAAATTCAGTGCACCATGGTTTCAACATGACAAGATGCTCAGATATTTTATTTCAAGATAATTGTGAGGTTTTTGTCCTACTAATGCTATTGTGTGTAGAACTAATTTCTTACATATCACATTACAAGCCTCCGTTGATAATTTCAAAGTCATTTTAGTGCTAGTAATGGAGGCTTGAGCCATTGATACTGATTAGAGAAAGAAAATATACAGCTGTGTCCCAATTCCAGAGTTGCATCCTTCAAAGGCTGCATTCCAAGAGTGAATATGTCAGTGGCACAAGAAAGGCTGTCTCGTTTCGAAGGCCCCTTCAAATGCAGCTTTAAAGTATGTTTACATATTTAAATGCAAGTATTGAGGTTTACTCATATCAGTACCAAAAAAAAAAAAAAAAAAAAAAACTTCAGATATTGACATCTTATCAAGATTTGATTTTATAGATAGTTTATACTTTTTGCTATGTACATAAATGTCCAAAAGAAATCCAATAAAGCACATCCATCCATAATAAAAAGTGATCTGGGGGTGAATAATGGCCTCCTGTAGTGAATCGATGCATTTTTATAAGAAAAATATCTATATCTAAAACGTTATAAACAGTAATCTCTAGCTTACATTAACAAGCCGTTCCTCGGCGGATGACGTAGGACGTTGGCGTAGCGTTAGATCCAGAGAGAATATGCTAGCTTTGCAAGAACGTTTGTTTACAGTAGCAAAGGAAGCAAAGTTTCCTTACTTTAGCAAAGGAAAACCAGTCTCTTCTTGGTTTATATCAAAATCCTCAGACATTTTTTCTTTATAAATCCTTGTTTTGTACTTCTAATTCGTGACAGGTGTAATGTACGTACAACAGTTAGAGGAAGCTAGAGACAACTGTTTAAAAACATTTTAATATGGATATTTTTCTTTCAAAAATGCATTGATTCGCTACAGGAGGCATTTCTCCCAGATTAGATTTGGCAGTCTTTCATTAGCATTTTAATGTTCTGTAGGACGGACAATATTGAAAAAAAAATGTTGCATGAGTTCGTATAAAATAGAATGAAACTAAACAACAATTCTAAGCAATTCAGTGTCCATCACAATCACTCATTCTGGAATTTTTCCGCCCATCGTGAGAGTTGAAAGACTCGTCTCATCTGTTGTGTACAAGAGCAGATGGAGGCTGGTGATGTATAGTTCTGTGTGTACTGCTCTGCTGTGCTGAGGGGAGCATCATTAGTGCCTTCTGCCTCTCCCATCCGTCATTGTGGACAGGGTGGTTTGATTGACAGCTATGCCTTCTTACTCTAGTGCTGCTGAGAGTGGGTCTATATGAAGACATCTATCCTGAAGCAATCAAATTTCAGGACATGCAGAGCCTGGATTTAATGCACCACCAGAAGGAGCTAAGATCCTCTCTTCAGAAGAGCAGAGACCTATTTCAAATAGACACCTTTTATTTCATTCACTTTGAAATTGTGTGAAATTGACATACCTCAGAAAGGACTGCAATTTTTCCAGAATCATTTTTTTCCAGTGTCCACTTTCAGACACACATGAGCATGATAGGTCCCCATCAGGTTTTTGCTAAATGTTCTCTTTGCTGGAAGGATGGACAGCGATAAACAGTAGGTGGGTGCCAGAAATAGTCAGGCTCCATTTGAAACTCTTCACTGGCATTGATGTTGTGGAGGCCAAATAATTCCAGAAGTCATGACAGCTAAACTGCAATTTTAGACCTAAGATCTGTGATTGCAGGGATTTTATGTCTCTGCAGAAAGTCTGGAAAATAGGGGTTTCAGAGGCGTTATATATTATGAATGTCAAATAATTAAACAAATATTAGGTTAGTCAAAAAGTTCACATTTCTATGAGCCTTTTTTCTCTTTTCACCTTGATGATGATTACATTTCAACAAAATACCATAGGCACAATTACACTATAAAGTGAAGCAAACAAGAAGAACAAAAATAAAAGTTTGTCACATTTGTGATTGTCCTACAAAAATCATGAAGATATAATATCCTGATGTTAAGCTTGAATGATCTCCTTTAGACTAAGAAATATAATCAGTCAGTACTTATTCTAATTTAACCCTTTGATTCCTTGTAATATGTAATTTGTCCAAAATGCGCACTTTATTTCGATAGTCCACTTTAGATATTCTACTAACAGTAAGTAAATTTGCAACTACATGTCAACTAGCAGTCATTAGAGTATCAGTAGACTGTCTGCTTAATAACTTCTAATGCTTCATTTTGATGGCTCCACAACATACAACATATTGATTATGAGAAAATTTGCAAGTATATGTCAACTTATTCTACTAACCCTAAACCTACCCTAACAGTCTACTCTGAGAGTTAGTAGACATGTAGTTGAAAATGAATGAGAATTAGTTGACATGTAGTTACAAAGTTACTTATAGTTAGTAGAATGTATAAAGTGGACTATCAAAATAAAGTGTAACCTTTTTTTCTTGTCTATATTTTTCTTGTAAAAGTGATAGATTGTACAAGACATAAACCTTAGGTTTATATGAACCGTTTATTTTTATCTGTCCCCATAAGTTGGTGAGTTATAATTACTTGTACAAAAATGAGAACAGAATGTTTTACAGTTGCCATATTGCAGTGTCATGGAGGCAACAGAAGCCTGGACTCTATAGCTCATTGAAAACTAAATGGTCCTCTGATGTGGAATGTGTCTTATGATTGATAGGTTCTTTTCTTTGCAGAGTAATAACCTTTTATATTATATTATTTATAATTGCTTTTTGCATGGCATATATATATATATATATATATATATATATATATATATATATATATATATATATATATATATATATATATTTTTTTTTTTTTTTTTTTTTGTCTGACAATTCTCTCTTATTTTATATAGTTACACTGTTGTATAACTTATTTGGTGTGCTCACTCCATTGTTATGTTTAAGCTTATGATATGGATTCATTGAGTAGCCTTAATCTCCAAACCTGTCCTGCAGACATCAGTTCCAACTCTGGTCCAACACAACTGCCTGTAATTTTCAAGCAACTGCGATCACCTTGATTAGCTGGTTCATGTGTGTTTGATTGGGGTTTGAGCTGAACTCTGCAGGACATAGCTCTCCAGGAGCAGGGCTGGAGACCCCTGCACTAGAGCCTTATTGGTTAGTGGTATTTCTTTGAGAATAAATTCTACCAAAAAAAACAAACAAAAAAAAAACAAACAAACAAACAAAAAAAACATCAACACATGAAATTTGTTTCCTGTGTATCCAAAAACAGATTACATCCCAAGATAATAGCATCTTTTTTATTATTACAAAGTGCACATTTTTATAATTATGGCACTAAAGCACATTTATCCCTATGGATGTGTAGAAATTAAACTTATTTTTGAAAGATATGAATATTTTCACTACAGTGCCTTTTCTAAAATTATGTATTAATATTTGTGAAATTAAAATTAAAAATTAAATTTATTATAAATTAAATTTATTAGTGCTGTTATGGTTCACATAATATGTGTGTATGCACTGTGTATATTTATTATGAATATATAAATACAAACACATGCATGAATATATTTAAGAAAAATATGTTATGTTTATATATTAAATATATTTAGGTATAATATAAAATATAAGAATATAAATATATAAATGTATATACATGTATCTATTTTATATATATATATATATATATATATATATATATATATATATACTCTATGTGTGTGTATTTATATATACACATAATAAATATACACAGTACACATACATATATTATGCAAACAAAAACTTTTATTTTGGATGCGATTAATCATTTGACAGCACTAAACTTTATATTTAAATAACATTTACTAAAACAACTTTGCATTGCTTATTCTAATTTAATTGCTACATTTAAATTTATTCATTTAGCAGACACTTTTATCCAAAGTGACTTACATTTTAGGAATACAACAAGTGATTCATCATAAAGAGGCAACTAAACACATCAAGTGCTCATAATACAGTTTCAGAGATGATTTAGATTAGCGCAAATTCAAATGGGGAGGGTTTAAGATAAGTGAAAGCAAGTTTTATTTTTATTTTTTTTTAACCCAAAATGCTGTAATTTTTCAATTTTCACCAAACTGTAATGTGCAGAAGGAATAACTGACGATGGGCTGTTGAATGATTAAAAAATAATGCATGTCCAAGGTGGTAATGTGATCATGACAAAGTGGAGTATACATGTGTCTGTAGATAATAAACCATAATTTTATGGGGAAAAAATATAGCAAAACATATAGTTTGTCATTTTTTTCCCCTGTTCTTTAATATATTTATTTGCTTGGTGAATGTATTTGTGGATTTAGGTTATTTTGCTGTCTGTAAGGACCTTTGAAATAACTGAAATTATCTGGTGAAGTGACATTTTCACATTGAGCTGTAATGCGGTCAAGGCCTGCCTGGAACTATTCAAGGAAACCTGCCTGGAACTACTTTAGCTGTGCACTTCCCTGAAAAACAACCGCACAAAGGTTTGTCAGCCAATCAGAATCAAGCATTCAATTACAAATCCTTACAGTATATCTTTTTAAACAAGAGCAGTTGAGGAGCTGCTTAGACGTTAGGGTTACCATCCCATAGGCGTAATGGTTTTTATACTTTACAAATCAAAGCAGTAACTAAATCAGCATACTATCATCTCAAAAACATTGCAAGAATTAGATGTTTTGTTTCCAGTCAAGACTTGGAGAAACTGGTTCATGCCTTTATCACCAGCAGGGTGGATTATTGTAATGATCTCCTCACCGGCCTTCCAAAGAAGACCCTTAGACAGTGTCACGGGACGGGAGACGAAGACTCAAATGCTGGCAAATGGTGTTTCTTTTATTTATAAATCACAAAATAAACCAAAACACAAATAAAACTACCCCGAAGGGGAAAAAGCCAGAGTAACATAACTACTAAAACAGGGCACAGGGTAGACGACGATCACAAGCACAGACTGGTACATACGTGAGACAAATGAGCACCGAACAGAAAACACAGGAAGCCTAAATAGGGAAAGCAATCAGGAAAACAGCTGGGGCAAATTACATAATAATGAGGTGAGTGGAGTTTGGGGAATTGAATCCGGGAGACAGTGACCTCTGGTGGTGAGAGGGAGAAACGCAGGACCCGGACTCCTGACATGACCCCCCCTCTAAGGAATGGCTTCCAGACGTTCCCAAGCACCCAACCAGGGGGATGGCCAGGCGGGAACGGAGCAAGGGAAGGGGAGGGATGGGGGAGCAGGGGGAGGGAAGGGGAGGGATGGGGGGCCAGGTCCATGTGCTGGTGGGGGACCTGGGGACTGAGGCAGAGCTGGCGGGATGGGGACAGAGGGCAGAACCAGCGGTGTGTGTGGAGCTGCCACCCTGAAACGGGCAATGGCTGGCTCTGCTGCTTCGGGAGCCTTGTGAATTCGTGAGGAACGTGAGCGGGCACCGCCGCCTTGCAACGATCGTGAGCGGGCACCGCCGCTTCGGGAACCTCGTGAGCGGGCACCGCCGCTTCGGGGCGATCGTGAGCGGCCACCGCCGCTTCGGGAACCTCGTGAGCGGGCACCGCCGCTTCGGGACGATCGTGAGAGGCCACCGCCGCTTCGAGAACCTCGTGAGTGAACACCGCCGCTTCGGGACTATCATGAGCGGGCACCGCCGCCTCGGGAGCTTTGCGTGCGGCCACCTCCGCTTCGAGAACCTCGTGAGCGGCCACCGCCGCTTCAGGAGCTTTGTGAGCGGGCGCGGGAGCTTTGTGAGCGGACGCTGCCACTTCGGGAGCTTTGTGAGCGGGTGCTGCCGCCTCGGGAACTTCGCTCCCCTCACCGACATCAGCGGAGGATCCTCCATGCTCCGTCTCAGCCCGGGGCACCCAAAGAAAGACCCCGAGATTCTGGAAGTGGCTGGCACGATCCGAGGAGGTTCTGGAGCAACGCACCCTCCCGCAGCTCCACCTCCTTCAAATAGATGACGTGGTCAACCATTTCCCGATAGGACCACGTATCTAGCTCCCCCAGCTCCTCCCGGTTGACAGGCTCATCCAGGCCCGCTAGAAACAGGTGGATGAGGGTGCTCCCTCCAATCCCTAGCTCCTGGCCTGCCTCGAAGAGGTCTTCGGCATACCACCCGAAGGGGCGATTGTCTTGTGGGCAGGGATGCGGCCCACTGGCTGGGGCTTGGTTCCTCTGTCGACCAGGAGCTGGGTACAAGAAAATACCCATTGCCGCTGAGTCTTCAAGTGGCTCGTTTGTACTGTCACGGGACGGGAGAGACGAAGACTCAAATGCTGGCAAATGGTGTTTCTTTTATTTATAAATCACAAAATAAACCAAAACACAAATGAAACTACCCTGAAGGGGAAAAAGCCAGAGTAACATAGCTACTAAAACAGGGCACAGGGTAGACGACGATCACAAGCACAGACTGGTACATACGTGAGACAAACGAGCACAGAACAGAAAACACAGGAAGCCTAAATAGGGAAAGCAATCAGGAAAACAACTGGGGCAAATGACACAATAATGAGGTGAGTGGAGTTTGGGGAATTGAATCCGGGAGACAGTGACCTCTGGTGGTGAGAGGGAGAAACGCAGGACCCGGACTCCTGACAGACAGCTGCAGCTCATCCAGAACGCTGCTGCCAGGATTCTGACTAGAACCAGAAAATTTGAGCATATTACACCAGTCCTCAGGTTCTCACACTGGCTTCCAGTTACATTTAGGATTGATTTTAAAGTACTTTTACTCGTTTATAAATCTCTAAATGGCCTAGGACCTAAATACATTGGAGATATGCTCACTGAATATAAACCTAACAGACCGCTCAGATCATTAGGATCGAGTCAGTTAGAAATACCAAGGGTTCACACAAAACAAGGGGAGTCTGCTTTTAGCTATTATGCCGCCCGCAGTTGGAACTAGCTTCCAGAAGCGATCAGATGTGCTAAAACATTAGCCACTTTTAAATCCAGACTCAAAACTCATCTGTTTAGCTGTGCATTTGTTGAATGAGCACTGTGCTACGTCCGAACTGTGATATTACGCAGCGCCTGAAAGTAGTCCCAGGTTATCGAAACTCTTTGATCGTTTTTGAACGCGATGCTACTGGTCTAATAGGATTCAATGATCTATGCTAAGCTATGCTAAAAGTGCTCTCGCCAGACCCGGAGATCGGCTGAATGGATTCAAAAACGGTAAAACTTATTAACTCTGGGGGAGTTGGAGAATGAGCCTATTTCCAAAAAAAGTGGAGTGTTCCTTTAAAGGTGTAGTAAGGCATTTCTGAGAAACACTAGGTGCGTTTACATGTACACTTGTTTTGTCATTCCGATTAAAATCATTCCGATTGAAAGATTCGATTAACTATTTACATGAGACGTTATCTAATCCGATATGGTGTTTACATGTGCCTGTGCTTTCGATTTTAGGATATGCTAATAGCCTACAGTGACAACAAAAAACAAGTCACCAGAGGAAAAAACGCCCATATTTACGTTAATATTTTTAATATCTGTTTGCACTTGCTTAGAATAAACGGTTAATATTTGAATCCCTTGCGTTCATTCGAGCGCAGTCATATGGCCAGAACGCGATCATATGCCCCTCTGTAATGCAGCTCTGAGATTAATTGTACTCTGATACTACAAAGTTGTCCTGTTAAATGGAACAAATACACGATTTCTTACCAAGAGTTGCTGAACAATGAATCAAAGGAGCATTGCTTTATCACAATCGTGTTTCGTACAACATTCATGGCGTGGGCACGTATAAATTCAAGCAGATCGGAAATTATGAATCTGTCATCTATACAAATACAAATGACAAAGGCAAATTTTGGTCAAGTTGTTTAATTTCACTGAGCTACTTTCACTATCATCACTGTGTTGTTTCTAAGCTGAAAAGCAGAAAATTGCGCTTCATTTCAGATCTGTTTTTCACTCCGGACATGAGAGCAGATAGTCCGTCACACAGCAAGCGTTCTCCTTTCTAATGTGTTTTTAACTGTATAATTGAAATTTTAACTTTATACCTCCACTATTACCCAGTCTCTACTGTAGTGTCGGTGTCCCCAAATCACAGAATGTACCGTTGCCGACTTCAAGTTCACGTTCTGACGACCCGACCTCTGGACGTGATGACGTAGACGCAAAGTAATCGGTTTAAAGTGTTTACATGGCAGGATTTTAATTTTGTTCGGTTTATAGAAAGGTTTATCCCACCCCTCTCAAACCGATTACAATTTCATTCGGTTTGGGCATTTTTATTCCGATTGAGGTGTTTATATGGAGCATTTTCATTCGGATTGGACTTTTAAACCGATTACAGTGCTCCATGTAAACGCACCTACTGTTGATATCTGAAATCATCAACACAAAATGGCCTTACCTAAAATGATCACACCCCTATTTTGATAGCCCCACCCCCAAAATGTACAAACATGCTATGCTCTTTAATAGTTTTCTAAACTGCTTTGGTAAACAACCCTGAATATGATCAATATGATTTTTTAATTGATCCTTATAATTCAAGAGGGCAAGCTGTCTGCTTTCCAGTCCCTTGCTTTATATGACACTAAACAATCTAGCTGTCATTCAAACGTACTTGTAAATTTGGTTTTCCTTCAATACATCTTTTATTCACGCTCATCCTGAGAAGCATATGGTGTTTGTGTTTTTGTGTACATATGGCCATGTATCTCTCATTCTGACAGCAGCTACATTGCTTCGCCACAAATCCTGGCAGCTGCCACATCCCAGTATATCAGGGACGCACACAAGACCATAAAAAGGAAACGTGTAAGCATTTTTCCCTTTTCTCCATTGTTGTCGAGAAAGAGCGTGAATAAAATCAGCAATAGGGCCTGACAACCCTTCCCCCCCCACCTGTGATGGCTGACTGTGTACCCATGTTGGTGTAGTATTTAACTGCTTTTGAATCATGTTATTAGTTACAAAAGACATTCCAAATTATATTTCAGTATTTCATATTTCATCATCATTAAAAAAAAATATATACATACTTTTTTTTGTTTGTTTGTTTGAGCTCTGTTCAGGGACTTATTTGTGTCATCTTTGGAAGAAGTGTGTAGTTTGTTTTAGGGGTGACCCTGAATAGTCAAAGATTCGATGCTTCGAAAGGAGGAGCCTAATAATACTAATGCTGTTTGTTGCTGCCGCGTGTTCTGAGTTTGAGCTCCATCAGGTTAATTCATAATCGTCTATTTTCTATCTTAAAATCTATTTTATACAGCATAATTTTAGTTTCTATAAAGTGTGAATATATCCCCTATCACATTCTACAACAAAAACAATCAGAGCACATTGTTATCACTAGTTTTATTTTGATTTCCTGAGTCCCCTATTAGCTTATAGCCCATTAGCATCGTCAGCGTGGTTGCTGCTAATCACGCTTACATTGCTAAACTCTCCCCCTCTGCCCTTCAAGATCTCCACCCAGAACCGCTGCGCTTAAACGAATGGTTATTGTCATGGTGTAAAGAACAGAAACTGCTCTTTGTTAATAATTGGAATCTTTTCTGGGAGTGTACTAGGTTTTTCCATGCTGATGGCCTGCACCCCAGCAGAGTTGGACAACATCTCCAGGATGCTACGCTCCATTTGACTAGTAAGAAAATTCTCAAATAACTGCTATGATGACTTTTGTTCTACCCACTTAAATGATAGAAGTACTTGCATTGTCCAATCTATACAGACTGTGTCTGTTCCCCGAATAGTGAGGTCAATGCAGGATCTAGAAAAAAATGTGATTGTGATTAAACCAGGAAAAATGCAAAATAAATGAACACAAACAGCTTGGGCTACTAGGTCACTCACACGCAAATCAGTTATTGTAAATGAAATGATCACAGATAATAGTCTTGGTGTACTCTGTTCGACTGAAACCTGGCTTAAATCAAATAATTATATTGGTCTAAATGAGTCTACTCCACCAAGCTACTGTTATAAGCATGAGCCCCGTCAGACTGGTCGTGGCGGCGGTGTTGCAACGATATATAGTGACATTCTAAATGTTACTCAGAAAACAGGATACAGGTTGAACTCATTCAAAATACTTCTACTCAATGTTACACTGTCAGATATGCAAAATAAATCTCTCCTATCTCTTGCTGTGGCTACTGTGTATAGACCGCCAGGGCCATATACAGATTTTCTAAAAGAATTTGCAGATTTCCTCTCAGACCTATTGGTTAATGTAGATAAAGCGTTAACTGTTGTAGATTTTAGCATTCACGTTGATAATACAAATGATGCGTTAGGACTTGCGTTTACTGACCTAATTAACTATTTTGGAGTCAAGCAAAACGTCACCGGGCCCACTCACCATTTTAATCATACACTAGATTTAATTATATCACATGGAATTGATCTTACTGATATAGATATCATACCTCAAAGTGATGATGTTACTGACTATTTCCTTGTATCGTGCATGCTGCATATTACTAATATTAACTATTTGGATCTGCGTTATCGTCCAGGCAGAACTATTGTTCCAGTCACTAAAGACAGATTCACAAATAACCTGCCTGATTTATCTCAACAGCTCTGTGTACCCATAAATACACATGAACTAGACGAAATGACTAGCAGCATAGGCACTATCTTCCTTAATACATTAGAAGCTGTTGCCCCCATCAAATTAAAAAAGGTTAGAGAAAAACGCAATGAGCCATGGTACAACAGTAATACTCATTCTCTCAAGAAAGAAACTCGTAATCTTGAGCGCAAATGGAGAAAAACTAACTTGGAAGTTTTTAGAATTGCATCGAAAAACAGTATGTCCATCTATATACGAACTTTAAAAGCTGCCAGGGCAGAGCATATCTGCAAACTCATAGAAAATAACCAAAACATTCCAAGGTTTTTATTTAGCTCAGTGGCTAGATTAACAAATAACCAGATGCCACCCGATCTAAATATTCCCTCACAGTTTAATAGTAATGACTTTATGAACTTCTTCACTGATAAAATAGATAACATCAGAAATACAATAACAAATGTAACTCCCAAAGAAAAACTGCAATGCTTTACAACTATAGGACAGGAAGAGCTAAATAAACTTATCACTGCATCTAAACCAATAACATGTCTATTAGAACCTGTACCTACTAAACTACTGAAAGAGTTGTTACCTGTAGCAGAAGAACCGCTTCTCAATATTATTGACTCATCGTTATCTTTAGGTCACGTCCCAAAACCATTCAAGCTGGCGGTTATCAAGCCTCTTGTTAAGAAACCACAACAAGATCCTAGTGAACTGGCAAATTACAGACCCATTTCAAACCTTCCATTTATGTCTAAAATTTTAGAAAAAGGTTGTTTCTGCTCAATTGTGCTCCTTCTTGCAAAAAAAAAAAAAAGATCTCTGTGAAGAATTTCAGTCAGGTTTCAGGCCCCATCACAGCACAGAAACATAGGCGTAAATCCCGGGGGGGACAGGACCCCCCCCATCTGAGGCTTGTCCCCCCTAAAAATATCATTACAAACGACTCTGTGTATTGAAAATAATATAATGGACATATACTTATAACTAGTTACCTAGCTGGGGACTACTTTCAGGCGCTGCGTAATATCACTGCGCCTGCTGCGGCCATGTTACGGCAGCAAACTTCCTTGATTATTACACCGGAATGAGAGTATAGTTCCTAGCCAAATAGGACTAGAAAATCGCAACTTTTCATTTCCCGCCGGTCTTAGTACACGATATAACTACAGAAGAGTCAAGTTTTAAATAGGAAAACTATCGAAACTCTTTGATCGCTTTTGAACGCGAGGCTACTGGTCTAATAGGATTCAATGATCTATGCTAAGCTATGCTAAAAGTGCTATCGCCAGACCCGGAGATCGGCTGAATGGATTCAAAAACGGTAAAACTCAACTTATTAACTCTGGGGGAGTTGGAGAATGAGCCTATTTCCAAAAAAAGTGGATTGTTCCTTTAATGGTTTAGCTCCTGCGTACCTAACTAGTCTTCTACCATGCTACAATCCAACCTGCTCCCTAAGGTCGCAAAACTCTAGACTTTTGGTAGTACCTATGATAGAAAAGTCCACTAAAGGAGGTAGAACTTTTTCACATTTGGCTCCCAAACTCTGGAATAGCCTTCCTGATAACGTTCGGGGTTCAGACACACTCTCTCTGTTTAAATGTAGATCTCTTTAGCCAAGCATTCACATAATGCATCTCATAATCTTGTACTGCAGTTATATCTGATCAAATGCACATTATTATTTTTAGCTTGGGTTGAACAAATCATTTTTGCTTGGATGGAACAGCAGCTACGCTAGTTATGTCTCTATTTTTTTCTCTGTTTCTGCTTAACATCCCGTTTCTGATTAACATCCCGTGGTAACTAGGAATTACACAAGCTTCAGTCTGGATCCAACCCTTAAATGATCTGAGATGACCTGAGAAGAGATGATACCAACCCCTCAGAGGACCTCAGAGGATGCCAACCCTCAAACAACATACAGAATTACCAAATTTACCAAATAAGTTAAATATATTAAGTTTCTACAATATATAAATATGTAGAAACTTCATTTCCTGTAAAGCTACTTTGCAATGATTAGTATCGTAAAAAGCACTATACAAATAAACTTATAAAATAAATAAATACCAATCTCACAGTTGAGTATTTGCGGGGTTTTATGATCATGCCATTTTGGCTATATGGGGGTGCTCAAATGTCTTCACATGGAACTACCGGTTTTCTCCCAATAAGTTAATATACAGCCTATTAAGATGATGTTGTAAATAACAATCTGAAAAGAAAGAAACTATAGATAAATATTTTAATGTACGTGAATAAATCCAACCACCCCTATAGATTAAAGTTTAATTTTCCATAATCCGTAACCGATGGAGCTTGGCGACAGGGATTTAAATCTTTACCAAGACACAAATTGACAAAGGCAGAGTGAAAGACAAATTTTTTTTTTCGATCAGGATTCTTTGGGTTTCGCTGAGATTTAATGTTAACTATCCTTTACTCAAAACATAAAACATTATTTTTGTATCTGCAAAGTGTCCGTTACACATTTCCCCTGTGTTAACGTCAGTAATTATGACTGTCGAATGTCTGACTTGACTTTTGGTAATGTATTTTGCCCCCTGCCCCCAAACATATGATTTGACGTTTCAACTATCAGTCGACTATCGGCAAGATTTGAAAATTCAAATTCGATTATGTAAATCCTTAGTCGGGGACACCCCTTGTTTGTTTATAGTCTTCATTTAACTTTTTACTTCTGGTGTTTTTATTTAGTCTTTGTGTTCATTTGTTGAGATTATCATCATGAAAAAAAAAGCGTAAAAATCATAAGCTTTTGTTGGTCACAGAGCTTATTATCTGCAATAACCAAAAGCCAATGAAAAAAAAAAAAAAAATCCTTTTGGGTTTTTGTTGAGGCATCCAGGGTGATGCTATCTTCAAGGTTTTCCTACAAAAACACATCACCACAGCACTCTATTTCTGTCAAATAAGCAACAATTCATATACTGCATTTGTCTGTGATTTTTTTTTTCTGTTTTCTATGTTTCTCTATGTGAACATGCACTAGATGATGTCTTTGACCATTTTGTTGGTTTTTACCATATTCATGCTTTAGTGTTTCGTGTTTTGTGTCTAGAGACCGCTTTGCTTTGTTAATTGATTAATTTGTTTTCTTATATAATTCACGTTTTTGAAAAAATAGTCCCTGTGACATCAGTGGTTCAACAGTAATTTTATGAAGCTATGATAATTTTTTTTTTTTTTTTTTTGTAAAAATAAAACAATAAAAGTAAGAACTTTATTCAACAATTCTTCTCCTGTGAGTTACTGTCTTCCACCATTATTGAAAGTACCTCAACGCATACTTCTGCTCATAAACAATTGGCAGCACATGCATATTCTACGTCAGCAGTGTCATGGTCCTCTCAATAATGGCTGAAGACGGTAATTCGCAGGAGAAAAATTGAATTATATTTTTCTTTTTTTGCACACAAAAAGTATTCTTGTATCTTTATCAAATTATCATTTAACCACTGATGTCACATGGACTATTTTGTCAGTGTTCTTGGTACCTTTCTGGGCCTTGAACATGGTAGGACCCTTGCTGTCTATGAAGTGTCAGAAAGCATGCAACTCTACTTTATATAGATTCATGAACTCAGAGAACAATCATCGGTGCAGCAGGAGGTCTTCACTGGCCTTTTTTTTTTAATTATTATTATTTTTTTTATACATTCTGCATTTAATGGGCTTCATGTTGTTTTTAATTCCAGGTAAGTAATTTTCCATACACAATTCATATTTACTGAGAAAACCTTAGAGACCTGTGTCAGCACAATACTGACTAGATCATTATTTTACAGTAATTACCAGTTACACCAGATCAGCAACTGCCAGTACGATCTCAAAGCTCAAGATATTTCATACTACGTTTAAAACTACAACTCCACTACACACAACTGCTGATTATAGCAAGGTTATTCACCCTTCCTGGAACAAAAAAAGCTTAAAATGTTATGTTGGTATAGAAAACAAAAACAGGTAAATTCACTAAATAGCCGCACAATCTGTGCCTTTCCTATTCGCTAAACACCTGCAATCCAGTTTAACTAGGTGCTAAGAGTGCTGAAGTAGCGCTGTGGAATATTTAAATGAAGTCGCTGTCATTCTTTTCAGTGCAAACACACCTCCTTTCTATGCAAATGAGACACATTGTACAGAAGATTGTGATTTATTCATAAAACTAAACACTATGTACCTGGCTCAACTGACATCATACTATAACTGCCCATGGACAGCAAGTGGTAAATGAAACTTCACGTAAAATATGTGTTTATTTGCATTTATGCTTGATGTTGGCAATAGCAATTCATCAAATGATGTTCAAATCACGGAGAAAAGCATTATTTGCGTTCTCCTCTGCTTCAGGGGCAGAATATAAGGCTATTCCACATCATACATGACTGGCTGCATTTTAACATGCTTATATTCCTTGCAAAAATATCAAGAATGTCAAGAAATTGACACTGAAACTGTTTTTTGGTTTTCATATTCTGTTCCTTTCAGGGGTTTCAGATTGATCTCAGAACCAAAACAGAATGTATTCAAAGTGTGGATTCCATCCCAGTCAACATGTGAGATCATGCGATGATCACAGTGACATCACATGATCCTCACACTGTGATCCTCACCATGTGAGTAATATGTGAGCTCATGGTGACATCACTGTGAGATCAAATTGTTGACTGGGATGTGTGCTATGCTTTAGTATATATACGTGTCAGATGTGTGGACATTTTTTGCCTAATTGTATTATAATTTTTTAGAATTCCACACCATGAACTTCACATTTTAATATCATATCAAGTTCAAAGCAGTTCATCTTTGAATAATGTACATTTTGACATTTCTATTTGTCCCTTATAACATCCTGAAAACCCCTATATGCAGCAATGAACTCAAATAATATGCCAATGTCGAGTCTGATTTCAGTCTGTTTATCACATTATCAGGGGATATTTACACATAACAGCATCCAGGTTTGGAACAACTTGAGGATGGATTAAAAAACACATTTTCGAACTATTCTACTAACTTCTGATGCTGGCATCATTGTCAACAGGTGCTTGTTGATTACTGATGTCCAGTTGCCTTCATGTTAAAGCTTGTCATTGCTCATTTCAAATAGCATACATCATTTTTCTCTCAAGTTGGTCACATGACCTTGCCAACACTGTCACAAATTTAGTTTTCAAAGCAATTCTGTCTTTATGCAGGCTAAGACCTTGCTGCAGTTTAACAGCACACCTGTGTCCTCTAATTCTTAGTCAACATCTAATTATGAACTACTCTAGGTCTCAGCTCTGGGTCTACAACTGATGTGTGCCATAAAGAGACAGGGGTACAACACACACAATGAGCCTGTGTCACCCTGGAAACTAATAAAAGCTGGTGGTTGAGCTGAAACGAGACCTCTGAAAGTAGTTTTAATGTTAGAAGTGCAAGACTCTGCACTTTTTTACATCAAGAGGTTAAAGAGCTGCTTTTCATTGCATTTCAGTGCAGCTCAGCACTCCAAGTGTATAATACGTATTAGCTTGGGGGTTACAGGACATGACATTTCACAAAATGTCATGTCCTGCTTAGCCAGGCATTTATAAAGTTGCAACAGTAGGTTAAAGTGATGCTCTTACTACAGTGAAGCTCTTTGTAGTAAGATTTGTTGTAACTGGTAAGTTGGTTGTCTGAACAAGTAATTCAGTAGTCTCAGAAAAAAGAAAGAAAGAAAATCGATCGATCTCAATCAATCAATCTATCTATCTATCTATCTATCTATCTATCTATCTATCTATCTATCTATCTATCTATCTATCTATCTATCATCTATCTATCTATCTATCTATCTATCTATCTATCTATCTATCTATCTATCTATCTATCTATCTGTGTCGATTTTTTTGTTTTCTTTGAATGTTTTTTTTTTTTCCTTCTTTTTTTGGTCAATACAGTTAAAGTTATTGCGGTCAAATGTTGTTTGGACCTTGTATTCTTCACAATATTTTATTTTATGTTCCACAGAAAAAAGACGTGCAGGTTTGGATTTTGTTTTGGTGAACTTTTCCTTTAGGTTGTTAGTTAACCACTAATAAACAATTCTGACCATCCCTAACAGGGTGTTAATGACATCATTGCATCTATCGCCCAAATGTGACTTTAATGAACATTAGTTCTACAGCAGATGTTAGAACAGAAAACTGGCTTTCAGAGGATTACAGAATGTGGGCTTCAATCAGGTCTGCTCCAAAGAACAAATTTACTGAACTTATGCCTCCACTATGCCTTTAGAACTAACAAATGTTTCATAATTAAAACCAAATGCATTTTAAAAATACTCATTAAAAACAAATTAAAAACTAATGATCTGTTTGTTTAAAAAAATATATATATATTTGTGAACTTCTGGAGGAACCTAGTGACATTAGACATCTCTCTCAGCTAAATAATGCTTTCAGTGTGGTCAAATTATAACTGCTTTTATAATAGCTAAGTTAAGTTTTTTTTATGCTCCTGAATGTTCTGTATGTGTTGATGGAATCTTAGATTCAGAACACCGAGTCATATTATGTTCTGCAGTAGATGGTAAATAAACAATTTCATATAATACTTTAAATATGCACTTAAATATGCACTGGAAATTTACACATAAAATGTTTGTTTGTGATCAGTTACCCAGAAAACAGTGCAACTGGAGCATGTTAGCTGTATAGCAGGTGTTGCTATCCATCTTGGTAATGCTGGAGAGTTCATGTGGAAAGTGCAGCTTTTTTCATAACCTATATTGATTTAAATAGGGGTCAGGGGTGTGTTATTAGCCAGCAGCTATCGACTGGACACAAACTAAAGCTAAGACCTCCTGGGTTGCATCTGGAGGAAGAGTTACTGGGCCTCATTTACGAAACGAACATACGACAGAAAATTGGGCATACGGTCGTTTCAATGCAAAACTTGAAATTTATCAATATGGACGTGAGCGTTGGCTACGATCAAATCTCATGCTTGTGTACGCAAGTTTTGACATAGGGTGAAGGTCCGTGTACACTTTACCCTTTCGATAACTGAAATGAATGACAACAAATAGAAAGGTTACGCTTTTTTTTTCATTTAGTATAAAAAATGTAAAAATGTAATTATATTGATAACTACAATAATCAATATAATTACAAACAATGGGTAAGTTTATCTGTTTGCAAGGTGATAGGTGACATGCTAATTCTGTCACCTATTTAAACGACATGTTTTGACTGTCATCAGACATCGGCAATGGCAGATCTGGCTCTGTCAGAGGACCTTTATGTGCCCATAAGACGCGAGAGGGTTTTTCTAGACTGCAGGGATCTTTTTATGGAGAGTGATGAGTGGCTTCTAAGTCACTTTCATCTCCCAAGGCATCTCCTTGTACAGTTGTGCCACGATCTGGAACCTCAGTTAAGGAAAGAAACCCAGTGTTCACATGCCATTCCTGTGCCTGTGATGGTGCTCTCAACTTTGGGGTTTTTGGCCACCGGGACCTTTCAGCAGGAGACAGGTGATAGATCTGGGATTTCACAGCCAACATTTAGCAGAACTATGCCAGCAGTGTTGGCAGCTATTAGGTCTCTTTCTCGCCGGTATATACAATTTCCCTATGATGGTTAGCAGTCTGTCATTAAGAAATAATTTTATGAGATTACTTATTATTATTTCCTAATGTGGTTGGTGTAATTGACTGTACTCATGTGTGGCTAAAGGCACCATCCATGAATGACTATGTGTTCATCAACTGCAAAATTATCACTCAATAAATGTGCAAATAATTTGTGATGCCAAACTATCCATACCAAACATTAGGGGTGTTTAGCGGAGCCATTAGTTGTATCTGTATCTGTGACAATCTCAAAATTATTTGTATCTGTATCTGTATTCGGATAGATCAGGAAGTGGGCGTGGCTTAAACCGGAAGTTCGTCAAATTACATGAAAATACCATTTTAAATGCAAATCTGTTCGATTCGTAGTTTTCATTTAACAAATATGCCTTGTATAACTAAAGAAAATACTAGTTTTTATTAAAATTATAACTGTAAATATCTTCTGTTTAAAAATAACTTCATTCTTCTTATTTTCCAGTGAAACTTTGAGCACAAATTTGACAAGAGACAAGCATCCATAATCTTAAATAAGAGCACTGGTAGAAAAAAAAAAAAGAAAGAAATAGAAATGGAAAGAAAGTGTTCAGTAGCCTATCATAGCAGAATGACAATAAAGCTTGCTTGAACTTTAAGTAACTTAGATCATGTGTTGTGGAGTCTGATCATTTCCGAGTTTTTTTTAATCAACAGAGCACAACAAATAATTTGGACACTCCAAAAGCCTTGATCAAACATCGCTTTTCTTCATCGTGTATAATTAAATGTAATGCCATTCACGAAAAGGGCAAATGCAATGCGCTTTTACACTCATTCACTTTACACATCCATGCCCATAGCCAGCTATGAGGCCCAGACCTCTGTAAATGTTCAAAAATAAAATTTGAAAACCTTATGTAAAATTATTTAAAATCATGTCGCTGAATAAATTCATGTGGCGGACTCGCAGCAGCTGCGAAACGTCATGATTAATCACAAATTTAAAATACTAGGATTTATCTGTAAATGTGTTGAAATAAAGAAATGCCTGACAAACTAGTTTAAGGAAACAGAAACTTTCACACCTCCGCCAGGTCTGAGACACAATCCTTATTATTATTTTGTTTTTATTAAGCCATTATCAGCCTTTATACTGGCAATAAAACGTTTACCAAGCCACATCGCTTCAATCCCAGTATACATTTACCCAACTATTATCAAAAGTATTTCTAAATAAATACAACAAAACATTTTCTTGCGACCTTACGTGAAGTATTATGACAAAATGCATTATGAAGAAGAATTGGACCTGTTCTGGAGCTGCATTAGAGCTAATATTAGCATCATGCTTCATAAGACAATTTGTGAGATTAATAATACACTTTTACTCAGAACTCACTTCAAACCACCATTGAGTGTTTGTAATAACTTCCTTTTGTGATCACATGTGGAATTTGGTTGTTTACTGTTGTTAAAATATGCTATTAATAGCCTTTTATGTCACAAATTATGCACAAATTAGCATTTCAGATGTACAAATTCCACTCAAGAAAATCACATACAGATATCCTATCGTAATTGTGTGCTTATTATCTTATATAATCTATAGTGGCTGTTGTCATGTTTATTTCTGCTGTGTAAAAGCCTTAACATGTAACGTTATGCTCTGGCTGAAACTCACATTGTTTGTGATGCTACAACTACCTCTCCGTTCTTAAGTTGCCAGGTATACATTCCAAGTATAATACACATTAGTAAAATAATCTATTTTAATTTTTATTTGTCTATATACACTTTGGGCGGCCGTGATACATTACAAAAGTAGCCCAAAAAACCGCAACCCACAGCTCTGTAATTTTTCCCGTGACTGTATTTTCAAAATAGCCCACTTGTGCCGCTGCCCTGGCAACACCGGTTCACTGTACCCTATCACACAATGATAGATAACCTTCTGTGCTGCGATGATGGCAAGAAATTGGGATCAAACCTTATCAAACGATTAATTTATGCTAAAATATTAATGCACTAATTTTTTTTATTAATCGCATGCATTAACTCAACAATACTTTCAGTGTAAAAAATAATAGTGATACAATAATATATATTTTTTAAATACTTGCGGTGATATTCACAAAATATAAATATGCAATAAATGTCCAATAAAAAAAAAAAAAATCCAAACCTCAAATGGTGTTCGGTTCACTACGCCAACGCTATTGACTGCAGCAGTTATTTCTCTCCAAACTGCATTTTTTCAGCTTCCTTTCACTCTGCTTTTCAAGCTGCCGAACAATACAAGTTGATTGGCCGGATTACGTTTCTCCATGTTGCAAAATCTAGGAGCGAGACATCACTAACCTGAATTTATAGAGGCGTGACATGTTCACACGTGAACCTTGTCGTAAACTGATTTGTGCGCTTGGATCTGCGCTCGTTTCTACGTTAGATTGATAAATGAGGCCAGAAGGGGTGCTCACTCTGTGGACCTGCTTTGTCCTAATAGTACATAGATGAGAGCATTCTATTTTCATAGATCTGTTCACGCCAGCCTAAGGATTAGGTTTAGGACCTTTATGGTGACATTTTATCCACAGATTGTAGAAAATAAATTTCATATGTTGGAAATCGCTAATGCATACAAATTATTGTAAGACTAGGTTTTGGGTAAAGGCCCATTCACACCAAGGATGATAACTGTTACATTTTAATAAACATTATAATTCTAAAATAATATAAAGATACTGTATATGTATACTTTATAACAATTAAATATTATGAAAAGTCCCTGAAAATATTTAATAAAAAAATGCTGTATTTCCTAATAATTGTGGATTGTTATGGCTGGCTCGTAACCCACAACATAAGAGACCAAACAGATATTTCAACAATAAGCCAATTTATTATCAAAATATATCAATTAACATAGCCAAACAAAACGATTGAGAAAAATCCGCAGCGATGAGCACCACTAGCGTAGGCAGAAATGTTTAAGTGGGTGGGCCTACATAAAACTGGGTGGGCCAGGTGTGTATATGAAAACTGCATGTCAAATTGCCAACAAAAAATACAGCACCGTTTTCGTTTAGTTTTTTATGAAGCTAATTTATAAAAACGTTTGGAGCACTTTTTGTTCGTTAAATGTAAGGTTTTTTTTTTTTTGTAAGTAACGACCAAGCGGCCAGCGGCAGACAGTGATCAATTTAGCCTTCTCAAATCATCACGACTTGCTTAAAATACAATCTATAGATATAAACAGTTCAATCATATCACAATGTTTAATTGTTTGAACTATATAAATGTGCGCTAGGTGCATATCTAATCGTTTGTGTGAAGAGTGGAAGCTGAAGCGGACTTTGCAGGACATGGAGGCGCCAGAGCGATCACTTGCATTTCGTTTTTGATAGTGGAAACAACTTAAATATGCCGTAATTTTTGCTTATAAACGGTAAGAGTCATACATCATTCGGAACTGTAAAGGGTCTACTGTTATTTGAGTGCATTCACAATGTCAACAAAACGTTGTGCTTTTATTAAAATAAATAGGAAAACAGAGGATGCGCTTGCCGTCTCCTCTTGAACAGGAGCGCTTCACAATGATGAACCGAAACTCAACGAATTGAGTCACAAATATGATAAATGTATCTATAGAAAGCTTCAAGTTACTACTTTAAAACGAAATAATTCGTTTTCATTATGTAATCCGTAAAGATGCATTTCTCTCTAAAGGCAAGTCCAATGAGGAGATGACGAGTCATTTTTCATCACTGTCTAAAATATAAAAATAAGAAAAACCCTAAAACAGGCCCGATTATATTTTTTTTCTGATATTTATGTTGCTCTGCTCTGAATTCCTTAAAATTTAAACTATTTTCTGCAACGCAATTTTGTCTGATGTGATAATTATTTATTAGCCTATTTTTAATCCATGCAGCAAAACAGCTTTAAAAATTACTTTATTGCATTCCAGATGATTTTAAAGAACTTTTCACTTTTATGGGTAGCTTGAATGTAAAACATTGTCATGAATTCGTTATAGTCCCATTTGTAAAATAGGCTACAAATTAATTGTTGTAGTCTAACCCGATCTCATGAAAGTGCGTGTAGCACAATTTTCTCTTTCTATTTGACGCAATGATTATAAGCAGAAATTGACTTTGGCATGCAAAAGACTGATACATTCATTATTAATGGCATGGCTGGTTCAGTCGACAGAAATACGGGACAAACAGGCCTATAATTTACTGCTGAAATGTTTGCGGGGCAAATCTCAGCACAGTCTGTGCGCTCATGGTACACACAGTGCGTCCTGCCGTACACCTGCAGGCGCCACTGGGTGGGACTAACAGAAACGGACGATTCATCATTTTGACAAGCATATGATAATATGCACCTATAGCAAGAGGGAAAACGACCTGTAATTGACCATGAAAACAAGCGTTTAATATTGTTATTAAATAAAGTTACAGTGAAATAGGACGTTTATTAGTATTGTTTAAAAAATTACATTCATTTGGAAAATTACAAAGTTCTCATTGGGTGGGCCACAGATGAAAGTGGGTGGGCCTGGGCCCACCCGTAGCTACGCGACTGATGAGCACAGGAGCATTGGCCAACAGGGCTTTAGCTCCATCAAACGCCTCTTCAGAAGCCGTAGTCCACTCAAAAGGTATTTTGGGACTAATAAGATCTGTCAAAGGTTTTCAAATTCGCATTTAGCCAGGCTCAAGGTTAAAGAGGCTGCCGTTAGCCGAACAAATACTTATCTTATTTGTAATAAATGTTCTGCCCAAGATGAACTATACAGAACCACATCATCTAAATAAGCCTCACAGCCAGACAATCCAGACAATACCTTATTTTTAGACAGAGCATTTCAAACCCCAAAAGGCATAACCTGGTATTGGAGGAAGTTATCGGGTGTCACAAATGCAGAGAGTTGCAAAAGTTGCAGACCCCACCTTATCCACACAGTCATCTAGTCAGTGCAAAACTGGTATGATCCATCTGGTGTATTTACGAAGAGGCATTGTGAACTCTATGCACTAAAACTAGGTTCAGCCAACTGATTATCTAACAAGTACCTCACTTCTTTTTTCAACAATTCACATTTCATTGGATTTACTCTATATGGATGTTGTTTAAATGGCAATGCAGTTCCCATATCAATGTCATGTTCAATTACGGTAGTACAACCAGGTACATCAGTATCTTTTCCATTTGTTTACATCAGTAAACAAGTTAGGGAAAGACTTAACTAACTGAAGAACATAATTTTTCTAAGATTGAGAAAGATGTTGCAAATTCTGAGCCAATTTAACATACATTTCAGAGTTGTTTAATTGTCCTTTGATGACCGCACAAGAAGGATAATGAACACAGTCATCCTCAACGAAATCCAAAGAAGAACTCTGCTTAGGAGAATCCCCATCCTCACTCAACTGTACAGAGTTATTCAACACAGTGGTTACCAATGCAACCGATGATGTTGGAGGGAAATAAGGCTTGAGGAGGTTTGTGAGACAAACTTGGACACCTTTACGTTGTTCTGGAGTTTTCAGAAGATAATTGCGTCCGGGAAGAGATTTAAGAACATGATACGGACCTTCAAAACGAGCTTGAAAAGGACTGTTAACAAAAGGCAGTTAAGCAAGCACTTGGTCTCCTACATGAAAATGTCTTTATACCGCTTGTTTATTAAACAAATGCTCCATCTTGTGTTGAGCTTTAGTGTTAGACCTCACAGGATATGCAGCTGGATATCGAGTGGATAAGCACATAATGGTCAATACATACATGAGACCAGTCTGTGATCTGGGCAGAGGACCCACACAATCAACCAGCAAATACTCAAAAGGTATGGACATAGCTGGAATAGGTTGAAGAGGAGCCACAGGAATTTTCTAGTTTGGCTTACCAGTCAATTGGCATACATGACAAGCTTTAATAAATTTTGACACGTCTCTTTTTAATCCAGGCCAATAGAATATTCATTGCAAACGATCGTAAGTTTTCCTCACTCCCATATGTCCAGCCACTCCATCATGAGCTAACCTAATCACAGATGGTCTAAATTTTAGAGGAACAACCACTTGAACATAATCTTTAATGATGGGCTCAGATTTACTAATCCAGCGCCTAAGTAACAATCCCTTTTTTAAAAAGTAACAAGAAGGTAACTTAGTCTCATGATCCTCATTTCATATAATTGAAAAGTAAGGTTTGAGAGTTTCATTAGCTGACTGTTCTTGAACTAAAGTCTCTCGAGAAACATGAAAAATGGGGATCAAAAAGTCCTCCGCACACACAGGTGTTGAAACTACCACTGTTGATGACACAGATTTGTGTTTTCCCCATACATTACCTTGAATAAAATCATTGCGGTGATAAATGGAGCATACTCTCTACAATTCTCATCTACATCCACATGCTCTGACATCATTCTTTTTACCTCAAAACTCTGATCATGAGCTTCACTATCCCCTAAATTTATTGCCTTCAACCCAACTAATCCTACTGGTTTAGCAGCTTTCTTTAAATTAGTGCATTCAGAGATTTTATGTCCTGTTCTATGACAATAAAAACAGACTACCTTATCTTTCTTGTCTGATTAAGTGTTCGGACTTACAGGGGCCACAGTTGAAACAGTGCCCAATGTCGTCGCTGGAAATGTCCACAGATTTTGACTGGACCTCTTATTCTGATCACTTGACACTTTACTCTGAAAAGAAACTATGAGTCAAAACAAATTCATCAGCCAATACAGCTGCATCAGCTAAGGTAAGGCCCTTTTATTTATTCAGGTAAGTAGACACAATTCTCTTAACTGGTTTGAAGTTTCTGCTTTTTGAGACTGAAACCATCTTGTAAACATAATATCTTTTTCACGAGCAAACTCCACATAAGTTTGTTTCTCAAGTTTCTAAGTTGGTGATAAGCCTCGGGGACTAACTCATATGCTCTCAAGAAGGCTGCTTTTACCTTTTTAAAATCTAAACTCTCTTCTTCTGACAGAGACACAAACACCTCCTGAGCTTGCCCTATCAGAATGCACTGCAAAAGTGAAGTCCAGACTTCTTCGGGCCACTTTAGAGAAGAAGCAACTCTTTCAAAACGGGTAAAATATTTATCTTAATTTTATACATCCCGCTCACAAAATGGAGGGACCATCTTAATATTTCGACCTGCATCAAAAAACTGCATTACCTGAACAGATCTAGAAGCATCAACTTTCTTAGCTTCTAGTTCAAGTTCCAGCTTCCTCATTCGCTCTCACGTGCAAACTGTAATTTTCTCAACTCAAATTGGGTGCGCTCATGTTCCTGTTCAAATTCCAACCTTTTCAACTTCAACGGTTTCTGCCATTCCCTATCTTTTAATGTCTGAGACCTTTCAAATAATACTTCCTCAGTTTCAAACTGTGTTTTTTTTTCTTTCAACGTTAATTCTTCCTCTGTTTGTGGAGACAATTCATTAGCACTTCTAGCTCCTCTTTCAATCACAATAATTCCTTTTGTTTTTAGCTGACTTTTAACAGCTCTCAACATATCCTCCTTGCGTTTCTTATTACTAGTTAAAATAATAGAATATTTTTCTGCAAGTTCTAAAAGTTGTTCTTTAGTGCACCCGTCTAAGAACATCTCAGAAAGTTCAATATTATATTCCCCAATAGAAGTCATTTTTAACTAGCAACTACTCAACACAGCGCTAGTTTAAAAGCATCATCATTTACATCCAGGCTTAAATGACTAATCAGTATTAATGATATACTGTTCACACAGCCTAGCTCAACAATTACAGCAGTAAAACTTAACTTAAAAATCAACAAGAATGACTACCGGTTTATCACTCAACTTGATCAAACAAGTCTTATTATCACTGCTTTAGTAGTCTATTACTCACTCCACAACATTTTAAAGTGAGCACATAACTGCTAATTATAAAGGAATTCACACAACATCCCGCATAAATAACCAATATAATGCTAATCTAATGATATTAAACAGCAATCATTCCCAACCAGTTAAAACAGCGGTTCTCTAAGCGCCGTTCATATGTAAATAGCCACGTGGGACGCGCGCGCGTGTAAACGCCCAAAACAAAGAGCGGAGAAAGAGCGGCTACTGTTCGTTTCTGGAAGACGCGCCGAGTGAAAGCAGGATTTCCCTCGAAAGAAGAACACGATTTCATCCTGCAGAGGAGATGAGTAAGTAATGTTTCTTTTTTGTGTTAGTTAACGTTTCATTGTGACATAAACTTGAACAGATTTACTAACAGTTAGTTGCGTTTTTCCCAAACGACAACGTGATGAATGTTACGCGCCTAAGAATGTTTAGACCATGTTTATTATTAATACTCTGTTCACAAATAGATTTTAATAGGGTGCTAAACAATAATAATTAGTTTCTCAGATATAAAATATCATTTTTTATAGTACAAAGTACATCATTTTATTGTACAAAGCATGCTTGAGTCTGTGGCTTCAGAATCATGTCATAGGCTACTATAAAATCATACATACTAGACTGTATGACTACAAAATCTTAGTTGGGTCTTTCCCAAACTATAATTCCTGACTACAATGTTTGAAATAGTGTAAAACATTTTTAATATGAGGGGCAATTCACTGAATTTAAATTTCGTAAGGCACGATGATGTTTTCATGCTCTATATAAAACAATAAAAGTAATATGAGTGTGCACTGTAACATGATGAATGCTACGAGTCTAAGTATGTTTAGTACATGTTTATTATTAATAGCCTACTCTGTTACATACACACACATATACATATACATATACATATACATATATACAGATGCTCCTGATATTAACATGCTCACAAATGTTTTTTTGTTTGTATTTTATTGAATCAGATACCAGCACCAGATGAATCCTGATGTCTCTTCAAACTGTTTTCCTCTGAGAGCGCTGCACCAACATCAGATGTTCAACTACACTGATATTCTATGTTAAAACAAGCTCCTTTTCTACTGATTATGTTTTTTTCTCCTTGAATCCATGGAAAGAAGTAGAAACACTTAAATAAAACACGTAAATATCAAGTATGATTTTACTTGTTTCACTTGTTAGACAGAATCTGTTGCAGGAATGACTCAAAGTCTGTTCACATCTCTGTGGTTAGATCAGTGTGCACAATAATGTGTCTTTGACCTTCATTATGTATGTTTTGATTATACTGTGTTGTAAATAAAACACAAATAATTAAAAAAAAACATTTTTTTCAATGTCCTCACATTCTCTCTTACCTGCCTCACAGTGACAGTCACACTGATGGGCCATTAGGGCCCCATAGGGGAGGGCCCTTTGTCTCTCAGGTGAGACTCACTTAATATTCATGGCCATTACCACTCCCTCGCATACAGACGCTCGATCACAAAACATGTCTTGAAAATTTTAAATCAATATATTGTTTTCTGTGAAAGAGTAAGCAGAATGATTTTCACATAATTTTGAAGTAAATATTCTAGCCTACGAGACTGATTACTCAAAAGTCTTGCTCAGGACTATTTAGTGTGGGTTTTAAGGCCTTATTTCAGCTACATTTTTTTTCCCAAAACATACTAACCACGCATAATATTTTTTTTCTAAAAAATGCAAACATGTACATCCATCTTGGTCACATATTATTGTAGCACAGTTTGTGCTGAATACAAAAAAAAATTACATGTTGGTCAATAGTATGTTTTAAGTAGCTGAAATAAGCACAAATATCAGGGCATGTCAAAACATCTCAAGGGCCCCAAAATGACCTCGGACCCCAGAGGGTTAAACTAGTCTCGGACCTGGTGCTGCGTTTGCGTGTGGATGAACGGCCAAATTGCATAGAAAAAGCTCCAGTTTTGAAAATACCCGCATTCATGTGGACAGGGCATTAGTTCAGTAGTGATCTAGTTTCTGTCTCCCCTTGATTACATTAGTTCACCTGGGCCGGATGTGGGCTGGATTTGGGCCAAATCTATGTTGCTGTCTGGGTAGTGTTGTTATATTGATGTAATTTATTTTGTCAGGTTTGATCTCTTTTCAATATTCAGTCTTTTTTTTTCTAATCCCTGACAATTCACAAACACAAAAGCCCTATTCGGACGTCCGAATCCAGAATGTCGGTGTTTATCTCTCACCTCCCCCGTCAAAATTGCCGGCCGAATTACCCACTGTTTTTTGACAAACATCAAGGTTGTGTGGTAATTTAATTGCCGTCTGAATCCACATCTCTGTCTTTACAAGAAGAAATCGATTCAAAATTCAGTATTTAAACCCTTTTTGAGCACTCCTGAACACCGTACGGTAGGCTAACTGTTGTACTTCGGTGTAATTTGCATACATGTTTATTTCCGAAATGCTGGAAAGTATTTAAAAGTACAATGGGCCTACTTCATAACTGCTCCACCGCAGCGAGTAGGAGCAGAATGAGAAGAAAAGTGTGTAAACATTTGAAATGGGTCTTTATTATGATGGCAGCAGGTATGCAATACAATTTTAAAATGTGTATTATAAACAGATATATACATAACTATATCGCATATAATTATACAACTATAGTGTGTCTATTTTCCTATTTTTAAACAGGAGATTTAAATAATCAAATAATAAATAGGATATATTATAAAATATGCTTGGAATAATAATAATACATTTTACATAAGTATTTTTAAATACATTTTACAGAATAATAAGAATAAATTTGCAAATAAAATTAATCTTATTTACAGCAGACAATCATATGACTGGCCACGAGAGCAGCGCGTTCCTGGCTTCGCAGGATCACAGAACTCGCTCCTCCACTGTGAATAAAATCGCCATTAGAATCCATACGTTTTATCACTGAGGTGATATGTAAATTTATTTTTACAGATGTCCATATGAGAAACAATTACCGTACAAATCGGGATAAAGATGTATGACAATTTAGAGAGGTGTATTGAATTACTGAAACACTGTTTGAGTAAACATGCACTGATTCAGAGAAACAGAATGAACTAAATGTATTTGAACACATGCATGCCTATGAAATTCATTGTACTGTGCATAAGATTTATTTAATATTATTATTTTTCATCCGCTTTTCTCTTTTTCTTGTTAAATTAAACCTTTGTCATCCTGAATAATATGATTAATTATGATTAAGTGTGCAAAATGAGTGATTATTCATTCATCTTTGCTTCTCATTTATCAGCAAGAGATTGGATTCGCTCTGTGGTCTAGCTGCTTTTGTCGCTAAACTGTTTTGTCCTTTCATTTACAGGGACAAAGGACATTGTAACAATCACACAAGCAATGCCATGTCTGAGGACAGCACATCTGAGCAGATTAAATCAAATCTTTTCATACTTCAAAAGGGAAATAGCCCAATTTACCACCGCATATCATGTTATGCACTTGTTATTCAGTCAAGGAGTTCTAGCATCTGATAAGACCTTCTGGTGGGGTCACAACGTGTGTATGTGGAAGACAAATAAGAAAAAAAGAGAAACATTTAGAAGAGAATTCACAGTGAATTGTGCCCTGTCTACAGTGTTTTAGGAACCCAACAAGGAATACAAATCAGGCACAAAACAGCACAAAAATGGTCAAAAAATATGTTAATGATATAGCATATCATTATAGTAATGATATATCTATTGCCTAGTTTATGTGCTTTTCCTTCACTATTCACTTTTACTGACTAATTTTATTACATTCAGAACTTATCTAGCAACCGTGTAGCAAAATGATAATATCCACTCAGAACAACTCAGTAACCTCATAGCATTGCCCTGAAAAACATAACACTCTTTCATTTAGATTGTGTAAAAATCTAGATAACATCTTGCTGTTGCTGAAGTGTCTAATCAGGGTTGTTTCAAGCTCAAGCTGAAGGATTTGTTTATGAAAATCTCCTTTTATTTCAACAGAATAACAATAGCTGTAATTATATAAAGTGTTTTGACAACTCAGTATTTAAAACCTGACATGAACCACATAGATTTCACGCCCTTCTTGTAGCATATAACAGTACCTAACCAAGGTTTCACTTAGTAAAATTTGTCAGCACAGCAGATGAAGGTGACATATCATTAGCTCTACAAAACTCCCCCAAGCGATCCTATCTCATTGAGCCTCATATCCATTCTCTTTAAAGTTCTCATTGCATTCTCCCTCCACTGGAGCGAAATGGGATCTCAAGATCTTGCAGTAAAATTGAGCCATTAGTCTTAAATATAGCTTTTATGAAAATGTATTTACTCCCCAAGCAGGACTTGAAATGAGGAAGCTATACCTTGACCTTCCCAGTAGAACCAAAATGCTGCTCAAGGGCTGGCATTTCTGAGTGGAAAATATATTTTCTCGATAAGCATACTGAGTGGTTTTTTATATTTATATTTACTTATTTATTTTTTAACTTAATATTAAATTTAACAAACTTCTTCATGATATTTCATGAATTGCAAAGGGATTTGTAGCATTTACATATCTAGAATTTTATAAATAAAAGAAGATGGGTTTATAGAACCTATCCATGTGGTGATGTACAACAGTTTAAAAAATTTGCTAAAACACTTTACTTATGAATACCTATATGAATAACACATTGTTACATTGTGAAATGGTGTAAACACACTGTGATGAACCATTGATATGTTTCATCAACAAAGAAGACCAGTACCACTCTGTTTTAGGGTCCATAATATGAGAAAAGAAAGTTCAAAGAGGAACCTTCTAGCTTCTGCAAAACACCATCATTTATTTCTATGAACTATGTGCTACTTTTTGACAGAGAAGTGGTAAAATTTCATCTACAGTATTACAAAAAAAGTTTGTTTGATTTCAGATACGTGCTACAGAGACATAAAATGTAATTCGTGATATAAAAGCACATCAGTTCACAGGAGGAGCTCTTCCTAGGGAAAGTATGGGGTGAAAAGGGTATTTTGAAGCCAAATACTCACAGAAGATTGATGAAGCTGTCTGGTTTAGCCACATTATAGGGAGGACTTTGGAAAAGAGAGGTTACAACAAGTGCACCATATTGAGGAAAGTGTTTCCTAGATGGAATTGACAAGCTCTTTACTATTGGGCAAGCTCTTCCTATGTAATAGGATTTCTCAGGATAGCAAATGTATGTATAAATGTGTCTCTTTTTAAAAGCAGTTTGTGATATAAGAGGTGGTTTTCCATGATGAGCCAATTCTACGCATGGCTGCTTTTCTCTTCCCATCTCCAGAAAGGCTCACACACATAAAAGAGAGTACAGAGGCAAAGTAGAAAACAAAAGGACATAGAAAAGAGGTGGCACAATGAAAAACAAAAGAACAGAGGATGTAACATTTGTAGTAAATATTTAGGTATTGTCCTTTATTAGCAAACTTCTGTAGTTCGAGCATATTTTGAGTGATATAGTAAATCATGATATATACTATAAATTACATTGTCTACAATCAGGGATGGGTAGTATATCAGATAGGTGTATTTAAAATGCAAAATACTATTTTAAAACATTTGAAATATAACAAATGCAATTTGTATCATTTAAAAACATTTAAGTATTTTCAAAGTAGTCAAGCTGCTGATTTCCTGTATCAACAACTTCAGCTGTTTCTTAATTTCCATTAAAATATTATGTTAGCTAGGGTACTGCCTGTGGTGATGGCCTGTGCAATGCAATGCGTATCAACACTGAGGAAATAATCAGCAGCCAACTACAAACTTGTTTAACTCTCAGTTTTCCATTTATGAGATAGTTTTCCCAATTTCCCAACCAACAGTTTATTTTTTGTTTTGTTTTTGTCACACTGTATTGCCTGTGCAATTTCACCACACACATAAATAGATAAAAATATATAAAGATGTTTCTAAAATAAAAATATAAAATGTGTATTGCATAACACAAAATACAAAATAAATCACTATTAGGCTAAAATTTATCTAGAACTATTCACCCTGACGGAATATGACTAATATATGACTAATTACTGAATATGACTACATACTCTGGAAGCCCATGGATGACAAGGCTGATAGCACTATACAAAGAAGCCCTTTACTATCTGTGATATGCACAAAACAAGTTTAAATTCTCCCTCTGCATGGAGACTATTAGGATTCTTTTCACACATTATGTGGATTACATTTTCCAGAGCTTTAATTCTTTTCTCATTACTAAAGATCTATTTGTTGTTGTTAAAATGTGGTTTGTAATTAGATGGAATCATTTATCACAAGGCCTGAATATGAGGCAGTTAAGAACAAAGACTTCCATTATTTCTTTCTTGCTTGTTAAAATGCTATCCAGCCCTCGTTCTCTCATTTCCTTCATTTAAATTACCTTTGGATGCAGGGGTCACAGTCCTTGATGTACAAATGTAACAAAACAAACAAACAAACAAACAAAAAAAAAAAACAGTTTCACAGGAAAAAAGCGAGACACCACCAAGGAAGTCATCCAAAAAAAAAAAGAAGTGTACTGAGAGAAAATAGATCAATAAGTCCCTGTGGTAAGAAGCTATGGTTTACTGTGATTTTAGACCAGTTAAACTGGCTTTGTTAAGAACAATGCAGAGAGGTTCAGCCAATCACAACCAAAGACTGGAATTGTCCATTTAATAAACATGCATTAGAAAGTCAATAGAAAGTCACCTTCTCTTTATATGTTCTTAAAAGGTTCCTTTGTCACAGGAGGACAGTGTGAACTATTTATGTCATTCTTGAGCTCATAAAATGAGGTGTGAGATTTAGTGTGTTCTGTGTGAATATGAATCAGTGTGATTTTTTTTTTTTTGTAATAAGCCAAGCATCAGCCAAGGAATTGCACCTTGACAATAAAGAACAATCATGGAAGATTGTTGAATAAATAAGAATTACAATTAAATTATAAGAAATTGTAGCCTTACAAATCTGAAGGATTTGTGAGATATCGTTGACTTGTAGAGCCTTTTTACTGTGTTATCAACACAAGGAAGACACAAGAGCAATAAAAAAGGGTTTTTATTAACAAAGGGACAAGAGTAACTAACAACTACTAAATGGATACAATGAATGGATAAAGTGCAAAAGATTTATAAATGGAAGTTACCTAGTTGGATGTTACTGTGGATGTTATCTTATGAAAAGATAAACTGAAGTTTCTTGGAAGTAATAACCCTGCAAACATGCACCTGTGGGGTCCATTCTGGCTTTTTGCGGGCACAGTGGACTAGGGCCAGCCCACACCAAACCTAAACAGGCCCAGTGCAGGCTTGCCCAGATGAGGCCCACAGCTTTGGGATCACTGTGGGCTCTCTGTAAACAGCCCACACTATGGGACTGCCCACATTAATCCAATGATGGCCCAGTGTGGGCCAGCCTGTTCGGGCCCAGAGCAACTTTTGTACCTTTGGGCCCATGCAGGTTTTTGTGTAGGCAGCCCTGTAATGCAACTAGGAGAATACAAACAACATTGACTGGCCATTCTTTAGCCACTCAATTGAACTGGAATGGCTCAAACCAAAAGACACCTTTTCAGAACCTGTTGTTTCAAATCGGCCAGGGATCCACAAATCTGGCTCACGAGATACACTTTCCTGCAGAGTTTATTTCTAACCTTAATCAAACACACCCGAGCATGCTAATAAATGTCTTTAGGATCATTAGAAAATCACAGTTGGGTGAGTTTAATAAAAGTTGGAACTAAACTCTGCAGTAAAGTGGGTCTCACGAGTCATATTTGAGGTGCAACAGACATGAGCATGTTAATAATAATAATTTTGTGGGCAATTTTCTTCCTTACCACTAGGGGTGCTAGGGTGTTTTAGGTTTCCTTAAGTAAAGCCATGTGGGTAGAGGGAGTGGCAATAACAAGCAGCAGTAGCCAGTTGTGATGGCGAAGTGAAGCTTTCAACCCAATTGTATCAGAAAAAGGTTCATTACTCAAAGCTTTACTTTTTAAAAAGGTTCAACTTGTGGTCATAAAAATGAATAACACCTTCCAAGTTGCTGTGTTTCATTACAGCTACTGGTTTCACATCTGGTACTACAACGGATTCCTTGTTTTAATTTATTGTATAAAAATAATAGCCACCGTCAAAGTCACTCATTTGTGTCGTTGTACTGCCACTAAAATAATTCAAATAAATCAAACATAAACTCATGAACTAAATCTGTGACCTGTCAGTGTTAACTCTGCCTCAGTCCTTAGACTGTTATTTCAAGGGCAAAGTTAATTTGACCTTAATATATAAATTACGACAAAAAGAAAACAATGCTAACTCATTTTAATGTAATATAATGTAAAGGAAATGGTGCTGAGGTTCGCTTTGTTTGAATCAGATACCGAAGCAGTCACATGTTTTTCAGGCAAACAAAGCTTAGATCACATGCTTTTGGCAAAACGAATCAAGCTCCGATACAGTGCTTTAATGTGAAATGTGTTGTTTTTTTGATACGAGCTTCGGAGCTTCGGTGTTTAACGTATCATCACTAGTAGCCAGCATGGCTCACCTGCTGAGCACATTGTGCTGTGTCCTGATTGGGAAATGTGTCACGTCAAGCCCAGTCTAAAGTAAGAAGTTGATGTTTTTTGCAGAGATGTTACATGTATGTATGGCCTATGTTTGGATTGATACTAAGAATTTAAGACAGTGTATTTGTATGCATTTTAGAAGGACTCCTTATTGGTGAGGTCACCACATCATGGTCCAGTTTGAATATGGATTTAAAGTTCTTTTCGACATGGGACCATAGTCTGGACTATTTTTGACTGTCCCTGGTGTTTTCTGTGAAAGCTGTGGTGTGTTTTCATTATAAGAGGCTGGATTATTAATTTGCTATCATTAACTTCAGCTATGGACAGTGTTTGGACATTTATGCACTACAGATTAGACTTTCGCACACATCAACTTTCACATGATGAAATCCTACAATCTTACATTGCTTTGTTTGCTTTCTTTTTTCTTTTTTTTTTGTTCTTTTGTGTATTTACATTTTTGGCCATATGTAGCTTTATTAACCTGAATTGAATGTTTTCTATTTGTATTTAATACAATGATTTGAAATCCCTTTGACTACTGTACATTTATGACAATACAGACATTAGTTATGTGGTGACTGCATCCATTTCAGATATATAATAACTGTTTTCCCAAAGACTTAAGTTATAGTAGCTGGAAAGTATTGATAGTGATACAGATTGTTGTTGATTAATAGCACTAAGGGGCCAATGTTTTGCCAATGACGTGGCGCTTTGCTATATAAATCGGCTCAGAGTGCCATTTCATCAGAATCTTCTCCTTCAGTGACGAGACCATCTCTTCGCTGACTCTGCAAGAAGCCGAAGAAAAAAAAAAGCTTACCTGCTCTGTGCTGCTCTTCACTGCTCCCGCCGTTGAATCCAGCCCTGGCAGTGGACGATTTCCCCCTGCATCCATCTGGCAAGGAGAATGAGCAAAGTTCCAAGCACGTTGTTTCAAATGTCGCTTCGCAAGTGTAGCTCATGCAGGGACCCCCTGCACGAGTTGGACAGGCATGGAGAGTGCGTCGCATGTCTGGGCATCACCCACGTAGAGGCTGCACTCTCTGGGGCTTTGTGTCCTCAGTGCGAGGACATGAACCTTGCTCATCTTCACTCGCGGATTGCCTTTTTTCACAAAGGTGATCCTCCCCGCTCCGTTCCCCCGTCTCCTCGGAGGAAGAAGCAGTGGAACAGCGGGGGTTCTCTCTCAGGCACGAGCGGTACTGCGTCAGCCCAGTGCCCGCACACTCCACTCTCCCCGCAGCGTCTCATGCCGCCGGTATGCTTCACATGCAAGGATCAGCACCCCTCGTTGAAAGCGAGTGGTCTGGATTCCTTCGGCGCGTCTGAGGAGGAGGTTGCCGTCGACGAGACCATGTCTTTGATGGCATTTGATGCTGACGAGTGGGCGTGTTCCGGTGAAGAGCCCGAAGCTCCCCCTCTATCTCAGTCTGCGTGGCCCAGCGTAGACTCTGAGCTGATCTGCGTTCTCACGGGTGCAATGGAGGAACTAGGCCTGGAGTGGTCGGCCCCGGAAGAGTCCGCCCCCAGCCTCCTCGACGAGTGGTTCCTCATGAGTCATCATCAGCCTTCCTCACAACAGCGACCTGCTCCGTTCATGCCAGAGGTCCATAAGGAGCCCACTAAAACGTGGCGAGCTCCTTACTCGGCACATGTGAACCCCTCCACTGCAGCAGCTCTCACCACTGTTGACGGCGCTGAGGAAAAGGAGTATTCCAAGCTCCCCCCTCTCGAGGAGGCGGTGGCTGCACACCTGCTTCCGCCAGCGAACCGTGGACTGAAGACGGCAACACATCCTTCAAAGCCCTGCAGGATGACGTCAGCGCTTGCCAACAGAGCCTATACAGCGGCTGGCCAGGCCAGTTCAGCCCTGCAAACTATGTCTGTGCTCCAAATGTTTCAGGCCAAACTTCTCCGTCACTTGGACGAGTCTGGCCGAGATCAAGGCGCGTTCTCTGAGCTCCGAACGGCCACGGATTTGACTCTGCACGCTACCAAGGCAACGACAAAGATGTTCACAAATGTAATTTTTCCCCGTGGGCGGCGATACGTCATTGATAAAAATAGAAACTCTCGCCTCCCGGCTGCCAGCTTGGGAAGCCATTTCAGGAGTGTCGAGTTGGGTTCTAAAAACCATAGAACGTGGTAACCTCCATTCAGAGCATTGGTGCAGACCTTCATGCAGGACAACGAATCCCACATTCTCCGAGCCGAAGTGCACACACTGCTTGCAAAGGGTGCCGTGAAAGCGGTCCCCTTAGCGGACAGCGAGTCAGGCTTTTACAGTCGCTACTTCCTCGTTCCCAAAAAAAGATGGTGGGCTCAGACCGTTTCTCGATCTCAGACTTCTGAATCGAGCCCTCATGCGACGGCCGTTCAGGATATTAACATTGAATCAGATCCTCGTGCAAATTCGGCGCAAGGACTGGTTCCTGTCTGTGGATCTGAAAGATGCTTACTTTCACATCCAAATAACACCCCGTCAGAGACCGTTCTTGAGATTCACGTTCGAGGGAATGGCCTATCAGTACACAATCCTTCCGTTGGGACTGTCCCTGGCCCCCCACACTTTTACGAAGTGCGTGGACGTGGTTCTTTCCCCTCTAAGGCAGATGGGAATCCGCATATTGAACTACCTTGACGACTGGCTGATGCTAGCTGACTCAGAATGGCAATTGATTGCTCACAGGTCGTTGTTGCTCAACCACCTAGAGCGCTTAGGGTTAAAAATCAATCCATCCAAGAGTTTTCTGTTTGCCAGACAATGAGCGTCCTTTCTGGGAACAGTCTCTGTGCAAATGCGGGCTTGGGTTATGCCGGAACACTCCCTGACTATCCAGAAAGCGGCGGCATCTTTCAAGCTGGAGACCTCGCGTCCCCTCAAAGCATTTCAGAAGATGCTCGGCCTCATGGCCGCTGCCTCCTCAGTCATTCCTCTGGACCTGCTACATATGCGGCCCCTCCAATATTGGCTAAAAGCCCGCATTCCATCCCACACCTGGCACCTGGGCCACACTCATGTCAAGGTAACCCGCCACTGCCTCAAAGCTGTGGCCTCTTGGACAACTTCTCGCCTGTTTCAGGCCTCCAGGAGGAAGGTGGTCACGACAGACGTTTACAGCTCAGGCTGGGGCGCTCTGCAAGAGGGCAATCCGGCATATGGCACCTGGACGACCCACGAGCGACGCCTGCATATCAATGGTCTCAAAATTATGGCTGTTTGTCTGGCCCTGAAGACTGCCAGCCTTAAAGGGACATCACATCCTAGTCCGGTCGGACAACACAACGGTGGTGACCCACATCAACCACCAAGGTGGCCTCAGGTCATGTCTCGACTCGACGTCTCCTACTGTGGGCACAGAAATAATTCCTCTCACTACGAGAGGTTCATGTGCCGGGCAGACTGAACCAAGGAGCGGATATGTTGTCAAGAGACAATGTAGCTCCGGGGGAATGAAGACTACATCCCCAGACGGTTCAGATGATTTGGTCAGTTTTCAGCAAGGCAGAGGTCGACCTCTTTGCCTCTGAAGACAACTGTCACTGCCCAACCTATTTCTCCAAGCAGCGGGATGCTCTGGCCCACGACTGGCCCAACACCCGTCTGTATGCATTCCCTCCAATCGGCCTGCTACCCCAGGTTATCAGCCGAATCAGAGAAACAAAATGCGGTTTCACTTTATTTTGATGGTCCCTTTAACACACTCTATTGACTATAAGTAATGTTGCACCTACATTTCTACTGACTCTCATTAGATTGTTAGTAGTGTATTAGTTGACTGGTAGGGTTAGGGTTAGATTTAGTTGACACGTTCTTGCAAAGTTACTTATAGTCAGTTGAATATCTGTTGGGAGACCAACACAATAAGGAGTTAGTAGATATGAAGCAGACAGTCTACTAATATTCTAATATAGAGTTTGTTGAAATGTAGTTGCAACATTACTTATTGTCAACAGAATGTTCAAAAGGGACCATCAAAATAAAGTGTTACCCAAAATGCTCTCTCCTCCTCATGGCCGCCCACTGAAGGAACCAAGTTTGGTTCCCAGAGATGATCCAGTTGCTGTCTGCAGCACCGTGGTCAATACCACTGAGGAGAGATCTTCTCTCGCAAGCGCAGGGCACAATTTGGCATTCCCAGCCGGAACTGTGGAGCCCTCATGTCTGGCCGCTCGACGTGAGTCTGATCGACTCCCACGAGAGTCACTAATGCCATTTTAGAGGCCAGAGCTCCATCTACATGGCACCTCTATGCCCTTAAGTGGTCAGTCTTCAGTGACTGGTGTTCAGCACATAATCAGGATCCAATTTCATGTGATGTGTCCCATGTGCTAATCTTTCTACAAGAGCTGCTGGACAAGGGGCGCACCCCTTCCACGCTCAAGGTCAACATGGCAGCCATCGCGCCGAATCATTCTCCCGAGGCTGGCCGAACTATTGGCAGAAATGAGCTGGTTGTTAAGTTCCTTAGATGTGCTCAGCGGTTAAATCCTCCTCTTCCTAAGACTGTACCGACCTGTACCGACTGTATAGTCCTCGGGGCCCTCAAGGGTTCTCACTTTGAGCTGCTTCAAACAGCTGGCTTAAGGGTCATGACACTCAAAACTGCTCTGCTTTTGGCCCTAGCGTCCGTCAAGCCAGTGGGTAACTTGCAAAGCCCTGTCTGTCAGTGCTTCCTGTCTTGAGTTCGGACCCAATGACTGTAAGGTCGTTTTTCATCCACGCAGAGGCTATTTACCGAAGGTGCTCACAACTCCGTTCAGAGCTCAGGTTATCTCCCTTCTAGCCCTCCCTGCAATGGATGTGATCAGGGGCCTACTAACTTGCTATGCCCAGTTTGAGCAATGCGAGTATACTTTGAGCGTTTAGACAGTCAGAACAGCTCTTTGTGTGTGTAGCAGGGTTATGTTGTTACACCAGATTATACATTTTTGTTAGGGGGTATTTTATTTTGAAAGAAGGTTGTGCGCTTTTATCAAAGGTAATAGTCACAGTATGTACGTCAGCTGACATCATACGTAGGTGAGAGGTTCAAATCACAGCGCAATCAGAGTTTGTCCTCTTTCCTGCAATGCCACCAGAAAGGAGAGGTACTATTTCATGAGCTCCATTCGTCTGATGTTAAACTGTTTTATAGCCGTTCATTTCATGTTTAAATGATCAACAGTGAAAAAAGTATTCCATGTGATGTTATATTTGACTATTAGTTTGAGTTCTCAATTGGTTAAATTAAGTTTATTTGAGTGCTGTTAATGGGTGAATAGTATATTGCGTGAAATGGCGTCCTGGTGTGTGCGTCACGAGTGAGAGATGTGTTAACGGTTAAGTGACTAACATTTCGATTAGATGTGTATGTATTTATACCAGTGCTGTCAATCGATTAAAAAATTTTATCGCGTTAATTACAGGCGTGGACTGTGATTAATCATGGTTAATCACACATTTAAAATACTAGGATTTACCTGTAAAAGTGTTGAAATACAGATGCATGACAAACTAGTTTAAGGAAACAGAACCTTTCACACTTCCGCCAGGTATGAGACATAATCCTTATTGTCCATTTATCATTATTCTTTTGTTTTTATTCAGCCATTATCAGCCTTTATACTGGCAATAAAACGATTACCAAGTCGCTTCAATCCCAGTATACATTTACCCGACTATTATCAAAAGTATTTCTAAATAAATACAACAAAACATTTTCTTGCGACCTTACGCAAAGTATTATGACAAAATGCATTATGAAGAAGAATTGGACCTGTTCTGCAGCTGCATTAGAGCTAATATTAAAATCATGCTTCATAAGACAATTTAAGAGATTAACAGTACACTTTTACTTAGAACTCACTTCAAACCACCAACGAGTGTTTGTAATAACTTCCTTTTTTGATCAGATGTGGAATTTGGTCGTTTACTGTTGTTAAAATGTGCTATTTATAGCCTTGTATATCACTGCACAAACTAGCATTTCAGATGTACACATTTAACCCAAGAAAGTCACATACAAATATCCTAGCGTAATTTTGTGTTTATTATCATATATAATCTATAGTGCCACCAGAGAGGAGAGGCAAAAGAGAAAGTCTGGCAGATAACAGTGCTTGTCTGATTGTGTTTTATTGCACAGAGAGGAGAGAGAGAAGGCGCTGCAATTAAATCACCTTTGGCACAGCCAGATCTGTGTGGAAAATCTTTTATTATTAACATCAAAATAACACAACGCAGAGGAACAACCGCTACATGTGCTTTGGAGGCCGCTCTAAAGGGCTGCCGGTCACAAAGCAAAGGCTATCTCATTGGATAGTAGAGGCTATCACACTAGCCTATGCATCAGCAGGTGCACAGTGCCCTATAGGTGTGAGGGCCCACTCCACAAGAGGATTGGCCTCCTCCTGGGCCTGGTCCAGCGGTATCTCTATTGGGGAGATCTGTGCGGCCGTTGGCTGGTTGTCGCTGTCTACCTGCATTCTACAGTTTGGACGTCCCTGCCCTGCTTAATGCTTTTTTTTCCCCCTTCGGACGGGAAGGGCTTATGACTAGCAGACCCCAGACTCCACTCGGGTCTCTTATAGCTCGGACTTTTATCTGATAAAGTAGCGTTCATGAGCGGAGCTGCTTAGATTACAGCCATTACTGGGGAAACCGATTCTACCGCTTTCAAAGCGCCTCCTACTGGCAGAGAATTAGATTGCATTTTCAATAATGGAGGGAGGGAAAAATTATAGAAATTAATACTTTTATTTAGCAAGGATGCTTTAAATTGATCAAAAGTGATGCTAAAGACATTTGTAATGTTACATGCTGTTCTTCTGAACTTTCTATTCATCAAAGAAACCTGAAAAAAATTCTACTCCACTGTTTTCGACATAAGAATAAATGTTTTTTTTTTTGAGCAGCAAATCAGAATATTAGAATGATTTCTGAAGGATCATGTGACTGGAGTAATGATGCTAAAAATTCAGCTTTGAAATCACAGGAATAACTTGTATTTTAAAATATTTCCAAATAGAAAACAGTTATTTTAAATGGTAATACTATTTCAAAATGTTACTGTTTTTGCTGTATTTTTGATCAAATAAATACAGGCTTGTTGAGCAGAAGAGAATTCGGTAACACTTTATTTTGATGGTCCCTTTTGAACATTCTGTTGACAATAAGTAATGTTGCAACTACATGTCAACAAACTCTCATAAGAGTATTAGTAGACTGTCTGCTTCATATCTACTAACTCCTTATTGTGTTGGTCTCCCAACAGATATTCTACTGACTATAAGTAACTTTGCAAGAACGTGTCAACTTAATCTAACCCTAACCCTACCAGTCAACTAATAAACTACTAACACTCTAATGAGAGTCAGTAGAAATGTAGGTGCAACATTACTTATAGTCAATAGAATGTGTTAAAGGGACCATCAAAATAAAGTGAAACCGAGAATTCTTTAAAAAACAAAAATAATGTTCAAAAACATTTGACTGGTGTAGTGTATATTGGCCTATAGTTTGAAGTTAAAGATATTAATATTAATAAGGTGAGTCTGAGATGTTCATTTGACAGTGATTTCACATTTCTTATTTGTATGAAGGCTAAATACAAATAAAAGGTGAACATCAATTTATTTGTGCTGTTTTTTTCCCCCTAAAATATTATATTGTTTAATAGGAGGAGTTCATAGTGTAACAGTTATGGACTTTTATTTGTCTTTTCATTCCCCGTGTGTGCCCTGTGACCTAGTTTCTGTCTTCCATTGATTGTATGATTTGATTCCAGGTATGTCTCCTTAGTTCTGTGATTGTCCTGTCTTTATAAACCCCAGTCCATTCAGTTAGAGTTTGTTGGTCTTTGAGTGTCCACCCTACATGTTCTCTGTGTTCTCCATTTGTACATTAAAGACTCTTTACGTTTATTCCTCGTCTCCTCGTTCCTGCCTCTCGTGATCCGTGACAGAAAGACTGACCCAAACAAAAGAAAGTATCTGTGTGTTTCCCCTCGTTTTGTTTTCCGTTTTTCATCAGTTTTTATTTTTCTGTTTTACAATGAATGACCCTGCCTGCCTCCTCCTCATGCTGGAGCAGAGGAGCCTTTCCCTCGAGGACCATACGAGACTATTCGTGGAGATATCCAACTACACCCACTATCCGGACTACTGCCTCTTGTGGGATTACAAATTTAGTTAAATGTTTAATTTAGATTCCAATGTAATAGTGTACAAACTGAAGAAGTTATATACCTTGTATTTAGCATTTAAGGTGAAAAATGGTGACATGAGTCAGATCACTACATCAGATGCAAGAGGTCCCTGCCAGTTCCTGTTCTCCTATTGTAAGTGAAATGAGCCAGAAGACCGGGACTCGAATCTTTTGTTCTGCAAATGGCTTTCGGAGCCCCCTGGCCCAGACATGAATCGTTAGACTGATTGGATTATCAATGCCATCGAGTGTTGTTGATTGGGTCTGTCTTTCTCTTTTGAGCAAGAAAGTCGTCACCCAGGTGCTTTGTTTCCATTCCTAAGCACTGCCCCCTAAATGTATTTAAACTACAATGTATCACTGCTTTAGTTAGACTTGGATGACTACAGCGATGCGCAGCGAGTTCTCTTCCAAATAAAGAGGAACTTCTGTATGAAAGATATCCCAACGTCTCCTGGTCTTTGCTTCTACAAGTGGAATAAACTTTAGAAGATAAAAGTTCACAACAGATGGTGCCGTGACCCGGATAGAGCTCCTCACCTGAATCCAGATTGAAAACTTCAAGTTCAACAAAGATCTTACTTCGTTCCAGACTGAATATTTCTGTACAACCAAGGGTTGGTGAGTGTCTCTAATCCAAAAGAACCTTTAAGACCAGTACCAATTTGTTATCCTCTGCGCCGTCAGAGACGAGCTAACAGACAGCTGTAGGTTTTGTTAGCTAAGTTATCCTCTAAAAATGTCCTTTTAGAGATGAAGGTTACCCTCTGTTTCTAGGCAGGGAAGATTAGCATCACGTGCTAATATTGTGTTACCCTCTGTTCTTGTAGGCAGGGAAGATTAGCATCACGTGCTAATATTGGTTATCCTCTGTTTTAGGCAGAGAAGGTTAGCATTTCATGCTAATAATTTTGGGTTATCCTCTGTTCTTGTAGGCAGGGAAGTTAAGTGTGAAGAGTTAACAATAGTTAAGCGGTGTTAACAAGTGTACCCTCTGTTGATCAGAGAAGTTTTAGTGTTTTTGATTGTGTGGTAACAAAGAAACTCACAAAATGGTTAGAAGGAATGCTAGGCTGATTCCAACAACAGAAAAGTGTGGTCTTGCGACTCCATTGTGGTCAGATTCAAAACATCAGATTCAGTGACAATTCAAAACACTGTTAGGGGAACAAATGAACCTAATAATCACTGAGAAAGTTAGACAAGAACTAACTCATAAATATGAGATCCATCCAGACAAGACTTGGTCTGTAGATGAGTGTAAAAAGGTATTAGGAGCATGTATTCGCAAGAACAATGTGAAAGGCATTATCTGCTGCCACAGAGAATTTGGTTTAGTGCTAGCTACACAACAGTCTCAGCGTAACTCAGAGCTGGAGGAACAGAACAAAGAGCTCCGTGCTAGAATATCCTCTTTGACTAAGAAATTGAACCGCAACAAAGCTGCAGCAAAAACTGATGTGGAAGTTAACACTAGAAGTCCCAGTGTAGCTGACGCTGATAGGTCAGTTATGAGTAATGAACAATGTATTTGTGATTTAGGGATTATTGTTTGTGGTTTCATGATTTCACGATTAAGTGGGTATTTCTGCGGTAGTTTAAATTTTGTTGGTATTGTACTTTATTTCGTTATACTCAGTTTGATTTAAGTGAATGTCACGTGACCTCTCTTGATTGATTTAACCTGGACGTGTTGGCACAAACGGAATGGCGAGATGTGATTTCTGAGATAGAGCTCCTTACCATTCTACTGCTGGTTATCAGGCCAACACGGTAAATGAGTTAACATTTGTATTTTTTTTGATGTCCCTTTGAATTGTTGTGTGTAAAATTGTTTTTTTTTCTTGTTTGTTATGTAGTTTTCACGGTGTTCCATATCAGACAAATAAAACATATGGACATCAGTATGTTGGAAACGTGGACTGTTTAATGACCAGCGAGTAGTTACACCCAGAGAGCAACCATTTGGCTTTTCTACCTATAAAACCCGCAGGACAGCCGATGGGCTGGAAGGCTTTAGGCTAATATCCTTAATCAGCTGTGAACAGTTGCTTTTGTTATGCAAACAATGTGGGGCCATGCTGAGCCACTTCAAGGAAACTTGTGTTTCACTTTGCCATCTTAGGGAGAAATCAACACGCATGTTTTTTTTTTTCCTTTGTTGCTGAGATTTATTGATAAAAACAGTACAAAAGAAACCAACCATTTGTACACATATTTACAAATAATATTAAAAAGTGAGTGAGTACATTCCAGCAATCACTTACAATCCTGGCACTGCCATGGTATCTCCCGTCTGCATTTACCACATGTGTATCTGTAGCAGTGAACACATCGCACAGTGGCATGATTGTTCTTGCATTGGTGTTTGACCTGACACATGGCTCTTTTTCCAGGGCTAGGTGTGGAGGGTTGTGTCCGAAGCAATTGTTCTTTTCTTGCCTTATTCGCACACATATGAGAGTTAGCCAACTCTCGTGCAAGCTCCACCGGGAAGTCCACCCGTCTTTCCTGCCTTCCGGTGCATGCACATGTGCATTCAGTGCTGCCATGCCAATCATGTTATAGAACACGGCAACTGGCCAGCGCCGTGTCCCTGTGCGGACAGTGTACTCCCGCACCATCTGGTCCATCACATCCACGCCGCACTTTGTTGTGTTGTAAAGGGTGATAGTGTTTGGCTTCCTTTTGGTGGTATTTTCAGTCTGAATCACGCTGTGCATGCTGCTAAGAATGTAGACGGTCTTCTTCCGTTTGGGCGCATACGCCATCAGCGTAGCAGCAGTGGTTGAAAACACCTAATAAATAAGATAAATTGTTATTTTCATAGCACTTTTACACACAATGACACAATGACACACTTGGCGGTGTTGATTCTAAAAATTAGAAACACATAAACATAGAACCACAAAAGACCTGCAACATACCTGAGTGGTGAATTCATTGCGATCTGTGTGTCTAGCGGATTGAGGGATTTCCCGGCGAATCTTGTTGACTGTGCCGAGGATGGTGGTTTTCCGGCTAAGAAGTTTTTGCACAAGTGACAGCGATGTGAAGAAATTGTCCGTGGTAACATTTCTGCCCTTGTCTAGGAATGGTTCCATCAGCCTCATCACTACATTTTCAGACAGTCTCTCTCCACTGGGACGACTAGGGTCCTTGCCAAGATATGGGAGGACATTACAAATGTACTTGGATTTTAGGTCGCAAGCCACCCAAAACTTGATCCCAAACTTGTCAGGTTTAGTTGCAATATACTGCAGGAAACAGCAGCGAGTCTTTGACGGGAAAAGCTGTTCATCAACGGTGATATGTAGACCAGGGTTGTAGGACGTGATGCAATTGGTGACAAATGATCCCCACACACTGGAAATTGCAGCAAACTTATCAGTCTTTGCTCGATCACTCCGGGTGGACCTGTCATCAAAGCGTAGGTGTCGCATGATGTCTTGGAAGCGGTTTCGCGGCATTGTTCCAATGATATGTGGGTTTCCCAGGTTTGCTGACCAGCAGTCACGTAGTGATGGAACCTTGGTAAGCCCCCGCAAGATGACAATTGCAATAAATGCCATTAGTTCAGGGAGGGCCATGAACCAATGAACATGCTCCGTTTCCTGTGCATGTTGAATGGTCCATTCTTGAATGCTATGAAGCATGTCAAGAGTGATGAAACACAGGAAGCTCTGAAGGCGACTCGAGGTACTTTTCCTGGCCTTAGCTGTTGGCTCTCCATCTGCAGCGTACGCTTTGATTGGGGTGAAAGAGAGACGCGTCCCCACCTGTTCTTCACGCCACACTGTGCCATCTTTCGCTGTCTCTGTCAGGTCAGTCCCCAAACGGGCTCTCTTTTTTGGTTGAGGAGCAGTTTCCTCATCTGCAGTGTGAACAAATTCAAATTGTGAGCAATGGAAAAGTCAAATGATATCACAAATGCATGCATAGATACTAATAATAATTCCAGTATCTCCTTCTCTGTATCGGAATAATGTCTGAAATATCTTCCTAAATAAAAAGATACAACTAAAGCAAAGAAACAACTTATAATGTTTTGCACTTCCGATGGCAGTGAATGTCTGCTAAGTAGTACAAACAAAAAAGTGGACAATACAAAAAAGGCAGAGTAAATATTTATGTCACTCCACTCTGCTTTTTTGGTGTTTTCCACTTACTGGTTTGAAATGAAATAGGAAATAATATGAAATGAAACTTAACCTGAAGACAGATCAGACAGCTCTGAGTCCGAATCCGGCTGAAGTTCTATGTCTTCTCCATCTGAGTCACAAGGGTTTACTTCACTCAGGATCATTTCCATGGCCTGCCGAGTGGTGAGTCTTCTCTGCATTTTCTTTTCTTGGAGAGGAGGTTCGTACACCACAGAATTCTTGAGGGCACTGAAGTAGTAGGCTATGTGCAGTGAGATTTTATCCACTTCAGCACAAAAGGAATTATCTCTCATTTGAGAGCAAGCTGCATGCAATTAGATGTGCTAATGCATACCTGTTTACACCTGGGCAAGACCCTACATTCCAATGTGAGACATGGTCAATCAAGTTCTCTGCTTTTAGCAGCCCTCCCTCCCCCCACACATACAAACAAGCCACCAGCAACCATTCACACACATGCCCCCAACCCCCCTGCAGATTGCTCAGGTAATGACCACATTTACACATGAATTGATGCTAATGATAGCCAAAAGACTAGCCAGTTAGCATCCACTTGGCTAAAGGAGGGTTACAAATCTCTGGGACTTCTAGTGTTAATCAGCCAGATAACATTTACCCTGACTTACAAGCTTTCTTTGAAACAGATGTAACCATCCAATCAGTAATTGATGTGCCTGTAAATTCGGTCAATGTGTGTGGGGCTAGGAGAAGATCTCAGAGAATTGAGGAAACTGACAGTGTTCCTCTCAACTCTTCTGTTGTGCAAGTACAAACTGTTGCCAAAACACCAGGACCTAATGATATAGAGAGACTATCCCAGAGCTTACCCTCAGCATGCACAAATTTTTCTGAATTTAGAAGAGTATTGATCAGTAAAATGCATCTCTACGACATGTCGTTAGCAGAAATCACACAGCTGATGTCACAAATTCTAACTGAATCTGAATTCAACAGTTTTGAGTCTGCTGTTACTTCTGAACTACAACATGCAAGTAAAAGTGATTTAAGAGAAGGTGTTTTGAACATTCTAAAGAATATCATGGGACCCAAAATAGACTGGTCCAGAATCAGTAACTGTGTGCAAAGGAAAGAAGAAACCGTGAGTGAATACACTGAAAGGTTTTGTCAGTCAGCTGTAACTTACAGTGGAATAGTGGATGACCCTGAAAGTGTGCTAGATGACAAGGGACCCCTGGTTCGTATCTGGTCAGATGGCCTTGTAGCCGAATACAGAAAAGCTTTACCATTCTTAGATCTAACTTGGTCTAACAGAACTCTCAGAAGTAACCTAGACAGGTTAGCTACATGGGAAAGAGACTCTGATGTTAAAGCCAGAGTAAAGATTGCAGCAGCGTCCTTTAAGGTTAACACAGAGAACCGACCGAAACGTAAATGTCCTAAGAAGGAGAGCAGTTGCCATTACTGTGGAAAGTTAGGACACTGGATGAAAGAGTGTAGGAAAAGCAAAAAGGCATTAGGAGAAATTAACAGCTTTACTCCGCTCCTACTCATTCTACTTAGTACTTTGAAGCAGCCCCTCCCCGCTTCACCTAACTGTTGGAGCAGTTTGCTCAGGTGTTAACTGTTAGGGCTGTGAGTGGTTAATTTCCCCAGTAATGTACAACAAAGCTGAACGATTCTTTGTAAATAAAACTACAGGAAGGTTACTGTCACTTCCTTCCATTGAGAGAATGCTAATTAAGTACACTCACAACCTTCAAAGCTATATTACAGCACACTCCAATCACTCACCTGTCCTCTCTGGGTTATGATGTTTATGACTGATGTTCCATTAGAGGATGGAGATGTCACACACTAAAGTTTGCACACCACCTACAGGGAAAGGATAGGACACACGGACCAGTGAGGAACCCAGGGAAGAACCGATTGCAACAGGCTTCGGGGGCCAACCCTGCGGTGAAGATAACCTAATAGGCCCTTCCCCATCCAATAGTCCATCCTTCCCTCACTGTTTCTTTAGGTGTCTCATGAATTAATAAATAGGGAAAGAAGGAACAACAATAGCAGACTCAGATTGAACAGAGTATACAACCCTAATGTTTGCAGTCTTTAGAACAAATACTGCTGTCTTTTGTTTTTCTTTCTTCCTCTGTGCAGATACCACTTGATGGCTGTCCCCAGACCCATACGCGCCAAACCCCTCACCTGCGTATGAAGCCAACAACAAGAACCACTGCCGAGCCAACTGTCACGGAAGACAGAACAAAGAAAAAAAAAATACACAATGCAGAGAATTACGTACGAGAACTTGATCAAGACATTCTTGATCTTTCAGCAAAATTACACCTGATGGCTGAAGATAATTCTTCATGGTTCAGAAACCTGTTAGTATCAAGTGTTTCATTCAACAAATGACTCACGCCCATCACGAGGAAATGACAGTTCCAACCAGAAAAGAGTATTACCCGTAAGAACTTCACGAACACTAGCGGCATGTTTGTTTCTGTGTCAACCTGCTGTTCATCACTACAGACAATCAACACAGAACAAGTGCTATGAGCCTGTAACGATCACAAGTTACAAGAATAAACTTTTGCAGCTTTTTAAGTGTCTAAATTTGTATTTTGTGAGAGTTATTAGAACTCTCAAAGGGGGAAATGTGGGATTACAAATTTATTTAAATGTTTAAGTTAGATTCCAATGTAATAGTGTACAAACTGAAGAAGTTATATACCTTTTATTTAGCATTTAAGGTGAAAAATGGTGACATGAGTCAGATCACTACATCAGATGCAAGAGGTCCCTGCCAGTTCCTGTTCTCCTATTGTAAGTGAAATGAGCCAGAAGACCGGGACTCGAATCTTTTGTTCTGCAAATGGCTTTCGGAGCCCCCTGGCCCAGACATGAATCGTTAGACTGATTGGATTATCAATGCCATCGAGTGTTGTTGATTGGGTCTGTCTTTCTCTTTTGAGCAAGAAAGTCGTCACCCAGGTGCTTTGTTCCCAAGCACTGCCCCCTAAATGTATTTAAACTACAATGTATCACTGCTTTAGTTAGACTTGGATGACTACAGCGACGCGCAGCGAGTTCTCTTCCAAACTTCTGTATGAAAGATATCCCAACGTCTCCTGGTCTTTGCTTCGACAAGTGGAATAAACTTTAGAAGATAAAAGTTCACAACACTCTGCACGTTCTACCGGACGAGCCTGAACGACGAGTGCAGAGCGCGGTTGTCCGGGGATGGTCCACGGGGAGATTTTGCCACCTTTGTGGAGTGGGTACTGGTGTCTTGTGGATCCCCACTGACCGTGGACTACAAGGAGGATGACACCAGTCCCACTCCTGACCCAGAGCCCAGCCCACCATCACCCCGAGCCGCAGAGCATCAGCCCGAGCCCACCGCGGATGGAGAGCCAGAGCCCATAGCAACCCACGAGCCGTCGCAAGAAGGAGCAACTGAGCTGGAGATTGCCCCGGAGCCAGTGCCTCACCGACCGTCCGATCAGGTGCGAGAGCCGGCTACATCGCACGCGATAGTGGAGGTTACAGTGGAGCGTGAGGGAGCCGAAGAAAGCCCCGCCCACTGCACCACGGCCATTCCTCTGAGGACTTAATAAATTGGGAAACTCATGCAGACATGCCTTCCATGCTCACGCCTTCATCGGAAATCTCTAACCACCCTGAATGGCCTACCTACCTAGATTACCCACCCACCCTCCCTCTCCTGCTTCCTCCTATCTTCCTGGTTACATCAGCCCCGCCTCCGCTGCATCCTGGCAGCCCCTCTGCTCACCCTCAGCACACCATCTGTGTGGTGGGATCGCCGCGGGTCTGCCTGTCTCCATCGGCGTCGTGGCTGGGGTATCCCTCGTCTCTGAGTCCTGGACTTCACCTCGGCCCTCTCCGACCCGTCGGCTCCACCTCAGCTCCTAGCTCCCTCATCTCCACCATCGCCCATTGGCCCTCCGGCTCCGCCTTGGTCGGTCGTCATCCTGCCATCGCCTCAGGACTCCACTTCTCCGGCTGTGCCTCGTCGCTCCGTCCCACCGGCTCCGTTGGGCTCCTCCCTCCCTCCAGCTCCACCTTGGTCCTCAGTCGCTCCAGCTCCGCCGCGTACCTCCGGATCTCCGCCTCGGTCGCCAGAGCCCTCTGCTCCACCTTGGCCCTCTGGATCCTCGGCTTCGCGCTCGCCCGGACTCATCTGCTCTCCGGCTCCGGCTCGGGCTCATCCCCCACCTGCTCTACCGCTGTCGGTCGGCCCCTTGGAGTCGGCGGCCATTCCTCCTCCATGGCTCCTCCCTCCGTCGGCTCCACCCTGGGCCGTCTTCATGGGTCCTGCCCGGCTCCTCCTGCTCCGGGTCCCTCCTGGCTCCTTCCATCTCCACCCTGGAATCTGGTAGTCGTCCTCCTCCCGGGTGTCCATCCTCCGCCCGAACCTCCTCCGGTATTGCCTGCTTTCCTGCCAGCCTTTCGCCATTCCCCTTCTACGGCGCGGGGACACGCCTTCCGGGAGGGGGGCGAACTGTAACAGTTATGGACTTTTATTTGTGTTTTCATTCCCCGTGTGTGCCCTGTGACCTAGTTTCTGTCTTCCATTGATTGTATGATTTGATTCCAGGTGTGTCTCCTTAGTTCTGTGATTGTCCTGTCTTTATAAACCCCAGTCCTTTCAGTTAGAGTTTGTCGGTCTTTGAGTGTCCACCCTACATGTTCTCTGTGTTCTCCATTTGTACATTAAAGACTCTTTACGTTTATTCCTCGCCTCCTCGTTCCTGCCTCCTGTGATCCATGACACACAGACTTCACAAATTCATTTTTCATAAGTTTGTAGGTACAGACATCTGTTGTGGACATTCTTGGCAGTTTTTATGAGTTTTTTTTTTTAAATAGTGTTAATATCGTTATCGGAATTATATCGTATCGACGGAAATTAAGAAATATATTGTGATATAAATTTTGGCCATACCGTCCAGCCCTATAGCATGGCGTTACTGGATGCGTTCCCCAAAGCAGTCGTCAATGATGAGGCAATGCTCGTTCCCCTATCTCAGGGAACCGAGGTTATTTGAGTAACCGGAGTGATTTATGTTCTGTCTGGTCATGTGCTAAGTCTGAGCGGCAACGTCTTCCACTTCTTGTTGCAGTGAAAGGAAAGGAGTTGGATCCGTTTCACAGTCTTGAACACAAAGCACTGTTGGACGATGAACTCCTGAGCACCGAGGTTTTTTGGTCTGGAACATGCAAACCAGAGCCCTGAAAGTGAAGGTTCTGAAATCTGTACAGAAGATCCGGACTACGTGGAACACACAGGAGGGAGGATCATTGACATTGACTTTCAGAAGTCGCTTTCGGAAGCTTGTTGCTGTGCAACCTGATTGCTGTGGCATTTTCCAATCTCCCCGAACTCGCTTCTTGCAGAACTTCCTTGTTTCTTCTTGGAACAACTTAGCTTAGCAGCTTTGCACAAGGTCGACCACACCACTTAACAGTCTAATTTAGCAACAACATCTTAGCACAACAGCATAACTTAGCACACTTCTTTGTCTTGGAGAGAACCTTTTATTCCTTCCCTGAGAATGCAGGGTTTGCAAGTTGGCACCTTTCAGATCCAGCATTCTGATTGGCTGATGCTGTCAGAGGTGGCCATGGTATGACCTCTCTATGGTATGAGGTCTATTTGCATAGTTGAAGTCCACGTTTGCAACAATAACTTTAATGATTTCCCTATGCATTATTCACTTTCCAAACCAATTCCAGATTAACCTACATATTGTGCTGAAAATATGAAGACAAAACATCAGTGGGTAATGCTGAGCATAAACCCATGCATTCATATATAGTATATACCTTAAAGGGGTGGTTTACTGCTTTTTTTCTTTGCTTGATTGTGTTTATGGGGAGAAATATAACATGTCTTCGCGTTTCGTTTGTTAAAAAAACGCCTTATTTTTCATATATTTCACCTTTATTGTAAGACGCTTTCTCCTCTGTCATTTGAACGACCGGTTGACTTCCTGATTCTATGAAACCACTCCCTCAGAAACAGATAATGGGCTCAGATTGGTTAGTTGGGCCGGTGTGTTGTGATTGGCTGAACTGCATACTGCACATTGTCCGGAAACGTCATGCCCATTACCTTCACGAGCGACTGTTGCATGAGCTCCGGTCAAATGTAAATAATGGTGTCAATATTGCCTTCAGTTTGAGCCAGAATCAGACCCAGAAAGCGGTAATGAAGAGAGTCAAGCAGAACTTCTGCAAGCACGGCTCTTACAAACGATTCTGAATGGAAGTTTGCTGTTGTAATTAAATATCATTGTTTGAAGTTTGTACATGTTTTTCTTATACACACAAAATAGCATCGAACTAACTGGCTACTATAACCAAACAGCGTTGGCTTGTGTTTACGTTCTTGATCAAACCGAAAAATTCCGTCATAAAGTATACAAAATTAGTACATAATTACAAATTCGGGTCCAAAATGTTTGTACGCGTTTGTCATAGACACAAAGCCAGCGTTTGCATTTGTTTACGTCCTTGATAAAACTAAAACATTACGTCTGAAATTATACATTTAAAATGATGAAATCTTACTTACAGGTTGTGGCCCAACAACTGCTGCCTCTGTTTGTAAAGTTGGAACTGCTCCATGTTCTAGTAATAGTTTCTGTGTGAATCCGGCATTGAACTCGTGTAGATTCTGGAAGCTGTCTTCCGTAAAATGCGCAGCACAGAGAGCTAAATTAGGATTGTAATTGTCAGGAACATAATCAAACAAATTTTAACCGTTGTTGACGAACTACAGCATCTGTAGGAAGCCCGAACACAGAAGATCTGACAGCTGGGTGAAAATAACACCGTTTCGATGGCACGGCTACAACTCTCCACTATTACTCTTCCTCTTCGACAAAGCCGCAGAACATGGTCTTGCCCCCTCTTTGGCATGTTCCGGAGGGAGGGGTTGATGGGTTTATTTCGTATGCAACCCGGGAAGTAGTTCGTTGTAGTCCCATAGGAGTCGTTTTTGTAGGCATTAAACTACCTGATTTTTAAAAGACGATATCTCCGCTTATGTTGAACTTTCAGCGCTGCAACTTTGCAGATACTGTTCATGCACCAACAGCAACATTACACACTATTTAAAATGAAAAAAGTGAAATCGCAGTAAACCACCCCTTTAATACAGGGGTCTACAACCTTCAACGTCAAAAGAGCCATTTTGGCCCTTTTCCCACTGAATAAAATTCATGTGGAGCCACAAAATATTTCATGCCCAAATAAAGATAACACGGCATATAGCTAAAGTTTTATATTCAGTTATGTTACAGGAAAGGGGAGTAGCAATCATTTCAGAAGTGAGGGGGACAGAAATGTCAATTATTATTATTATTATTATTATTATTACTACATTTATGTATGTATAATTGACAAAAAAATATTATCTATTACTTTCAATTGGCTAAGAAATAACATACAATGCTGGACAATAACCAAAAATTTGTCTTCTATAATATTTTTGATAATATTTTACTAATGACAATTTTATGGTTATGATTGTACAATCAGAATATATACTACAAATACTTTTTTATCACAGAATAAGGCAGAACATATATTTTATAGCTTCTGTACTGCTGTCAATTACCACTGTATAATTCATATGTATTACCTGGAGAAGACTTGAAAAACACACATAAAACATATCATCTTCACGTTTCATCCGTTAAGTTTTATGCTTATTATTCAGCTTGGCTACAGCAATAGCGGGATGCCTGTCAAAAGTTATTACTACTTCTCATATGAGTCCGTTTTGGACTTTCTGCGCTAGAGCGCCCTCCGGCTTTGAGTATGAATGAAACATACAGTGCATGAAAGCGTTCAGTGCTCAGTGATGTTCACATTGTTTTGGATACAAATAAAACGTATCCAAAACGACGTGACTATCTTTTATCTTTTAATTTAAATGATGTTTTATTCACATTGGCCCTTGAAAACTGCTACTTTAACACACTGAACTGAGAAAAAAGTGCAGGGGAAGAGTTTAGGTTGTATTAAAAGCGTATCGTACACCACACTACAGGGAGCCACTGCAGAGGGATGAAAGAGCCACAGGTTGCCGACCCCTGCCTTAATAGGTAATGTTGCATATAGTGTTGTACCACACAGCACTTAAGTATATACAGTTCTGTAAATTTATATGAGGAATTTTATTGAGGTTTTGTCAGTTTTGTGTGAATGCATGAGAAGATGCATTTTTCCTTTTGTGGCTTTGGCCACATGGCAAAACTGTGAGGGAAATCAATGATCATTCACACTTTGATAAGAGTAAAGGAGAACAAAGCAGTTCCTGGGTGGGGGTTACAGTATGATAATGTTAATCCCCCTCTCCACAAGGTAAAACCGCTTTGGTCCATCTGAGGTAGCGAGTGATTGTTCACACTTAGGTCTCAAGAATGAAGAACTGTGATCAGTGAAAGTCCACATAGTGATTGGATCAGTCTTTGATCCATGAAATGCTGACATCCCTTTCCTTAAAACGAAAAGGCATCCTTTGTTTTCCACAGAGCCTGATAACATCAGAATATAACTTTCCACACGTTGTATGGAAAGGAGTCTTGCCATCTTGACCGTTGTTCACTACATAATACATATATTATACAACAGTTTCAGTAGTTGTTCAAATTTGATTGGCCAAGCAGTGTTGAGAGTGTATGCCATAGAAAAATGCTCAGTCTTTCAATGACAGCAGACCAAATGAATTATATTTAACTACCTCCTGTAAATGGATTCTATGCACATTCATGGCCATGATGTTTGTGATGTACTGTCTCAGGAGATGACATTGCCACAGGCAGTGTGATTACTGATCGACAGTTTAACTGGAAGGATGAGTGATTGATGTTTGAATGGCAGGTCAAGACAGGTTTGGTTCAGTATTATTACATTTGCTTCTGGGATTGTAAGTGATTTTATTTTCTTTATACTGCATTATTTTCATTAACGTGTTCCATCCTCGAAGACTTGAAGTGGGTGTCAATTTTTTAAATAATCCATTGTAAATTAATATATTATACTTATATTTACAATGTGTAAATAACATACACAATTTTGTTGGTATTTTACACTTTTTATCCAGTCCCTAATCATTATTTATGCACAGAATAATGTGTACCCTCTGTTACACATGCCTTTTGTCTCAAAGTTAGGATTTTGATGAGAAAATTATCTATAATTTTCTACTTGCCTTCATGTTCAATTTCCTATCAAACTGTCAACCTGATTAAAGACAAAGATTAACTTAGAAAAAAACAACAAAACAAAAATAAAAAAAGTTAATTATACAGGTCTCTGCAATTTGGCAAAGATGTTGCCAAGGTAACACTATGTGCTCTTTTAGAGTAACTTACTTGCTAGACATAGTTGTACCTTTGAGTGTTGCTGTAAAATTAATTTTCTCACTGACCTTTCCTGACCACTTGCGTATCTTTTGAATAGGAGAGTAGAAGGCAGATAACCTTTTCACTTTCTGCATATGAACATTTAATATTGTTCTGTTCTTCTAGCCCTAATTGTGCCACGCATTTCTAGGAGTACCCCAGAGAGTAGCTAAATTACTGACATCTGTGTAGATGTGTGAAATGCAATTCTAGCCCCACATGCACAAACATAGTCTCACATATCTGCTTGTATTGTTGACTCATGGAGGGTTGCTAAATGTGTCAATATTTAATGCATAATTTAAATACTAATTGAGTTTGGCTAATTTTCCATTTAATTTAAAAGTAATCCTAAAGTAATTAGCTAAAATTCTTTAAATATTAACCAATGCAACATCAGATGTTTGAGCTTCTCTTTTCCCACCAAAAATGATGTCATGAAATATCAAACTTGACTGTGCAATTGTATCTCTGAGATAAAGTTGATACTTAAATAAAACATGACTGAGAACAAAGTTTGGTCTCCTGAGCTATGGAAGAGCTACTTCTGTTTTTATCCCTTAAAGGATGCAATTTCTCTTGCTTATGAGGCACATGAATTATGTCTTGTCACTTGAGCTCACTCTACTTGAGGTGTTGTTTCTCAGGTGTTATTGAAGAGAACACCTATGTAGGATATTTGTGTGGCAGCAGACTGGGCCTCTCAGCACACATTTATCATATTTTAGAATCTGGATGTTGACTTGACTCCTAGATTCCAGGTTTAATCTGCGTAAACAGTTCATTTTCAGTTCTTTTTGTTCCATCAGTCTGGTTCACGGGCTGATAAGTTGCAGTTACTCTTGCAGTAGTATGGTGCTATGGCATAGTGCCAGTTAGTGACACAGTGTCAAGTGAACCAACACTATGAAAGAGAGCATCATGGTTGCATATGTAACTCTGGTTCTCTGAGTAGGGAAGATGATGCATAAATATATAGCTCTGCATCTGTCATACTCTTTGTTAACGCATTTGACATTCTTCATAGAAATCTGTTGACAGAGGTCAAACATTTTCTGTAAGTCTTCACAAGGTTTTCACACACTGTTGTTGGTATTTTGGCCCATTCCTCCATGCAGATCTCCTCTATAGCAGTAATGTTTTGGGGCTGTCGCTGGGCAACACGGACTGGCTGGGCCACTCCAGGACCTTGAAATGCTTCTTATGAAGCCACTCCTTCGTTGCCCGGGTGGTGTGTTTGGGATCATTGTCATGCTGAAAGACCCAGACACATTTAATCTTCAATGGCCTTGCTGATGGAAGGAGGTTTTCACTCAAAATCTCACGATACATGGCCCCATTCATTCTTTCGTTTACACGGATCAGTCGTCCTGGTCCCTTTGCAGAAAAACAGCCCCAAAGCATGATGTTTCCACCCCCATGCTTCACAGTAGGTATGGTGTTCTTTGGATGCAACTCAGCATTCTTTCTTCTCCAAACACGATAAGTTGAGTTTTTACCAAAAAGTTCTATTTTGGTTTCATCTGACCATATGATAATCCAAATGCTCTCTATAGCAAACTTCAGACGGGCCCGGACATGTACTGGCTTAAGCAGGGGGACACGTCTGGCACTGCAGGATTTGAGTCTCTGGCGGCGCAGTGTGTTACTGATGGTACCCTTTGTTACTTTGGTCCCAGCTCTCTGCAGATCATTCACTAGGTCCCCCCATGTGGTTCTGGGATTTTTGCTCACAGTTCTTGTGATCATTTTGACCCCACGGGGTGAGATCTTGCATGGAGTCCCAGATCGAGGGATATTATCAATGGTCTTGTATGTCTTCCATTTTCTAATAATTGCTCCCACAGTTGATTTCTTCACACCAAGCTGCTTACCTATTGCAGATTCAGTCTTCCCAGCCTGGTGCAGGTCTAAAATTTTGTTTCTGGTGTCCTTTGACAGCTCTTTGGTCTTGGCCATGGTGGAGTTTGGAGTTGGACTGTTTGAGGTTGTGGACAGGTGTCTTTTATACTGATAACGAGTTCAAACAGATGCCATTAATACAGGTAAAGAGTGGAGGACAGAGGAGACTCTTAAAGAAGAAGTTACAGGTCTGTGAGAGCCAGAAATCTAGCTTGTTTGTAGGTGACCAAATACTTATTTTACCGAGGAATTTACTAATTAATTCTTTAAAAATCCTACAATGTGATTTTCTGGATTTTTTTTTTCTCATTTTTTTCTCTCATAGTTGAGGTATACCTATGATGAAAATTACAGGCCTCTCTCATTTTTTTAAGTGGGAGAACTTGCACAATTGGTGGCTGACTAAATACTTTTTTTTGCCCCACTGTAAATTCAGGTGTTTCAATCAAATCTATTGCTAAAGGTCTATACAATTTAAACACCTAGTCATTCAGTCTGCATAGCACGGCGTTACTGGATGTGTTCCCCAAAGCAGTCGTCAATGACGACGCAACGGGAGTTAACTTTCGAAAGGGAACGCTCTGGTTACTTACGTAACTTATCTCACGGTTCCCTAAGATAAGGGAACGAGCATTGCGTAACTGGCTGTGCTGTAGCTGCACGCATATCGATGGCTGTCGCTTCAGTTGTTGCTGATGAAATGGCGCTCTGGGCCGACTTATATAGCAAGGTGCCGTAAGCAGAGTATTGCTGAAGAGAAGACTCTGAAATCGTTGCAGAAGATTGGGGGGCACTAAGCTTGTCGTCGTTGTTGCTGTGGCACTTTCCAAACTCCCCGAACTCGCTTCTTGCAGAACTTCCTTGTTTCTTCTTGGAACAAATTAGCTTAGCAGCTTAGCACAAGGTCGACCACACCACTTAGCAGTCTAATTTAGCAACAACATCTTAGCACAACAGCATAACTTAGCACCCTTCTTTGTCTTGGAGAGAACCTTTTATTCCTTCCCTGAGAATGCGGGGTTTGCAAGTTGGCACCTTTCAGATGCAGCATTCTGATTGGCTGATCCTGTCAGAGGTATGGTATGGCCTCTCTCTGGTATGAGGTCTATTTGCATAGTTAAAGTACATACAGGGGATGTTTCGGTTTTGGAGGCCCCTCCTCAAAGCCCGAGGCCCTAGGCAATCGCCTACTCTGCCTATAGCTAGTGCCGACCCTGTATTTTATATATATATATATATCTTTAAAGGAACACTCCACTTTTTTTGGAAATAGGCTCATTCTCCAACTCCCCCAGAGTTAAAAAGTTGAGTTTGACCGTTTTTGAATCTATTCAGCCGATCTCTGGGTCTGGCGATAGCACTTTTAGCATAGCTTAGCATAGATCATTGAATCCGATTAGACCAGTAGCATCGCGTTCAAAAATGACCAAAGAGTTTCGATATTTGTCCTATTTAAAACTTGACTCTTCTGTAGTTATATCGTGTACTAAAACTGGCAGAAAATGAAAAGTTGCGATTTTCTAGGCCGATTTGATTAGGAACTATACTCCCAGTATACTCCCAATCGGATTCAATGATCTATGCTAAAAGTGCTATAGATCATTGAATCCGATTAGACCAGTAGCATCGTAATAATCAAGGAACTTTTCTGCCGTACCATGGCCGCAGCAGGCGCAGTGATATTATGCAGCGCCTGAAAGTAGTCCCAGCTAGATAACTAGTTATAATATAGCCGGGGACTACTTTCAGGTGCTGCGTAATATCACTGCGCTTGCTGCCGCAGCAAAGTTCCTTGATTATTACGCCGGACTGGGAGTATAGTTCCTAATCAAATCGGCCTAGAAAATCGCAACTTTTCATTTTCTGCCAGTCTTAGTACACGATATAACTACAGAAGAGTCAAGTTTTAAATAGGACAAATATCGAAACTCTTTGGTCATTTTTGAACGCGATGCTACTGGTCTAATCGGATTCAATGATCTATGCTAAGCTATGCTAAAAGTGCTATCGCCAGACCCGGAGATCGGCTGAATGGATTCAAAAACGGTCAAACTCAACTTATTAACTCTGGGGGAGTTGGAGAATGAGCCTATTTCCAAAAAAAGTGGAGTGTTCCTTCAATGCACAACTGAGTGCTGCGTTTGTACTTTTTACTTAACTGCCTAGCAACATTAATGATGGCTGTTTTTGTTGTTTATTAAATAGTATTATTCAATAAATAATATAAACGCTATCCTGTTCAGTTCATCCCGAAGTTGTTTGATTGGGATGAGGTCAGGGTTCTGTGCAGTCAACTTCTTCTACATCAAATTCACCCAACTATGGATTTCTGGATCTTGCTTTCTGCATGGCAGTCCATGGACAGCAAAATACTAGCCTCATTGTTTGTTGGATATTGTTGAATTGTCACTCACCTGCAATTAAATCAGTTAATGTTGCCGTTTCAAAGCGGGTCCCGCCTTCTGAATGTTTGCCTCAATGAACGCAATCCTTCAGGTGCTGAAGCAAAAGGCTAAATAGGTACGCAAAGAAGTACAGCTCCTAATGCAGGTGTATGAGTTGTCATCATTTATTTTGGAGTGATTGCAATGTATTCTAAATATAAACTTGTTCTGTGTCATTTCTGGGCCGATCTTAGTTTATTACGAGTTTAAAAGAGCTTTAAAAGAGAATTGAACTCTTTCAGTGGTGAGTTTAAAATATTTTAAGGCGACAGTTATTTTAGAACGTTTGCCCTTACTGTTTCCATGGCAACGCGTCATGATTGTCACGTGGCATACCGTGGCCACAATAACACTGTATGACAGATGGATCGCTTTTATTTAGTTTTTCCTTTTTTATTTAATATATTCACAAACTTGCTTAACATGTCATGGACAATCTGATATTCCGATTCACAAATATGCATAAATGAGTGCGTTTTGTCATTTAAACACCTTTATAAATGATCTTGATCGTGATCTGTAACGTGAGATGGGCGCCGCCATGTTTTTTCGCGCCGCAGTTCAGAATAGTGATGGGAAGTTCGGATCATTTTAATGACCTTTGAGTCTCGTTCAGCAAAATGAACTAATCTTTTTTCCAGTCATTTTGTTCATTTTAGCAAAATATAATTAAAATGGTATGTGCTACTTCCCTAACACATCTACTAATTATGCAAACGTTGATCACACTACTAACAATACAAAACTATAATGGTATAAGAAACCGAAAGGTTTGAGTCGTTCGTTTGGGTTTGAGTCTTTCGTTCATCACATGACAGCCTCATAAGCTAAACATGTGCAATCAGAGCCGGAAAGAGAATTGATTAGTTCATCTCTTGAGTCTTTCTAGTCGGTCGTTTTTGTCATGTACGTGGCACCATTGGACAGAGAAATTAGTTAATTTACAACGTTCCTTACAAACGGCTGCATAGTTGTTGTTGTTGTTGTTGTTGTTATTATTATTATTTACTCTTACAGTTACGTAATGCGTTTCTGGTCTCAAATTGTAGCTATTTATTTCTTACAGTTTATAAGTGTGTGAATTTCTGTCATGATGGTTCTTTTCCATAACACTGAATGTGGTAACAAAGGTAAACTAAATAGTTGGTTATTATTTTTATTATTAAGTCTTTTCCCGGATCTGACTGCATAGGTTTAGCTTATGGAGCTGTCACATGATGAACGACCGACTCAAATCCGAAGACTCGGAAAAGGTGAACTAATTCAGTGCAGAACCTATAGGATGTTGCGCATGCACGACTGAAGAATCCGAGACGACTCGTTCTTCCCGAGTCACATTAAAGATTCGTTCAAAATGAACGAATCATCACTAGTTCAGAGAGTCCTGTCAGTCGGATTTACAGCGTGTGAATTCATCAATTTTTCCCGAAATACATGCAAGTAAATGGCTGGTGAACTGGGTGAAGAATAGAGTGAACTTTATAGTTACTTACACTATGTGTATCTGATATGAATAAAACACATCGGCAAATTAAATTTGAATGGATTTGTTACTGTGTGTATTTTACAAGCTCTAAATGTATTCTTTTATTAGTACTTATGTGTATTTAAATGTCTGAAACCTAAAATACGCATTATGCAGTTAAGAACTCTGCATAGTTGTGATAATATGACAATCGCAGTGCACGTCTCTCTCTGGCTCAGCGCCAGTCAACACGCGAAACCACAGTTTGAATTTGGCAGTTATGCAACGTCAACAAACGTCCTAAATCCCATATATGTGTACTACTAGGCGCACGGAAATAAAAATCCCATATGTGGGACCTTACCGCTCAAAAGGTTAACATCATCTTAAGTTAAGGCCTAAGATAAGAACATTTCTGTAATATGCCCCCAGGTGTCTGTAGTCCTGTGCTGATCCATTGTTTCTCGTCAAGTGTTTAATATCAGATGTATTTGTGGATGAGTTGTGTCTACCCATGTTGCTGTTCCTGGCCTGCCTGCCTGTTTGTTTTTCCCCCTCGGGGTAGTTTTTGTTCATTTTGTTTTATTTTATTATTAAAAAGACCCATTCTTCCTGCACCTTGAGTCCTTGCCTCATCTCTCCACCCACACTGTGACAATATATATAAAAGCACTGATTGTTTTCCTGAAGTGGTATTCAGGAACTGTGAATAAATTACTGCAAAATAATAATTTTATCATGGCTAATAACATCCTCAACAAACAAAAAATAGATTACCTTAGATAAATTTTGATGAATATGTATAGTACCGGTCAAACGTTTGGACACATTACAGTTTTTACTGTTTTTGAAATAAGTCTCTTATGCTCATCAAACTATACATTTATTTGACTGAAAATACAGAGAAAAAAAAAATAATATAGTTCAAAAGAAAAGTAAAAAAATAAAATAAAATAACAGCATTTATTTAAAATAGAAATATTTTGTAACCATATCGTTCAAAAGTTTGCAATTCAGTGGGTCAGTATTTTATTTTATTTTTTCAATAAATTAATTTTTATTCACAAGGATGTGTTAAAACGATGCTGAAACGTCAGCTATGACTCACAGAAATAGATATTTTAAAGTATGGTAAAAATAGAACACCATTATTTAAAGTTTCACAATATTATAGTTCTTTCTGTATTTCTGATCAAATAAATGCACACTTAATGATCATAAGTGACTTCTTCTGAAAACATTAAAAATAATGTGTCCAAACTTTTGACTGTTACTAAGTAAAAATATACAAATTATGAAATGTTTCATAAGTAAAAAGGTTAGGAATCACATTTGTTTCAAGTGCTTTTTATTGGGGGTGGGGGGCATCCAACATGAATTTTGCCTAGGCCTCTAAATGTCTAGAACCGGCCCTGTATAGAGGGTGCGTTTTGCCGGGGGGGATTCCCCCCCAAATAATTCACGAAACACGCTATGAAGTCCCTTTCTGAATCAAATAATTTGCGATAAGTGATCCGATTGGAGCGCTTCAAAACAGTGAATCATTTTGCGAAGCAATGGTTTAACTGACTTGGAGTTTCAGAATGCTCCGTTGATACTGTTCTTTGCTCGCTTTCTCTATATAATTTATTCGTTGTTTGAATCACCGGGGAAACAAAATCATTACAATTAATAGGCCTAACATACAATGTTTTTATTAAATTGTGATAACGTTAAATACATTTTCCGTCGTATTAAAAACATATCATGACGTGACACCCATTTACTTGCCTAAAAAGACGGATTTATGATATGCGTTGTTAACAGATCACACTAACATTAGGTTAGGCTATAATTAACCTTACCCCGGAGAGAAAAAAAAAAGTTTTCAAAAGCACCCCTCCCCTCTGCCTTTTTCACAAATCACACCCTTTATATATTGTTCACAGTGACTGCAGAGCCACAGTGCAATGAGTCACCATCAGCTATAACAGTGGTGACCATGGCAATGTGTCACAGCATACAGTTTATTGAAGCCTTCTGCATATGGGCCTGCATAGCCAATGACCCAGCTGGGTCCCCATGCTAACAGCATGAAATGGCCCCAATATCAAGATTGGACCATGGATGATTGCAAGGAAGTGGCCTGGTCTGATGAATCAAGATTGCTGGTGCATCTTGTTGATGGCCATGCGTGGATACGCCAATTACCAACAGAGGCTATGGCACCTAGATGCACTGTTGCACTTTAAGCCCCATTATCCCAATAGCAGAATTCCTGACAGCTGTCAGGTATCTGAACATCTTTGCAGACCAAGTGCACCCATGTATGGCAACTGGGTATCTTGCCAGTGATATTCATTAGGCTACCAACAGGACAATGCGGCATGCCACACTGCCAGGATCCTCAAGGAGTGGCTCGAGGAACATGACAGTGAATTTCTGGTTATACCTTGGCCTCTAAATTCACCTGAAAGGAATCCATTTGAAAAGCAGGTGCTCAAAGAAAGTATTTTTCATGTGGGGAGATACTTTGATGTGTGTCTTTGTGGATATCCACATTTGCCAAAGTACAGAGGGTATATTTGGTATGCTACCGGCTAACTTTAGTTTAGTATTAAAATGGACTTGAGTTATTAAAAAAGAGTAAGTTATTTAAATTTGAATGAATTATTTATATTATTTTAAAAGTCCTCTGAATGGTCTTGCCACTGTGTGATTAATTATGCTGTAATTTATGAAGTTTAAGTGTCTGACCTTGAACCAGAACATATTTCTAAAAGTCTAGTAAATAGAAATGATTTGTTAAATTACAACAAAATAATACAGAGCCCAAATGGTACTGCATAATAGGAATGGGCCCTTTTGACCTTGTATTGTCATAGGGGGCTTGTGGGAAGTTCAACTTTTTTTGTCCACTGAAGAGAGGAGAGAGAAAACGAGGAGAAAGATTTCCTTCCACTACAAACAAAATTACAGTACTGGAGAAATCCAACAGCGTGTGAATGATGAAAGAATGAAACAAGAACTGCTCATTCTGCATTAATGTATGTGTGCAGAAACCTCTTAGTCTCTTAGAGCTGTAGTATGGCAACATATACTATTATGATGGAACAGTTTTGCTAAGATTACTTTAAACTGCCACAACAAATACCAACAAATATGCAAGTTGTGTGTCATTGGATGCCTGTAGAGAAAGAAGTTGTTGTGGATGAAAGCCCTCTTTGATGCAGTAACTGAAGCACTGCAGGCCAATGGAGGGAATTTTTTTTTTTTTTTTAAATAATAAAAAAAAAATCTTTGAAGAAAACTTATATACATTTTTATAATTTGCATCGAGTTCAGCATTTTTATCTTCTCTGTATTTTGAAGAAGTTTGGAAAATACAACTGTTATAGAATTAAATGAAGTTCCATGTGTGCATAAAACAAAACAAAACAAAACAAAAAACATGGGGGCATAAGGACCATCCATTGGCCCAATGATGGAATCCAATGGCGTGGTTGAAGATACACTGCTTCTGTAAATTTCACTTAATTTATTTTAATTTATTTCAGTTTGAATCTAGCTCTATTAGTCTGACTCTAATTTCCAAATATTTTAAAATTTAAACTAATATTATTAATATTTAAGTTCTGTTTTAATTAGAATTTTTTAATTATTCTAGTATTCCCTGTCAATTATTAATTCATTAGGGACCCAATGTCACACAGAGTCTCATGCTAGCCAGGCTGTGGGTCTCCCAGACACAAAATCACCAATGTGTGGGCTGTTTTCTGGTGACAGAATCCCAATGAAATTTTTGTCCTCATAGGTGGGTGAGGACAGAAGTTTGGGCAAGATGGTGTCCTATGCTCTTTCTTTGAGATTTTCTCTCCATATTAGTGGGTTTATTGTTTTATTGTATGCTGTCTGTTCTTGTGAAAATTATTTTGTTTAGAGTGTTGTCAGAAATACAGCAATTTCAGCCTTGCAATGCTATTCTACTTTCTGCTTTTTTATACTGAACAATATTAACATTTAAGTGAATATCATTATGAGCCCCACACAAATTAATATTGTCTTGAAGTTAATGTTAGGACAAGGACCTGATCATTGGGGTGGAATTGTATAGCCACGGCTGGGCGCACTGGGCGTCCTGAAGATGTGCAGCATAACACATAATCTATGTTATCCCTCGTGTCCTGCACATGTTCCATGAGAAAGTACTCCCAGATCTCCTTGGGTTATCTGTTTTTGAGAAAGTTATTTTGTTTTTTGTTCATTTCCACTTTCCTTTTTTTCATACTGAACAATGTTAACATTGTAATGAATGCCATTATGATCCCCACACAAATGAATACTGGGTCTCATGGCACTTGGAATTGCTCAATGATCTGGTGAGAGCGCATCTGTAGAGAGCTGCATATGGAGGTGTGTGGTGTATGTTCAATGAGAGTGACAAAAGGCTGTAAAGTAAAGGTTGTGTTGAAAGACCTTAGTTTGGTGTGTTTCATTCAAATGACTAACCTGAATGTTTTGTGAATTAGGCGGAAGGTTTTCATGAGAAGTTCAATGTGTGTATGAATACAAATAATCTACCCAGTTATTAGTGAATGAGACACATTGTTTGGCATTCTGTTTTTCCCACCATCTTTGTTCTCAACATTAGCGCAAAGTAGTACATAATGGAGTCAGTCTCTATACTTGATGATGATTTTTTCCACAACTGTCTTCACATTCCATCTATCTCCTACGTCTCTTTGATCATGTTTTACGTCCAATCTGTTGACAAAACCAAACCAAGTCAAAAGGGTATGTTGTCACTATATTTAGTTAATGGCTTTCTTTTTATCCTGCTTGTCCAATGATGAAGACTGTCTTGGGTTACACATATAACCATGGTTCCCCTTCAGGAACTCGAGCTGCATCAAGATGTTTTGGGAATGCCTTCAGCGTGACCAGGCTCAGAATCACATGTGCAATGAGTCCAATGGACAGGCAAGACGTCACGGACGGGTGACATAGCGACCAGGAAGCTATAAAAGTGCATGCGGTGGAAACAGTGGCAGCTTCTGTCATTCAATAAAGAGCTCTGTGTGTGTATGTCTTATTTACCATGGTCTGTCACTATCGCCAACGTTGCAAGCATGCCCAAATGCAAAGACAAGTCAGTTCAGCATAAGAGGGGTGATGATAAAAGCAGACATCAGTTTAGGCTGTGTGTTCCTCTCTGCCCTCGTTACATCACGGGTGGGGATACACACAGCCTTTGTGTTGTCTGCTTGGGAGCAAAGCATGCAGAGTCAGCTCTCGAGGGGGCTGACTGCCCACATTGCGAGTGCCTCTCATCTCACATCTCTGGTTGACCCGGTCCGTCAAGGAAAAGGACAGGGTCTTCCTCCTCGATGCCCCGCTTGCACCTTCTGGCCTGTTTGGCAGCGCCATTAACTCGGTCGTCAACAGGTTTCAGGAGGCCCGTAAACAAGTGGCGGCTTTTCAGCAGTTCCTTCCCCGCAGCTCTCTAGCTCCTGGGGCTGCTGGACGGGGGCAGTCCCAGCCATGTGCCAGCTCCTCATACAGGGAAGCACAAAAACAGAGCGTCGCGACCCAATCTGAGGACCGTCCTCCTGGCCAAGAAATCTTCGAATAAGCCCTGATGTTTGTGTCCCAGGGCTTCTGAGGGCAGCCCCCGCTGGGGAAGTGTGGTGTACATCTCATTATACGGTGCCCGTCTCCCTTCAGTGCCCTCAGGAGGCTGAGCTGTTAACCCTGCCACCACCGGTGCTTCAGGGCACAGCCGTCTCAGGTGAGCATACTTCTCAGTGTCTGGCCGGAAACGTCACCACTCTGGGAGGCTCGCTGCCTCTGAGGAGGTCTCGAGTAATTGATTTACTTATTAGATTTTCTGGCAGTGTGGAAACTTCTGTCAAATATCTCGCGATGGGTCCTGCAGACTATAGAAAGAGGCTACAGAATTTGGTTCAGTTTGGTTCTCCTCTGCCTTGTGTCAACGGGATCAATCCCATCCTTGTGGGTCCCGAGCAGGCTCTGGTATTGGAACAGGAAGTAAAAACTCTCTTGTGGAAGGAGGCCATCGAGGTGGTCCCTCCTCTCGACGGGGAGTCCAGGTTCTACAGCCGGTACTTCATTGTTCTGAAGAAGGATGGAGGGTTGCGTCCCGCTTTAGATCTGTGACAGCTGAACCACTCAGTCATGCGACTGAAGTTCAAGATGCTCACACTCAAACAAGTCGTGTCTCAGATCAGGTCCAAAGACTGGTTTGTCACGATCGATCTAAAAGACACATACTTGCATGTCTCCATCCTTCCTCTACACAGGAAGTTCCTGAGGTTTGCTTTCGGGGGCGAAGCTTACCAATGTCAGGTTCTTTCGTTTAGCCTTGCACTCTCACACCGCACTTTCAAGAAGTGTGTGGATGCTGCTCTGACTCCACTGCGACTCCAGGTCATCCGCATACTCAATTATATCGACAATTGGTTGATATTAGCTCAATCAGAGCAGACGGTGGTTCAACATCGAGAGGTTGTTCTCGCCCTTATGAGAGAGCTGGGGTTAAGACAAAAAGCCAAGAAAAGTGTGCTTTCTCCATTACAGAGGACGACTTATCTGGGCGTGGTGTGGGATTCGATCATGATATGCTCGGATTGTCGATCCTCACTGCAGTCGCGAGAGTGAAAAAAAGGCCGGTAACTTGGCCGAGGCTTCATCTGTACTCCTTTCCCCCGACTGCTCTGCTCCCGGGGGTTCTGGAGAGAGTGCGCCGGAATGGAGTCTGTCTACTGCTAGTAGTCCCGTTCTGGTCGGGCCGAGTATGATTCTCGGATCTGATTTCCCTTCTCGACAGCTCTCCATGGGAGATTCCCATCAGGAGGGATCTCCTCTCACAGGCTGGGGGCACCATCTTTCACGCCCACTCTGCAAAAAATGCTTTTCTTACTTAGATTTTTTGTCTTGTTTCCAGCCAAAATATCTAAAAATTCTTAAATCAAGAAGGATTTTCTAGACAAGTAAAAATTATTTCTGTGTCCTCTGGGAAAATATATCAAATTATCAAGTATTTTATGAATTGTAATTCCTCGTATGTAGTCTATAGGCTAGAGTGTGAGTGTGGATACTTTTATGTAGGTCAAACTAAAAGAAAATTCTGCTTAAGAGTGGCTGAACACAAATATGCTATTTGTGTGAAAAAATATGGCATATCCCATGGCGAGGCATTATAATGAAGTGGGCCATGTCACTGAGAGTTCTCTTAAAGTTATTGGAATTGAATCTATTCCTTGTTCAATAAGAAGTGGAAATAGACAGGAACAGCTTCTACAAAGAGAGACTTTTTGGATCCATATGCTCCGGGCAACTAAGTCCACAGGAGTTAATGAAGAAATAGATTTTTTTACCATTTTTGTAATTTGTACTATTGATGATGTATAATTTGATATTTGCATTGTTATATGTATAAAAGTTTTTTTTTTTTTTTTTTGGACTAAGATACTAGTATTAGCCACACCTACATATTAACCAGCAGTCTTGGATAATTCAGTAATTAACACTAGTTTAAGAACACCTGTTTACGCAATTGATGTGTGTCCTGAAGAAGGCTTTGTGCCGAAACGCGTAGATCTACTTTTTGTAATGATTTAAGCCTAGCACATTAAAGGCTTTTATCTTACCCCATGAGTGCTTTGGAAGTATTTTGTCTACATAATTTGATCTTTGCCTCCACTATACCCAATGAGCACCAGGGGCTTCATAAAGACACCCGTGTAGCACTCTCTGCTTCTGTTTCCTGAAGTAAAAATTCTTGTCTTGTTTTCAGAAAAAACAAGTCAAAATTAAGTGAGTTTTTGCTTAGAACAAGCAAAATAATCTGCCAATGGGGTAATCAAAATAATCTTATTTCAAACAGAAATAAGTGCGATGTACTACACACTAGGCAGGGACTTAAAGTCTGGCGGCGTGGGCAGTTTGTTCCCAAAGTGGCTCGGCACAGCTCGAGTTCCTGAAGGGGAACGTCTCTAGGTTACGTATGTAACATAGTTCCAAGAGGAAATGAGACGCTATGTCTCCTGCCATACTTTTGGCATCCCTGCGAGTGCTTCCTTCATTCCCCAGAAGCTGCCACTGTTTCCACCGTATGCACTTTTATAGTTTCCTGGTCGCTACATCGTCCCGTCGCCCATCCATTGGACTGATTGCACATGTGATTCAGAGCGTGGTCATGCTGAAGGTGTTCCCAAAGCGTCTCGAAGCAGCGTATAAGTAACCTAGAAACATTCTCCATGAGGGATGGAGACACTGCATCCTCTTGCAGACACTTTGGGCCAGTTTTACTAACAGCTTGTGCCAGCGCTGGTCTTTTGGCATTAAAATAGTACTGTCATGATTTGCTAAAGACATGCAGTGATGAATTAGCACTGAAAAGGCATGGACACAGTTATTTTTTGTGTCTGACCTTAATGAATATGCATTTGTATGAGTTTTTTTCAGACGCAAAATTTATGGGAGGAGAGCATTCAAATGAATAACACAACGCGATTTACTAACATTTGCGCTCGTCAAATCACTGGTATTTTCAACATTATTTAACGGCCCCAAAAAGCATGTCTTAAACTATTTTGCACTTGAAATGGCTACAATTGTTGTTGTTAGGAGGAGGCACCGCATAGAACAGAGAGCGTGTGGTAGAAGGATTTTTTTCCACACGTATTCATTTATTTGGAATGCCAGAAGAACACATTATCCGAACAAATCGTTTACCAAGCCATGTTATATTTAATTTGCTTCAGGAAATAAAAGATGGCTTGGAATCCTCAACTAGTGGTCACGCAATACCAGGTCTATCAAAACGTCTTGTAACCCTTCATTTTTTGGCCTCTGGTTCTTTTCAAGGTACTGTGGCTTCTTTATTTCTTTATTCTTTATTTGTGACAACACTAATTTGCACTGCGTTGGTATATTGTGTTGGTCCATATGTAAATGAGATGTTGCGTCTGTGTTCTTTAATTTGCGCATTGTTAGTAAATCATCTGCAGAAATTTTCACACCCATCAGTGCGGTTTTGGAATTGTGCTCTCACGCTAATTTGCCCTGTTTAGTAAAACTGGCCCTATGGTTACTGCTGCCAGCAGGACCAGTGTCTAAAGCATGTGTGAAATAAATCCAATATGCTCCGTAATGTTTACATCGCCTAATTTTGGATACACATAAACTGCCAGGTCATGCAGACTATTTGGTCTCTTTGCATATAAAACTAGATTTATTCACACTAGCCCTTGAAAATCTCTATGTGAGCACACGGCACAAACGTGCAAATTATATGTTTGCATACTACATTTTTTTTGTTTGTGTGTTTTTTGTCTGTAGTGTTGGTCATTGTATCTAAACATATTTGCATTCAATAGATTTGGCTCTGTTTAAAATTTAAAAAAGGCTTCACAGTAACACTCATGTCTTGGGTGGTATAAAAGAATATGTGCAGTGCTGATTTACAGTCCTTTATGTGCTTATCTTCAAATAATATCTATTGTATGAATTATAAACACAACACTTTTGTTTTTGCCCCCATTTTTCATGAGCAGAACTCAAAGATCTAAGACTTTTTCGATGTACACAAAAGGCCTATTTATCTCAAATATTGTTCACAAATCTGTCTAAATCTGTGTTAGTGAGCACTTCTCCTTTGCCGAGATATTCCATCCACCTCACAGGTGTGGCATATTAAGATGCTGATTAGACAGCATGATTATTGCACAGGTGTGCCTTAGGCCACAATGAAAGGCCACTCTAAAATGTGCAGTTTTATCACACAGCTCAGTGTCACAGATGTCGCAAGTTTTGAGGGAGCGTGCAATTGGCATGCTGACTGCAGGAATGTCCACCAGAGCTGTTGCCTGTAAATTGAATGTTCATTTCTCTACCATAAGCCATCTCCAAAGGCGTTTCAGAGAATTTGGCAGTACATCCAACCGGCCTCACAACCGCAGACCATGTGTAACCACACCAGCCCAGGACCTCCACATCCAGCATCTTCACCTCCAAGATAGTCTGAGACCAGCCACCCGGACAGCTGCTGCAACAATCGGTTAGCATAACTAGAGAATTCCTGCACAAACTGTCAGAAACCATCTCAGGAAAGCTCATCTGTATGCTCATCTTCCTCATTGGGGTATCGACCTGTCTGCAGTTCGTTGCTGTAACCGACTTGAGTGGGCAAATGCTCACATTCGATGGCGTCTGGCACTTTGGAGAGGTATTCTCTTCACAGATGAATCCCGGTTTTCACTGTACAGGGCAGATGGCAGACAGCGTGTATGGTGTTGTGTGGGTGAGCGGTTTACTGATGTCAGTGTTGTGGATCGAGTAGCCCATGGTGGTGGTGGGGTTATGGTATGGGCAGGCGTATGTTATGGAAAACGAACACAGGTACATTTTATTGATGGCATTTTGAATGCACAGAGATACCGTGATGAGATCCTGAGGCCCATTGTTGTGCCATTCATCCATGACCATCACCTCATGTTGCAACATGATAATGCACAGCCCGATGTTGCAAGGATCTGTACACAGTTCCTGAAAGCTGAAAACATCCCAGTTCTTGCATGGCCAGCATACTCACCAGACATGTCACCCATTGAGCATGTTTGGGATGCTCTGGATCGGTGTATACGACAGCGTGTTCCAGTTCCTGCCAATATTCAGCAACTTCGCACAGCCATTGAAGAGGAGTGGACCAACATTCCACAGGCCACAATCAACTCTATGCGAAGGAGATGTGTTGCACTAAATGAGGCAAATGGTGGTCACACCAGATACTGACTGGTTTTCAGACCCCCCCAAATATAGTAAAACTGCACATTTTACAGTGGCCTTTTATTGTGGCCAGACTAAGGCACACCTGTGCAATAATCATGCTGTCTAATCAGCAGCTTGATATGCCACACCTGTGAGGTGGATGGAGTATCTCAGCAAAGGAGAAGTGCTCACTAACACAGATTTAGACAGATTTGTGTACAATATTTGAGAGAAAAAAGTCTTAGATCTTTGAGTTCAGCTCATGAAAAATGGGGGGAATAACAAAAGTGTTGCGTTTATAATTTAGTTCAGTGTATGTTGTATTGAACATTTATAGAGCAACAGATTTTGTGTGGAAATAAACCATTTAAGTTGCTTATTTTATATAAAAATCTTATAAATGTATGACGTAACAAGGGGGGCCTTTTACCCCACACATGGGCTAAAAGGCCCACCAGTATGGGGCAAAAGGCACATGGTATTGATACAAATACTTCAGCTAAAATAATGTTTTTAAAATAATACTTGTTCAAAACAATCTTTAGCAAAATATGTACTATTTTCTGCTTATTTTGAAAAATAAAATAATGCATTTTTGTTCAATAAATATATTGTCATTAAAATGTTAATATAAAAAATATATTTTAAAATACAGAAAAAATAATAATTTTAATAAGAAAAGATTATGAAAGTATTGAAGGAGATCCAAAAATAATTGAATATATTTACAGTAGTATCAACAAATTATATTTTATTATATGATATGATTATCATCATGCTTTTAAATATGATGGTTTCATTTTAAACATGGTGATTATCTCTAATATGGACACCTAACATAATATATGATATACCATCTGAATCTATCCATGTCATGTCAGCAAAAGGACAAGTCAGCGATCTATTAATTATCATGTTAATTACTGTGCGCCTTTAACCCCAACTGCGGGGGCACTTTTTACCCCAAATACCATATTCGTCGTTATTTAAAAACTGTGGCTTTAATTATCTTAAAAGAAGCTGAAAATCATAAAGAAGAGCTTTATCTCAAAATATATGCATTCATTTTAGCGATTCTCATTTGCTACTTAAATATACAACATTAAAAAAAACCCATAAAATATTAGATTAAGTAAGCACAGAATCAACTTTGCGCTGCTGCGTGCGATCGCGTCAAAGATCAGGGGCACGTTCAGGCTCACACCGGTGCCCAACGTTTTGCTACGGTTTCCGGGTTGAATGACATGTTTCCTGGAAACGGTGTACAACAGGGTTTGAGATATGTTTTGTCTTGTTTGGTGGGTGTGTCAAAAATGTCAGCCCAATCAGCAGCAACTTGTATATAAACCACTCTGTATTAAAGAGACAGCTCGCACAATGAGTCCAAGTGAAGTCATTTAATATGTGTCCGCTGCAGCTCGGTATACACAACAATTGAAGATATTAGAATGTTTGTCGTAAGAGTTTTATAGTAACATAGCATATGTTACATGATGATGATGAATTTGTAAGTAAATGTAATTAACATCATAATAATGACATGAATATTATAAATACAATACACTTAAATATAAATATTATGATAAAAAACCTGAAATTTAACAACTTAAAGGTCCCATGGCATGAAAATTTCACTTTATGAGGGTTTTTTTTAACATTAATATGAGTTCCCCTAGCCTGCCTATGGTCCCCCAGTGGCTAGAAATGGCGATAGGTGTAAATCGAGCCCTGAGTATCCTGCTTCTCCTTTGAGAAAATGAAAGCTCAGATGGCCCAATCAGGAATCTTCCCTTTATGTCGTCATACAGGGAAAGGTTACCTCCCCTTTCTCTGCTTTGCCCGCCCATGAGAAAATGAGCTACTATCGTGCGAGGCAAGCACAATTTTTTTTTTTTTTTTCGAGAGAGACATCATGGCTTGCAATCGAGTGAAGCATGGCAGTTGCTCAGTGTTTGGATGTACAAATGAACACCGAAGTATGTGTACAGTGTTTCCCACAGATTTGGATTCTATTTGTGGCGGCATATATGCAAATTCATTCTCTGCCAGCAGGAGGCACTTTTAGAGCGAGGAGATAGTGGTTTCCGCTGTAACACTGTACACAAAGCAGAGCTCCGCTCACAAAAGCTGCTTTATCAGACATTGCATCCCAAATTTTCTGAAAACAGTCGGTTTCCTTCAGAAATACAGTGATATAAAAACACCCGCACTGTTTCGATTTTGAAAAGCTGGTTAAGGCCACACACCCACCCTCCACCTTGCCCCGCCTCTCTCCTCCTCATTAGCATTTAAAGCTACAGACACAGAATGGCATGTCCTAAGGAAAGCTCATTGTGGGACTGGTTGTAGTGGCTGAAATTCTGCACTAAGGCTGAATTTCGGGAAAGAGACTTCAGATACAGTACTAGGGACCACTTAGGCCTATATAAAAGCATCCAAAAAGCAGCATGTCATGGGACCTTTAATTACACTAATTGCAACAGGGAGTCATTCTCTTTTGCTTGGATGCCTAATAAAAACAAAAACGAGATACATATTGTGTATCACCATTCAGAGTATTAAAAAAGAGAGACACTCTCTGGTAAATGTTGTGTGTTCTATATACATACCTCTAATGACCGAGAACCGTGCAGTCTTTTCAAATGCCTCTTTCTGCAGCGGACCACCCCCCTTCATGTTGAATTTGGACATGAGGGAATTTTTTAAAACCCTAAAATAGAATACAGATTGAGGTGGTTAACAATTGCGGACAAAGTTTGACATTTCAAAATGACCAGAAAAGAAATTCTTTATTAAATTTCTGATTTGCGTTGTAACTTATTGAGTATTGACACCACAATGTTTGAGTGATGTGGCATGTTTTGAAGGCTTTACTTATCCAGCATCCTTCTGCCACTGTCTTTGAGGGTCCTTCCTTCAATTCTGCTCAACTTTGACATCTGAATAAAACATGCCAATGTCAGGCGGGGTAGCATTATGTGTGTCAGTGTACAAATGTTTACCAACCTTAAACACTGAGCTGTATCGTTGAGATTCTTCTCCTGGGAATCCATACGAAGTAGGCTGCTGTTCACGAATCCTTCCAGCGATCCGGTAGAGCTACTCGCTGCTTCCATCAGGTGGTCAGATCGTTCTGTCATGAGAGAAACGCGGAAACAAGTGCAAGTAAACTCTCCGTATTTTAATCGGAGAAATGGTGATGGATACAGTACAAAGAGAAAACAGGAATAGTGGTGCAGGGACTTCGATGGTCAGATGAGTGCCGTGAAGGGAAGCGCTGATGGTACGTGACAAATCCAGAGATGATAATCCACAAGAACAAGGAACAGGAACAACAAAGACACCAGGCTGGAAATGGAGACGAGGCAACACAACCGGAGACTCACAAACAACGATCTGACAAAGGAGAGGAGAAAGTGGTGAGTATTTAAAAGTGTAGTGATGAGCTGCAGCTGGTGCTGTTGATTGATTCGTTGATCAGCGCTGATTAGTCGGCACGCTCACACACTCTCACACACACATAAACAACGAGCACGAGACGAGAAAGAGACATAGGATTTACTAACCGTGACAGTATCCTTCTAACCACAACCGCTGAATTTGAACCACTGAATTTGTGGAAGCAAATTTATTAAGTGAAATAAAATGGACCAAAAATTGCCTGTCAAATATTATACATGGTATATTTAAATAGATTGAATATAAGTGAACGCTGGAAGCCGAATATGGATTATTTAATTTTTAATTATGAAAATGCATAAACAACTGTTGAATGTCAGCCCCTAAAAATGCAAGCCCTGAAATTACAATGCATTAAAATGCCAGCACTGATAATGCAATGCATTATTTTTTTGTTTGTTTCAAATACATTCATTTTTCTTCCATAGTGTTCCTTCCTCAATGAATCTGTTTCCATCCTTACCAGACCATTTGCAATATCCAGATTCTCTCTGAGAAGGAGGCACTTCCACTATGGCTTCTTTTTATAAATGCATAGTCTTCCAAAAGCTGACTATTGTGGAAAGTGTGCCATTCTGTGACGATCTGTGTCTGCAGCATATTCCCAAACATAAAGGGCTCAGTATGCACCATGGGAGCACCGCTTATTGCGAGTACAGTGTTATGAACATCGTTAATCAAGGCACGACTCCAGTGCTCAGAATGTGTTGTTATGTGGGGCATAAGCAAGAAAACTGTTGTTTAAGATGCAGAGATGATCTGGTCCAAAACATACATCATGTTGGAAATGACAGGACAGAATATCAAGGGCAGTGAGAGGAAACTTAAGTGGTTTTACACAATTTTCTGAAGATGGACCTGCCCTGTTTTTTTCCAGACCAACCAATCAGGAATGACCCTCTAGCACTGTGGGTTGGGAAACTTTAGTCACAGTTTATGCATTTAAGGGACTGCAGGTGTTCTAAGGCTGCAGGCCTCAGTATTTCTGAGAGTGAGTCCTGGAGTATGACCAGACTGAATACTCCACAGGGTTTCAAACCCATTGGGGAATCATTTGTCCAAAAGATATTAAGCTAAAAGAAAGTTGTCAAATGATAGTTGTACCCTTCTCCTTCTCTCAGGCATATACTGTATGAGGTTCAGGCAGAGATGTCACTCAGTCATCACTAACCCTGGAGTGACCAATCACGTAAGCCGAATGTTTGGTGACTTAAAGTGTCAAATCATTCACCAGTTTGTGCTCTTTGGTTTCAGAATTATTGAAGCTCAGTTTGACAGAGATTAATAAATATAAACAAGAGAAGTTTACAGACTGGGCCAATGGGGACATGGGGCTTCTGACTTGGGGCCACCAGCTGAGAGGTTCATAGTGATGATCCAACACTTGGAAACAAGCAACTGCAGATGTAAAATTGACATAAACAGGCACAGACTGAATTTGTATCATTGACTATTGCCACACTATTGACTATTTAAATAAATGTTATTTGTTCTTACAGTATGCTCCAGCATCCCAGTGACCCTACAGAGAACAAGCGGTTTGGAAAATGCACAGATGGATGGATGTTATTTTTTCCTGTATCAGCCTCAAAGCCTGAAAGTTTAGAATTACAGCACAGCGCTGGTGTACTTCAAACAATGATTCTACAAATGCAAATCTGTATAATAGAGGAAGTTAAAGTTCTCTGTAGAACAGAATCTTAGCTAAAACTCTCTATTATATTTTAACCAGGCTAAGATGAGTTAAACAACTGGCTCAATAAAAAGTATTTTGTAAGACCCAAATCTGCACAATCAATAAAATATAGAAAACACTAATACTATAAATCTGTGGAGCGGCTGGTATAATGACAGTAACAAAGTACTTCTGTCATCCGAGCTCGCTGTGCTTTGATAAATAGCTCTGTAATGCTTGCTTAGTAACTCATTACACCCCATAAATGAGTTGAGCGGGACCCCCATGTGTGTTTGCTTTAAGTAATCAAATTCAGTTCAGTTATTCAGCAATGCCTGGCTGCATTTGCTACATGTCCTGCAGTAAATGATCACAAGACTGAATCGTATCACTGTCAACCAGTTCAATTTTTTAACATAACTTTGATCGGTCAGTTATTCATTTTACAATTTTAGTGCAAGCAGTGGAAACTGATTGTATATTTGACTTTACATTTGCATTATCAAGTTATTACAAGGTCGTTAAATAACTGAACTCATTCTTTATATAATTATTCTTTATATTCTTAAGAATGTTACTATAAAGAGATAATTTTCACAATGTCTACAAGATTGTTCATATTAAATGACACTAACATATCATTAACAAGCCCTTAACAGTTCCCTAATTGTGAATACTGTAACTGATAAGGCAATGTTCACATTTCCAATTAATTGTTGTGAATAGTAATGTAGCTTTCATTTTTTTTCGTCCATTAATAGTTTACTTTTATTCATTTTAAATCAAGATCTATTAGAGGGCAGTTTCTTTATCAGACAACCTTAAGGGTCTTTCACTAGTCTTCTAATAGCCAGACTGTCTGCAGATCTAGATGGCAAACATTTGAAATTCATAACTACATATGAAGGGGTTATTGAAAATACCTTTGGGCCATTGTTTAACTCAGTGCCCCTCTTAATTTATTAATCTGGCTAGAAATGAGGGAACAGTGAGAAAATGTGCTCCATTAGATGGGTTTGAGAAGTGAAGGTTCTCTTTGCCAGAAGCACTACACAATCAATTACTTTTATACTTCAGACAATGAGGAAAAATGCTAGAGGTGCTTGTTCATAGTTCTGAAGCTCAATCAATAAATAAAATGTAGAATTTTGTCAGCAGCAAAAAAGCAGGAATTAATTTTAAAGACAGGACATTTCCCTGTATGATCCACTGTTCTCATTAGTTCATAAGTGAAGACAAGTAAAATCCTGACAAGTAAAGTCAAATCAGGTCAAATCAACTGAGATGAAGTTAAGTTGTATAGTCTTTTCATTCTTACAAAGTAAAATAAATAATGTAATCCACGGGGAGTTTTTGCTGTGTCACGATACGTTGGAGCCAGGGAAGTGAGGAGACAAGGAATTCTTCAAACACACAATCTTTACTGATCCAAACACATGGAAACACGGAATGACAATCAAGACTGGATACCAAAAACAGGGAAATACAGGGCTTAAGAAAGGGGACTAAATGAGGAGTAAGCTAAATAATTAAAGGCACACGTCTGGGGACGAATAAACTCATAACCTAAACGGGGACAGGAACAGGAACTAACCAAATATGGGCACAAGAGGGAGGGAACCACAACACATAGGGACACAGTTGACTCCCCCCTCTCGAAAGGTGCGTCCCGTACAACATCCATCGGGGAGGGCAGGTGGGTGCTCTGGAGGCCTCAAGGGACAGAGACACAGAGACAGGATAGACGGCCTCCAGGGCGGCACCCGTTCCGAGACCCATGGTGGAGCAGAGAGAACAGGAGGCCATGGCGGTGTGGCCTCCGTGGCCTTGGCCTCGTCCCTCGGGGTGGCCACTACAAGTCATACTACCCCCCCAACAAAAATCCTTAGGGAAACTTAAGGGGCAGAACTTGGGAACAGGAGACGTTACAGGGATATCCACAGGAACCAGTGCCCTTTCAGGGCTAGGCTGAGGCCCATTTAGGGCATGACTGGAGCATAACAGCACTCCTTGTGCTGAACGTGGTGTCAGGGGTCCTCTCAGGGGTGAACTCGGGAACCGCTTCCATAGAAGCATCCGGAGAAGCAAACGGCTTGGGAATGGCCTCTGTGGCCATGACAAGAGAAGCAGCTTGCTTCTGAGGGACCCCCACAGACAAGAAAAGACAGACAAGACCCACTAGAATAGTTCCTGTGGACCCAACAAGGCTTTCAAACATGGCTTCAGGGGACATGGCTTGACTCTGGTCAGGGGCTGGAGCCTGCACTGGACACTGGTTAGGGCTGGAACCTGCACTGGACTCTGGTCAGGGGCTGGAGCCCGTACTGGACTCTGGTCAGGGGCTGGAGCCCGCACAGGACTCTGGTCAGGGGCTGGAATCATCTCACAACTCGACAGGGGCTGGAGTCATCTCACGACTCGACAGGGGCTAAAGCAGACACTGGAGCATGTGTTCGAGGAGCAGGCACTGGAGGGCGCTCTGGAAGGTGCTTACGAGGAGCAGGCACTGGAGGGCGCTCTGGAGGAGCGAAGCTGGCTGGGACCAGCGGAGATGAAGGAGACTCTGGAGACGATGGAGAGCTGGACGGGACCAGCGGAGGCTTAGGAACTGGAGCCCACGACATCCCCTCATATTCCACCAGCATTCCAGCATTCACTTCATGATTTCGGAGCCGCGGATACCGGTGGGCATGAGTGAGCGGCGGCTGACAGACTTGACTGACGAGCGGCCAGCGGGCTAGACAGATGAACGACCAGCGAACTTGACTGATGAGCGGTCAGTGGGCTTGGGATAGCCACAGCCAGCAGGCTGGACAGATGAATGGTCGGCAAACTTGACTGACAAGCAGCTGACAGACATGACTGATGAAATGTAGGCGAGACTGACGGTGGGCTGGTTCTGACATGGGACCGGACACTTGCCAGACACTGGAAGATCTCTTCTCTCCAACTCAGTCCGGTGGTGTCTGGGAGGACCACGGGGCAATGGTAGTTGGCCCCGTGCTAGAACAGCGAGTTAAGCGTGGCCCCCAGAATTCCCCGGCGTACTCGTCGAAGGGGAGATGTCTTCGGGCTAGGGCGATGAACCGAGCGGTGGTTTCCATGCCGCGGGGAAAAAACAAACAGAACAAAACACTATAAAAAAGGGAAACAAAATGGGGGGAAAAGGCGCCGCTCACATATGTTTCTATCCAGTCTTCTGTCACGATACTTTGGAGCCAGGGAAGCGAGGAGACGAGGAATTTTTCAAACACACAATCTTTATTGATCCAAACACTGAACACATAGGAAACACGGAATGACAATCAAGACCGGACACCAAAGACAGGCAAACACAGGGCTTAAATGTGCAGGGTGTAATATTTAGGAGGATCTATTGACAGAAATTCTATATAAAATACATAACTATGCTTTCAGATGTGTATAAAGACCTTACATAATGAACCGTCACCACCATGTTTGTACAGTAGCCTTTAAAGGACAAACAGAGAGTGTTTCGGCACTGTTGTTCTTGCGAATAAAACACTGACACAATGAACAAGTAACAATAATATTTGCAATAACATATTGATTTATTGAATAACTTAGTAAATATAATTCCTTAATTTACCTTTGTAATAAATTAATAAACCTTATTGCCGGCTACTCTTTGCTGTCTCAGACCATGACATCTTAGCCCTGTATCAGCCACCGTAGCTTCTCTAAAGGGAGGGGTGAGCGGGGGACTGAGCCGATGGTTGCAATTCGCAACCTCAACTGTTAGATGCCACTAAAATCTACACACTGCATCTTTAAGAAAGGGGACTAAATGAGGAGTAAACTAGATAATTAAAGACACACGGCTGGGGACTAATAAATTAAATGGGGAGAGGAACAGCAACTAACGAAATATGGGCACAAGAGGGAGGGAACCACAAGACATAGGGACACAGGTCTGACGTGCTGCACCAAAACTGGTAAAATAAGAAATAGATCATACATGTTCGATTACCTGTAGTAGATTTCTAAAGCGTATGACTAGTATGGAATGCCAATCCTGCCATATTTAGAAATAAATAAATCAATAAATAAATGTACAAAGAAATGTAAAAAAGCAAAAATAAATATATAAATATATAAATAAATGTACAAAGAAAAGTATAAAAGCAAAAATAAATGATTATTTATAATTTTATTTCCTTATTTATGTATTTTTTCATTTTTTTTCCACATTTATTTATTTATTTCAACTTTTATTTATTTTCACATTTATGTATTTATTTACGTATTTATTTCTTTATTTCCACATTTATATATTTCCACATATCTATTTATACATTTATTTATTTTCACATTTGTTTATTTATTTATACATTTCTTTGTCTGTAGTGTAATGAGGAGGGCATGTTTTATGTCAGGAAAAGCAATCGAGCCAGAGTAGTCGAGGGGTAAGCTTGAGGCCACAGTGATACCTTGTGGTGCCCAAACGAAGTACAAGAAGTGTAGCCTACATGACGCGCCTGTTGATAGTGTGGGATGAATGACTTAGATGGGCGATATGGCCAAAATCTTATATCACTGTTATTATTTCAGTTGGGAAGCCTGCTATCTGTGATCGCGTGCATTTGCTGAAGCTCGCGAAAGCATGAGATCGCTCTCTTATGTGCGCTGTTTTTTTAGGTTTCACTTTCAAAGCATACAAGGCATGTTTCCAATATTCGGAATAGAAGGAGGTTACTGTATTGGTCGCCTCGCGCCTCTTCCCGTGGACAGTCACCGCATCAACTGATTATAATGAGTTCTCTTGGTGTAGACACGGCTTTAGATACGGATTAATCACACGTCTTAGGCTGGAAATATCCAGAATTAGGTCAAATAAGAGGTGTCCACGGGAACGGAGCTAGTGAAACACACACGACATGCATTGAACATACAAGCATCATGCTCATCCAAACAGCGCCTGTCGTGTGCCCACAGAAATATGTCAATATGTCGATCTATTAAATGTCAATGTCACAAGTCACTGTTTTAACGAGTGAGTTCAATCCATTCAACTAATTCCTTCAAATAGAAAACGCTGATTACGAAAACACCACTACTGCCGCGGTTCAGCTGTGGATTTGTTTCTGTGATCATTATATGTAGGCCTAAGGTCACGTGTTATTTAAAGAAATAAAACATATTTTCATGATAAAATGATCAAAAAGATGGCAGGTAGGGTAGGGGACATGTTCGGCGAACACGACTTCTTATGTTGAGAGAACAACATTTATTTCTCGTGGCCATGCGTTTAATGCACGAACCTGCATGACCATAGCAACCTTGTATATTCAGACATTAATATTATGAATAAATTAATAAAATGTTTTGAATTTAATAATATTATATGGATATTATAATTTGGATATTGCTTTGAACTCTGATGAGAGGTTGGGAGGTGCATCTCTCACCTGCCTCTTCAAAAAGTTTAGATGTGCGATTGAATTACCAAACATTTTACTTTCTTGATCAGTCACTCTATGGTAGTGGTGCCTCGATTCACACAACCACAACATTGTGATTATCCACATTTCAGATGACAACTGTTCAGCTGTGAAATTTTAAATGAAAACATACTAATTCCACAAGAGGATAGAGTGTACAGTATCTTCTGCTGGTAGCACCATTTTGGTCATCCCACATTTGGTTCTTTTATCTGGTGTCTCCCTTGGTGGAGCTTCCTTGAGGATCCTGATCAAAGTAAATCTACTATACTAGGTTATGTGGTACCGTGTGGCATTCTCATTTGAAAATGTGGGAACTTTGGGTTTGGCCTTAGAATGGGGCTTAGTTCTAGTTTTTCATCAGAGACAATTTAGAATGCTTAAGCTTTTAAGGGGCAGCTCTTTGTGTCATGGTGTAGAGAGTGCAATTTGGATCACTGTCCTGTTGGGTTAGTGCTAGCATTCCTATTGTTTTTTTTTTTCTTTTTCTTTTTTTTTTTCTTTCTTTTTTTCTTCTGCACCCATGACCCTAGTTAAGGTGTATGTGGTGGCAATTGCTGCTGAGCACACACCAGTTGATGAATCTGTAGGGAAGCATTCACTTCAAAATTCAGACGGTTTTGTCTTTGGCATTGATATCAGTGGTCAGAAACCAAGAGGATTGGTGATTTACAGGCCTTATTAGGGAACCTATCCTGTATTGATTTTGCTTTCAGTCTGGTGAAGGTTTTGTTGTAACCAAAGCTAGGTTACCTGCTTAAGGTTGATGAGAGACTGCACAGGCTTTGGCCTAGGAGAGGGTTACAGACTTGCGTCGACTGCACGAGCCAGTGACATGAATCCGTTCAGCTGTTTGCTTGTTTTGGTGGTCACAACGAGGTTGTTGTTGCTAAGGGTGTCACATTTGGTAAAGGATGCAATTGTTCTTGCTTATGAAGCATTTGAGTCAACATTGCCTCTTGGCATTCAAGCTCACTCTACTTAGAAGAGTTACTTAATCTCAGGCATTATCTGTAGGTGAAAGACATTTGGGTGGTGGCAGGCTGGGCCTCTCCACTCATTTTTGTCACATTTTATAAACTGAACTGATTCCTAGGTTTTATGTTTGAATGGGTATCTGTTCATATTCCTCTATCAGTCTATGTTTACAGGCTGATAAACTGTCAGTCACTTTGTAGTATGTCACTGTGGCATAGTGATCTCATAACATCAGCTACTGACCCAGTGGTAAGTGAACCTATGGTAGGGAATGTCTCATTTGTGTATTTTACCCTGATTCCCTCTGCCATACTCCATTTTTACTTCAATTTGTTCCTAAAAAATCTCAAGATTGATGGCACAAGCATGCTCTTTTGAGCCACAGGTGATGCAGTGCCTAGAAGAGTGATACTTGAGCCATCAGCTAATGAGTTGGTGTTATTCTATCCACCTTATTTTGCAACATTAAAATAAACTATTTTCTTGGAATGTGCAAGACTTCTGATCCATTGGCCGCTACTGGTAAATAAACAAATCAGAGTGTTTATGATTATGATAAATAATTAAAATAACATAATTACAAATATCAGTTTGCAGTGTTAAGCAGCATACTATACTCTTCTTGTACAGGTAAAATAACTGTACTTCTGAAAAAGCACCTCCTCACTATCTCAGTGTTTGCCAGGGGAGTTTATTTTGGTTGCGTAGCTTGCAGCAGTCAGAGTTCGGCAGAGAGTGGCTGAAAATGGAGCTTATTATAGTTAGGAGTTGGGAATTCAGTTTGGTTTTGTTCTGGTTTTCCTTATTAGTTCTGTATTAGTTAATTAAAGTTAAGTTGGTTCACCTGTGTTTTGTCATTATCTCGTTTACTCCCAAGTTTTAGTTTGCTTTATAAGCATTCAGTTCGGTGGTCTTAAGGTAATGTGTAGCTAATATGGATAATGGATAAAGTACACCGCAAGTTTACTGTTACAAACATGAACCGTGTCCAAAAGGTAAAGGGGGAGGTGTTGCTACAATTTATAGCAATATTTTCAGTATCTCTCAGAGGTCGGGTTTCAAGTATAATTTGTTCGAAGTAATGGTGCTTCATATAAAGTTATCCAAAGAAACAAGTATCAATGATAAATCCCCTGTGATGTTTGTACTGGCTACTGTATACAGGCCACCAGGGCACCATACAGACTTTATTAAAGAATTTTCTGATCTTCTATCGGAGTTAGTGCTGACTACAGATAAAGTCCTAATCATTGGTGATTTTAATATCCATGTTGATAATGAAAAAGATTAGTTGGGATCAGCATTTATAGACATTCTAAACTCTATTGGTGTTAAACAACATGTGTCAGGACCTACTCATTGTCGAAATCATACTCTAGATTTAATACTGTCACATGGAATTGATGTCAGTGGCATTGAAATTTGGCAGCAGAGCGATGATATCTCAGATCATTATCTAGTCTCCTGTATATTCCATATATCACAATCATCACAAAAGATTGCTTTATAAATAATCTTCCTGACTTATCTCAGTTCCTCAGCATATCCAATAGCTCAGAACAACTTGATGATGTAATAGCTATGGACTCTCTCCTTTCTAGCACTTTAGATGCGGTTGCTCCTTTACGCTTAAGGAAGATTAAGGATAAGAGTCCAACACCGTGGTATAATGAGCACACTCACGCCTTAAAGAGAGCAGCCCGGAAAATGGAGCGCAGCTGGAGGAAAACTAAATTAGAGGTATTTTGTTTAGCTTGGCGGGAAAGTACCCTATCCTACAGAAAAGCATTAAAAACTGCTAGATCTGATTACTTTTCATCTCTTCTAGAAGAGAACAAACATAACCCTCGGTATTTATTCAATACAGTGACTAAATTAACGAGAAATAAAGCATCAACAGGTGTTGGCATTTCCCAAGAGCATAGAAGTAATGACTTTATGAACTACTTCACTTCCAAGATCGATACTATCAGAGATAAAATTGTATCCTTGCAGCCGTCAGCTACAGTATCGCATCAGATAGCGCACTATAGATCCCCTGAGGAACAATTCCATTCATTCTCTACTGTAGGAGAGGAAGAATTGTATAAACTTGTTAAATCATCTAAACCAACAACATGTATGTTAGACCCAATTCCATCTAAACTACTAAAAGAGCTGCTTCCAGAAGTCATAGATCCTCTTTTGGCAATTATTAATTCATCATTGTCCTTAGGATATGTCCCCAAAACCTTCAAATTGGCTGTTATTAAGCCTCTCATTAAAAAAAAAAACACAACTAGACCCCAAAGATCTAGTTAATTACAGACCGGTCTCAAATCTCCCTTTTCTGTCAAAGATACTAGAAAATGTAGTATCCTCACAATTATATTCCTTCCTAGAGAAAAATGATATCTGTGAGGAATTCCGGTCAGGATTTATCGAATCATAGTACTGAGACTGCTCTCATTAGAGTTACAAATGACCTGCTTCTATCATCTGATCGTGGTTGTATCTCTTTATTAGTTCTACTGGATCTTAGCGCTGCGTTCGACACTATCGAGTATCGACCACAACATTCTTTTGAATAGACTACAAAACTTTGTTGGCATTACTGGAAGCGCCTTGGCATGGCTCAAATCGTACTTATCTGACCGCCATCAGTTCGTAGCAGTGAATGAAGAGGTATCATATCGATCACAAGTGCAGTATGGAGTAGCCCAAGGCTCAGTACTAGGGCTGTTACTTTTCACGCTTTACATGTTACCCTTGGGAGATATTATCAGGAGACATGGTGTTAGCTTTCACTGTTATGTTGATGATACTCGGCTCTATATTTCTTCACGGCCCACTGAAACACACAAAATTGAGAAACTAACGGAATGCATAGTCGATATAAAAAAACTGGATGACGAGTAATTTTTTACTGCTAAATTCTGAAAAAACAGAGGTGTTAATTATCGGACCTAAAAACCCCACATGTAATAATCTAGAACATTATCTAACACTTGATGGCTGCTCTGTCAATTCTTCTTCATCAGTCAGGAACCTAGGTGTGCTGTTTGATAGCAGTCTTTCATTTGAAAGCCATGTTTCTAGCATATGTTTTTTCATCTCAAAAGCATATCTAAATTGCGACCTATGCTCTCAACGTCAAATGCAGAAATGTTAATTCATGCGTTTATGACCTCAAGGTTAGACTATTGTAATGCTTTATTGGGTGGTTGTTCTGCACGCTTGATCAACAAACTACAGTTGGTCCAAAATGCAGCAGCTAGAGTCCTTACTAGAACCAGGAAATATGACCATATTAGCCCGGTTCTGTCAACACTGCACTGGCTCCCTATCAAACATCGGATAGATTTTAAAATCTTGTTAATTACTTATAAAGCCCTGAATGGTTTATCTCCTCAGTATTTGAGCGAGCTCTTATCGCATTATAGTCCTCCACGTCCACTGCATTCTCAAAACTCTGGCCATTTGATAATACCTACAATATCAAAATTTGACTGCGGGCGGCAAATCCTTTTCCTATTTAGCACCCAAACTCTGGAACAATCTACCTAACACTGTTCGGGAGGCAGGCACACTCTGTCAGTTTAAATCTAGATTAAAGACCCATCTCTTTAGCCTGGCTTACACATAACACACTAATACGCTTCTATTATTCAAATCCGTTAAAGGATTGTTAGGCTGCATTAATTGGATCAACCAGAACCGGGAACACTCCCCATAACACACGATGTACTCGTTACATCGGAAGTAGAATGGCATCTACGCTAATATTTATCTGTTTCTTTCCTATTCTGTTTCTCAGTCCATATCCGATCAGATGGTGGATCAGCACCAAGAGATGATGTCTACAGCCCTGATCGTCATCGGAGACCAGGGCACCCAGATGACCCCCAGAGACATATCCCCAGCGAAAACCTCGATTAAAATACAATAAAACTAAAAAATATAACAAAATAACTAAAAATATATTAAAATACCTAACTACATAATACTATTATTGTTAGAATTTGCAACAAAATTAAAATAGAAATATAAACTTTTGAACTGCGGGTTTCGTCTGGTCAGAAGAGAACTGGCCCCAAAAAGCCAATATTATTAAAGCCAATAATGAAATGCCTTTAACTGAAAATTGAGTGTTTAATCTCATTATTATACATTACTGACACTCTGTCCTCCAATTTGATACTGTTAAGTGCTTTGACACAATCTGTATTGTTAAAAGCGCTATATAAATAAAGGTGACTTGAATTAAGGTTATACTGATGTTGTTTACTTTGTTATTATTAAAGAACCTGATTAAACTGAATCCTTCGTTACCCTGTACTCCTTGGGGACAACTCGTAACAGAAGACTCGACCAACACCGATAATGCTGACGGCTGAGGACAGGTTGTGGGGTCTGCGGCAGGCTGGTCGGAAGCTGGAGCGGTATGTGGAGGAGTTTATTGAGCTTGTTCACCAGCTGTACTGGCCTGATGCCTCTTTGGGTACGTGCTTTCAGCTGGGGCTGGACAGCGAGACTATCAGATGTGAGCTTCCTGTTTTTGATTTTTCCCTGGTCGAATGAATCAATCTTGTTTTATTTCTAAATGGATTGATCTTCGAAGTCGCTGAGAAGGAAGAATTTCAATCTTGCGGCCCAGTCTCCACTGAAGCACATCACGTCATGCCAGCTCACCACACACCAAGATCCCCCACATGCCGCGCCAACGGTCCGAACCGCCTGCCCAGCCCCAACCACCAATATGGCAAGCCCGCCAACAGTGAATATGGCAAGCCTGCCGGCTCCAGCCCTGGAGTTACTGGATATGGCTCTACCCCCTGAATTCCCGGCTCCTATCCTCTCCCCAGAGCCCTCTCCTCCAGAGCGCCCCTCAGTGCCTGCACCACGAAGGCGCCTTCCTTTCTCGGCTCTTCCAGAAAGCCTCCAAGAGTCTCTGCTGGTCTTTTCAACTGTTTTGAATGAGCGCACCTTTCTTTTAACAACCAAAAAATGGCTGTTTCATTGTCTGTTGAGGAAGTACAGGCTGTCCTCTCGTTGATAGCTGAGGAGCGGATCCAGCGAGAGCATGATGGAGCAACGTGGAATTAAAAAGTTTGTCAGGAGTTTCGTCTGGACAGAGGAGAAATGGCCCCCCAACTGAGCCTGGTTTCTCCCAAGGTTTTTTTTCTCCATTCTGTCACAGAGGGAGTTTTGGTTCCTTGCCGCTGTCGCCTCTGGCTTGCTCAGTTGGGGACACTTAATTTCTAGCGATTGTCGTCAATTTGATTTCATAGATACTATTTAAACTAAACTGAGCTAAACAATGACATCTCTGAATTCAATACTGAAATGCCATGGTTACACTTTATATTAGGTGGCCTTAATTACTATGTACTTACATAAAAAAAAATAAGTACAATGTACTTATTATGTTCATATTGTATTGCAAAACACTTTTGCTGCTATTGAGGTGGGATACGGGTAAGGTTAGGGACAGCTTTGGTGGTAGGGGTAGGTTTAAGGTGTAAGGGATGGGTCAACAGTGTAATTATAAATGTAATTACAGAAATTAATTACAGATGTAAGTACATATAGGTATTTTTGTAAATGTACATACAATGTAAAAACATGTATGTACACAATAAGTGCAATGTATCAAATGATTAATTTAAATGTAAGTACATAGTAGTTAAGGCCACCTAATATAAAGTGGGACCAATGCCATTAACTGAAAATTGAGTGTTTAATCTTGTCATTATACATTACTGACACTCTATCCTCCAATTTGATACTGTTAAGTGCATTGACACAATCTGTATTGTTAAAAGCGCTATATAAATACAGTGTTGGGCAGTAGCGTCGCTACAAGTAGTGACGCTAGTAGTTTAATTACATTTCTCAGTAGCGTGGTGGTAGCGTTGCTGCTTTCTGAATCAAATAGCTTTTCAGTAGCGAAGCTCTTTTTTTGATCAAGTAGCGCGGTAGCGTCAACAAAAGCTAACGTTACATTATCCAAAGAAAGCCTTCTGAAACTCGAGCTCAAATCGGAAATATAACAGCTACGGATCACTGATCCTGGATCGGTAAGTGACGCCACAGACACTAAACCTCGTGACGCCATTGGCTCCTCAAATTGTCAGTCAAACCTCATTATTCCTCCCGCCTCTCTCATCAATGAAGTGTGGCGCACAGTTTAGAGCATCTCAGCTTGTTTACTGTCTGAAGGTAAATAAATAACTGTTGATTGAATAAGTACAGCGGTTTCTTTACGCTTAAAACTGGAGAAAACGGGACACGAGTCAGGCAAAAACAACAACAACAACAAAAAAAAAACATTCGCTGGTCAAAAACTTCGTATTTTACCTTTTTTGTTGAAATGTTTATATTAATACTAGGCTCTCTAATGACACATGCATGTGTCATTAGATAGCCTAGTATTAATATAAACACGTGCAAATAAACGTAGCCTGTCTATAGGCCTATGCATCTATATGGTAACACTATACAATACTATTTCATTAATGTTAGCTAATGTATGTATGCATGAGCATACATAAATACATGCATTACATTATTACATTAAAATACATTTATTACACTATTTATTATTTTTTGTTAATGTTAGTTAATGAAAATACAGTCGTTCATTGGTAATTCATGTTAGTTCACAGTGCATTAACAAATGTTAACAAACAACTTTTGATTTTAATAATGCATTAGTAAATGTTGAAATTAACATTAAGAAAAATGCTGCAGAAATATTGTTCATTCTTAGTTCATATTAACTCCACTAGTTATAACTAATGTTAACTACTGAACCTTATTGTGAAATCTTACCATTTATATAAATGTATCTGTATACAATAAAGCCCCAATACCAACTACCAATAGGAGGTTTCTGGCCGACAGCAAAAATTTGTTTTGCCTATGTCACAATTTGAGGTCAATCTGGCCCTGTATTTGATACTGATTATGTTGCCAAATTGGTTTGGAACAGTTGTTGAATAAACAATTAAACTGAACATGCCTGTCTATATGCTTGACTGACAGTTTTATTGATCACTGAGAGAGCATCGACTTGGTATGATGTTGGTTCGATAGAATCTTTTTTTTTTTTTTTTTTTTTAAAAGCTTGGATGTAGTAAACTAATTTTACCATGTTGCTGTAGCTTAGCTTGCTACATTTCCCAGGGCTGTAGCTTTAGTGTAATGAAGCTTAATTTAAAGAAGAGTAACTGTTAGCTTAACTCACTACATTTTCCAAGTAGCTTGCCCAACACTGTATAAATAAAGGTGACTTGACTTTTGAACAATTTTTTTTTTTTATTCAACTTCACAAGGCTAAAAGTGCCCCTAGTTGAAGAAACACCCTTAAATGTTTTGCTGCCATGCTGGATGTTGGGCTTATGATTAGCAAGTTGTTTGCATTCGCCCAAACTGATTTTGTAAAATCAAAACACGGACGGTGAAGGGTGCAGTTAGTGCGAGTCCCGCTCGCAGTGAAGCGGGAGCAGCCAACAGAGGATTTTGCGTGGTCTTAAAGCCTTCTACAAATGCCTACGTTTGCAAACAAAACGATGATTTGCGCAAAACAAATGATTAGTTATCAATTGAGAATTTGTTACTGATATGGTCTGGTGAAAATAATAATATGGGCTGCGAGAAAATAATAAATAAGAAGAGTGGGGCTGCTATGAGTGCAGGTAGTCTTACAGTTCATCCCAGTGACATGACAACACCGGCTCTTGCAGCCAAAAACACAGACCGTCTCACCAGGAATCCTCCCGGTGCTCCCGATTAACCAATCTGGGCCTGGGTCCAGTACTCAAAAAAGTTTGAGAACCACTGGCTGGTAAAGTAAGGTGACCAGACGTGCCATTTTCCAGGGACACGCCCTGCCTAAACTAACCAGGTTTTGGCTGAATGCGCTGCACAAATTGATTGTTATTTGACATCAAAGCGATTTGAAAGCATAAAGAGCTGTCTGCTCTGCTCTCCAGAGCTCTCACGGTACTTAAATGTACTGGCAATGGCAGAGGTCATTTGGGCCAGATCTGGCCCACACACAACAAGCCAGAACTCAACCTTAAACCGGTTTGTCACACATGGGCTAGATCTGGCCCACATACAAGCCACAACTGACACTAAAACCGGCTTGATGTGTGTGGGCCAGATCTGGCCCAAATGATCTCTACCATTGCCAGAACTCAGCCATATGTGCCATATTTGGCCCAGATGAGGTCCGGAAGTGTATGCTATCAGGGGAGTGCCCGGTGATTGTGTGGAGCTCACATCTCCGAAATCGGCGAAGCACATTTTCAAACAGGTGCTGTTTTTATAAATAAACTGCAGATTTGAGTTTTAAACAATTACATTCTCGCCTGAAGTACAAGCGTCCAGTGTAGGCAGGCTTTAGCTGTTGTGTAGATACGCGTGTAGTGTAGATACGGTGTTACTAACCTATCGGGAAGAAACAAAGCAAACTCGGCGTCCGATTGCAGACCTTCCGCTCTTTGAGTTCTCTCCAACGCTGGAAAGCTGATCCGATATTTACACGGGTCCTATTTCTTGCCTTATTGTTCCACAGATGTTTTCCTCTTTTGTTTTTTATCCGCCACCTCTATCTTTCTGTCACTTGGCTTGGCTGTTCACTTAACGCTCTCTCCTCCATATCATGAGTGGACACACCCCTTACTGCTGATTGGCTACAAGTTTGTTTTGGTACTTGGCCCCGACGTTTTTGAAAAATCGCTTACCCTGCCTTTAATAGTATAATAAAATAGAGAATATGTGACAGTAAGTAGGTGACAGTCTACTCCATTCTGATGGGCTCCAATTCACCGTAAAGGAGTAGTTAACTTCTATAACAAAAATTTACAGATAATGTACTCACCCCCTTATCATACAAGATGTTCATGTCTTTCCTTCTTCAGTTATAAAGAATTGTTTTTTTGAGGAAAACATTTCAGGATTTCTCTCCATAAAATGGACTTATATGGTGCCCCCGAGTTTGAACTTCCAAAATGCAGTTTAAATGCAGCTTCAAAGGACTCTAAAAAATCCCAGCCGAAGAAGAAGGGTCTTATCTAGTGAAAAGATTGGTTAAACAATCTTCTTGTCTAGCTCTGCTTGAACTGTTTTTTTTTTTTTTTTCATTCATGACAGTTAGGGTAGGTCTAAAAACTCCACTCTCATTTTCTCCTCCAACTTCAAAATCGCCCTACATCGTTTGAGGTTAAAAAGTAAATATATTGTAACTTTTTTAGAAAATAACTGATCGTTTCGCTAGTTAAGACCCTTCTTCCCTGGGCTGGGATGGCGTAGAGCCCTTTGAAGCTTCATTGAAACTGCGTTTTTAATCTTCAGTCCACTGGGCACCTTAAAAGTCCACTGTATGAAGAAAAAATCCTGGAATGTTTTCCTCAAAAAAAAAAATAATAATATTTGCGACTGAAGAAAGAAAGACATGAACATCTTGGATGACATACGGGTGAGTAACTTTTTTTTTTTTTCATTTGAGTTTGTCATACAATTATGAATAAATACATTAAAACCATAGTTTAAAATTTAGAGGGTTTTTGGTCCCTCTTTATATTGAGTGGCCTTAACATTTAAATTAATCATTTGGTACTATGCACATATTCTGTACATACATTTTTGGTCCCACTTCATATTAGGTGGCCTTAACTACTATGTACTTACATTTAAATTAATAATTTGATACAGTCACTTATTGTGTACATTTATAATTACACTGTCAACCCATCCCTTACACCTTAACCCACCCTTAAACTTACCCATACCACCAAAAATTTCCCTGACTTTACCCATATCCCACATCAATAGCAACAAAAGTGTTTTGCAATAAAATATGAACACAATAAGTACACTGTACTTATTTTTAGATGTAAGTACATAGTAGGTAAGGCCACCTAATATGCCACCTAAGTGTAATAATTTTTTTTTATGGTCCCACTTTATATTAGGTGGCCTTTATAATATATTATATTTTTAAAATACCTGCATGTAATTACATGTGTAATTAATTTCTGTAATTACATTTATAATTACACTGTTGAACCATCCCTTACTCCTTAACCCACCCTTAAACATACCCACACCACCAAACCTGTCCCTAACCTTACCCGTATCCCACCTCAATACCAGAAAAAGGGATTTGCAATACAATATAAACACAATAAGTACATTGGGTTAAACTTTATTTTGATAGTCCACTTTAGACATTCTACTAACTATAAGTAACTTTGTAACTACATGTCAACTAATTCTCATTCATTTGTAACTACATGTAACTAATTTGTTTTACAGCCTACGGATGTTACACTTATACAGCAACTACACGTAACAAGAGGGTAACAAGGCATCACTTTAGATTACAGCCCGCGGATGTTACACTTACACAGTAACTACACGTAACAAGGGTGTATGTTTGCATAGTTAAGAAAATTGTTGTACATTTTATTCTACTTGCCTCAAAACACATACAGAAGCTGAATTGCACCAACAGCACTACAGCTATCAAAAAAATAAATAAATAAATACATTTGGTAAATGTACATGTGTGTTATGATGTTACATTTATATCCAGGGAGCAGCTGGAAACAGGTAATGTAGTTCCTCTTCAGGAACTCGAGCTGCGTCCAAGAACGCTAGGGGAACGCCTCCAGCTCTGATACAAATGTAATCTGTCCAAAGGATGGGCGAGACATCACGGGCGGGTGACGTAACGGCCAGGAGGCATAAAAGCACGTGCGGTGGAACCGCCGTCAGCTTTTGTCTTTCAGCTACCGCTACTCTGTGTGTGTCTGTCGATCTGTGTTGTGAGTCTTATTTAGTGTTGTTTGTCACTTGAAATAAGCTCCACAATGTCTAAAGTGCAGAGAAACTAGCACTTGGGCGAGAGCAGATCGCATTACAGGCTGCGTGTTTTTCACTAACAGTCCGTGTGTGGTCTGCTTGAGAGCAGAGCACGCAGAGTCAGCTCTCTGCCCGCTTTGTGAGCGTTTGTCGCTGTGTATGCTTACTCTCAGAGGGCTCTCTTTGAGGAGGGAGCTTTCACCTGCGTTCCTTGTGTTACCGGCCCGCTTTCGCCGAGGCGGAGGAGCGGCTGCGCTCGCGGGGATCGCAGATGGATCAGGTGGAGGGAATGAAGACGGGCGAGCCCCTATCTTCTTCCTTCCCATCAGATCCAGCGCCCGCTCTCTGGGTTCGGAAGCCCCGAGGGTTCTTCCCCCCCAGAGAGAGAGGGCTCGACGCTCCGCCTGTCTTTCTCCAAGGAGGTAGACGTGAAGGGCGTCGATGAGCTTTGTAAAATCTCAGTGTTTGCACGAGCATTGTTTGCACAAGCTTATTATGAACGAGGTTGTCATTATAGCAGTGTCCCTGCTTAGGAACGGAGTTCGCGCTGTCAGCTCAGAAAAAGAAAAAAAGGGGCTGATCGTGCTTCTCCCCGCCATATGATCTCGCGGTTAAAAAGAAACCGGTCCGCCGCTGCTGAAGCACGGCGGCGAATGAGATCGTGGGGATCGCACATAGATCTGGCGGACGGGTTGGAGACGGGTTCGCCCTCTCTCCACCTGCCAATCCCCAGATCTAGCGCTCTCGCTCTGGGGAAGAGCGGTGTACACCGCAGTACACGGTGCCCGTCTCTCCTCAGTGCCCTCAGGAGATCGGTCTGCCAACCCTGCCCAACCCTGCCACGTACGGTGTTCCAGGGCACAGCGATCTCCAGCGAGCACACATCTCAGTTTCTTCCGCCCTGAAACGTAGCGGAGCTGAGATGCTCGCCACCCCCTTCAGGGGTCTCTAGAGCAGCTAGTTTGGCCGTCTCCTGCCAGCGTGCCGTTCCAGGACACCGAGCTAACCACCCTAGTTATACCAGAGGCCAGTCTTGAGAGACTGGTTCCCTTAGTAGACTAATTGGCAGCGTGAAAACTACAGCCAAATGTGTCTCCATGGGACCTGCATCCTGTAGAGAGAGGCTACAGAATCCAGTTTGGTTCTCCTCCGCCTCGTTTCAACGGGGTGAATCCCACTCTGGTGGGCCCCGAGCAGGTTCTGGTAATGGAACGAGAAGTAGAGTACTCTCTTGAGAAAGGAGGCCATCGAGGTGGTCCCTCCTCACGAAAGAGATTCCGGGTTCTACAGCCGGTACTTCATAATTCCCAAGAAGGATGGAGGGTCGGCGTCCCATTTTAGATCTGCATCAGTTGAACCACTTAGTCAGCAGACTGAAGTTCAAGATGCTCAAACAGCTCGTGTCTCAGATCAGGTCCGAGGACGGGTTTGTCACGATCGATCTAAAAGACGCATACTTCCATATCTCCATCTTTCCCACTCACAGGGAGTTCCTGAGGTTTGCTTTCAAGGGCGAAGCTCACCGGTATTGGGTTCTTTCCTTCGGCCTAGCACTCACCCCACACTTTTACAAAGTGTGTCGATGCCACGTTAGCTCCGTTGCGGCTACAAGGCATCCGCATATCCACTTTGGTTGATTCTCGCTCAATCAGAGCAGATGGCGGCTCAACATCGAGATGTTGTTCTTGCTCACATGAAAGCGTTGGGGTTAAGACTGAACGCCAAGAAGAGTGTGCTTTCTCCATTACAGAGAACCACTTATCTTGGTGTGGTGTGGGATTTCACCATGATGCAGGCACGTGTGTCCCCTGCTCGGATCGAGTCAATCCTCACGGAAGTCAGGAGAGTGGAAGAAGGCCAGTCACTCAACAGTGGTGGCTCAAGACCAAGGGGTTCTCCCCAAGGAGAAACCCGCTTCACATGATCAAGGTCACGTGGTGGTGTCTACGTGCCTTAGACATGTGGAGACATCCTTGGTTCTTGTCTCAGGGCCCGGTGCTGGGAGCTCTGTGTCGCTGCGTATGCTAGCAACGGACGTGTCCCTCACCCTGCCCGCAGTCTGTGGAGTACTCGCCATCTCATGTGGCACATCAACTGCCTGGAGATGCTGGCGGTGTTTCACAGAAACACTTTCTCCCAGACCTAAGAGATCGCTGGTGTTGGTGCGATAGCACCAAAAACACAGCGGTGGTCTCTTACATCAACCACCGAGGAGGTCTGAGTTCACGCCCCCTGTACAGGCTGGCGTACCAGATCCTTGGGTGGTCCCAGGACAAACTCCTCTCACTGAGAGCAGTTCACATGCCTGGGCATCTCAGTGTGGGAGCAGACATCCCGTCGAGGCAGGGGCTGAGGCCCAGGGAATGGATGCTTCACCCTGAGGGGGTGAAGCACATTTGGAGAGTGTTTGGCCAGGCTCAGGTGGACCTCTTCGCTACTCAGGTAAGTACTCAGCGCATGTCCCCTCTGGTACTCTGTAAATTCATCCAGCTCCACTGGGGCTGGATGCCATGGTACAGACGTGGCCGAGGCTTCGTCTGTACGTTTTTCCCAATCGCTCTGCTCCCGGGAGTTCTGGCGAGAGTGCGCTGGGACGAGGTCAGTCTACTTCTGGTAGCACTGTTCTGGCCGGGCCGAGTATGGTTCTCGGACCTGATTTCTCTCCTCGACGGCTCTCCATGGGAGATTCCCGTCAGGAGGGATCTCCTCTCACAAGCGGGGGTCTGTCACCCCCGCCCGGAGCTTTGGAAGTTGTAGGTGTGGCCCCTGAGGGGGCACAGCCCATAGCTTCCGGTCTCCCAACCGAGGTTGTTGAGACCTTGCTCCAATCCAGAGCTCCCTCAACAAGGAAACTATATGCCTTGAAGTGGAACTTTTCACTTCTTGGTGCGGAGACCGCCAGCTCGACCCAGTCACCTGCCCGATTGGTACAGTTCTGGAGTTTGTGCGGGCCTGTTCCTCTGCAGGGTTAATCCTGAGGGTTTACGTGGCGGCTATACCGGCCTACCGCGCCCTTCTCGGTGGCCTTTCAGTGGGTAGGCACCCCCTAGTTACATGTTTTCTCCACAACACAAGGGACTTTTACATCCTGAAGTGAAGTGTCACTTCATGGTGCAGAGGTTGCCAGCTCGACTCAGCCAACTGCCCGATTGGTACAGTTCTGGAGTTCGTGCAGGCCTGTTCCTCCGCAGGGTTAACCCACTCCACCCTGAGGGTTTACGTGGCGGCTATTCCGGCCTATCCGCGCCCTTCTCAGTGACCTTCAGTGGGTAGACATGTTTCCTCCAGAGGCTGAGGCCTCCGGCCAGAGAGCGTTTGCTATGTGGTGGATCAGGATGCTATTCCATAGCCTCGAGTCCTCTGCTCTCTCCTCTTGGGGATCAAGACTCACTCTTCAGAAGTTGGCCTTCGGGATGCAGGCCCCGCTCACCTAGCCACCTGTGGCCTTTTTTTCTCTCGCCCTAGCTGTGCTCCATCCACACTAGGCAGGGTTTTGTCAATCTGGCGTTCCCCTAGCGTTCTTGGACGCAGCTCGATTTCCTGAAGAGGAACATCTTAGGTTACGTATGTAACCCCAGTTCCTCGAGAGAACGAGACGCTGCGTCTCAAGGCCATACTTCCGGCATCCCTACGAGCGGTTGCTTCATTCCTGAAGCTGACGACGGTTCCACCGCACGTGCTTTCACGCCTCCTGGCCGTTACGTCACCCGCCCATGACGTCTCGCCCATCCTTTGGACAGATTACATTTGTATCAGAGCGGTGTCCTTTGGACGCAGTGTCTCGTTCCCTCGAGGAACTAGGGTTACATACGTAACCTAAGACGTTTTCCACTCTGCTGCAACTCAACGGACATAATTAGCTCCTGAGATGACCATATGCAATGCTCTTATCAGGTATATTTTCATAACAATTTTTAAACCAAATCATAGCAGAAACTCATTACAAAATTTCCCCATATTTTAGTAATGTCGATTGGTGGTTTTTAACTTTACTATAATTACTAGCCCTCCTGAAAAAAAAAAAAAAAAAAAAAAAAACAATACAACCCTGCCCAAAACACAAAAGAAAATGTAATGGTTTTAATGGTTATAATGGGAATTGTATTGGTTTTAAAGGAAACTATAATGGTGTCTACTGGTATGTGATGGATTCTTTTGGTGGGATGTTAAATCCTATTGGAAAAATTCCCAAAACACACTACAAAAATGAATTTTGTATTGGTTTTACTGGAAAAAAGCTAATGGTTTATAATGTTTTTTTTTTTTTTAAATGGAAACCATTGGAATTTCTGTGATGGTTTCTATTGGGCTTCTATTGTTTTGTTTTTTTGTTTTTGGTCCCACTTTACATTAGGTGGCCTTAACTACTATGTACTTACATCTAAATTAATCGTTTGATACAATGCACTTATTGTGTACATACATGTTTTTACATTGTACTTATATTTTTAAAAATACCTATATGTACTTACATCTGTAATTAATTTCTGTAATTACATTTATAATTACACTGTCAACCCATCCCTTACACCTAAACCCACCCTTAAACCTACCCATACCACCAAACCTGTCCCTAACCCGTATCTCACCTCAATAGCAGCAGAAGTGTTTTGCAATACAAAATGAACACAATAAGTACATTATACTTATTTTTTGATGTAAGTACATAGTAGTTAAGGCCACCTAATATAAAGTGTAACCTTGTTTTTTTTTTTTTTTTTTAATTTAGCATCGGAATTATACTATAGTATAGTCTTACTACAGTTTACTATTTGTTTCAATGTCATGTAAGATATATGTTGTAATAATACAATAAGTACCCATTATGTAGTGTAAAATATATTGCATCATATATTTTATTTTATTACAATAAGGCAACTTGTTATAAATCATAATATTGTTGCCAAATACAGTAGGTCATGCATACTACATAATCTTAAAATAGTTACACATTACTTATGCAATACTAACAATATAAATACTTTTAATTTTCCAAGTCATTACTCCCTTATCCCCCAAAATTTGCACATTGTTTCCGTTTACCTACACATACATACAGCTCTACGTTATGCTGTCACGGAAAATTGCGCTTTGTGTGCCATACATCCCACGTAATTTCAGAATAGTTGCCCTTTAGTTAAAAAATACTTACATTATAAATGCTTTATAATTCCGCAGGTTATTACCCCCTTATTCCCCAAACGTTGCATATTGTTCCCTTACGCCTACCTACGAGTAGGTACTGTGGAGGTACTCTATAGTTACAAAATAGTTACATTGTAAATTCTGTTTAATTACGCGGTACATTGTGGGCTGTATTCTAAAACGTTACCCAATATTTATTTATTGATATTTAAAAAAAAAAAAGAGAGAGACATGAGGCTACAACATAAAATGGGGGGGAGGGTAAAGGGTCTGAATACATTTTCTTTTTAAATTACTGGCAGAGACTATTTTCTCCACTCTGGCCTCATTATTGTGGTATCATAGTTTCAGAATTATCTAACATCACATCCAAACAAATCAAGCCTTGTTTGGACCAGACTTGATATCCTGACTTTATATTCAGAGACTGGTTTCATATGAACAAATAAGTACTGTAGCTTCTTCAAGGGCTAACAGTATTACAATCAGTCTAGTAAAGTCAATCAATCAATTAGTAATGTTGGAAAGCCAAACATCTTGAGCTCTAAGTGAAGTAATTTAATCTGATGTGTGGCATTTCCGTAAACTCTTGGATAAGCTGGAAGAAGGTGTTTAATCAATACTTTGAGATTTAGAGATGTGGCAGTGCTGCCTGATTGTAGCAAGGGCAGAGGGCTATGTGATGGTATCAACCAGCAGTTGTTAATCCTGGTCCTCTTGACCCTGCCACTCTGCATATTTTTCAGGTCTCGCTTGTTTAAAACACCTGATTTAGATAACCATCTAGTTAGAAGAGAGCTCCATGAACGAACTGTGTTTAACTGGGTCCGATTAATATGTTCCCTAAATATCGTTCACTGCTCTCTACTCCCTAACAAGTTGTGTAGAGACCCCATGAAATAAATATTGGTGGTTTGTGGTTTGTAGCTTGTAACTAGTTTGTAGCTTGTGGTTTGTATGTCTTTTAATTTAGGGGTAATTTACAATAATAATAAAAAAAATAAATAAATAAAAAAGATAAAATAAACTGTTAATAAGTTAGGATCCTACACTTCCACATGTTTCAGACAAGTTTTTTTCTTAGGAAAAAAAAAAAACAAACAAACAAAATAAACCTGAGAACATTTTCATAGTTCAAGAAAATATGCTATAAAATGAGAACTTCCTTCTATCTCCTGACACCCCCGATACTCCAGGAAAAAAAAAAAAAAAAGGTTCCTACAATTCAATTGTATAACTTGAAGAAGTACAAGTTGTTCAAAAACTTGGGTGCAAATGGTGTTGGATATGTTAGTAATACAGGTGCTGGTCATATAATTAGAATATCATCAAAAAGTTTATTTATTTCACTAATTCCATTCAAAAAGTGAAACTTGTATATTATATTCATTCATTACACACAGACTGATATATTTCAAATGTTTATTTTGTTTAATTTTGATGATTATAACTGACAACTAAGGAAAATCCCAAACTCGGTATCTCAGAAAATTTGAATATTGTGAAAAAGGTTCAATATTGAAGACACCTGGTGCCACACTCTAATCAGCTAATTACCTCAAAACACCTGCAAAGGCCTTTAAATGGTCTCTCAGTCTAGTCCTGTAGGCTACACAATCATGGGGAAAACTGCTGACTTGACAGTTGTCCAAAAGACAACCATTGACATGTTGCACAAGGAGGGCAAGACACAAAAGGTCATTGCAAAAGAGGCTGGCTGTTCACAGAGCTCTGTGTCCAAGCACATTAATAGAGAGGCGAAGGGAAGGAAAATATGTGTTAGGAAAAAGTGTACAAGCAATAGGGATAACCGCACCCTGGAGAGGATTGTGGAACAAAACCCATTCAAAAATGTGGGGGAGATTCACAAAGAGTGGACTGCAGTTGGAGTCAGTGCTTCAAGAACCACTACGCACAGACATATGCAAGACATGGGTTTCAGCTGTTGCATTCCTTGTGTCAAGCCACTCTTGAACAACAGACAGCGTCAGAAGCGTCTCGCCTGGGCTAAAGACAAAAAGGACTGGACTGCTGCTGAGTGGTCCAAAGATTTTGCATTTCCTTTGGAAATCAGGGTCCCAGAGTCAGGAGGAAGAGAGGAGATATATAACGCAGCTGTATACCAGGAAGTTTTAGAGCACTTCATGCTTCCTGCTGCTGACCAACTTTATGGAGATGTAGATTTAATTTTCCAACAGAACTTTGCACCTGCACACAGTGCCAAAGCAACCAGTATCTGGTTTAAGGACCATGGTATCCCTGTTCTTAATTGACCAGCAAACTCGCCTGACCTTAACCCTATAGAAAATATATGGGGTATTGTGAAGAGGAAGATGCGATATGCCAGACCCAACAATGCAGAAGAGCTGAAGGCCACTATCAGAGCAACCTGGGCTCTCATAACACCTGAGCAGTGCCACAGACTGATCGACTCCATGCCACGCCGCATTGCTGCAGTAATTCAGGCAAAAGGAGCCCCAACTAAGTATTGAGTGCTGTACATGCTCATACTTTTCATGTTCATACTTTTCAGTTGGCCGAGATTTCTAAAAATCCTTTCTTTGTATTGGTCTTAAGTAATATTCTAATTTTCTGAGATACTGAATTTGGGATTTTCCTTAGTTGTCAGTTATAATCATCAAAATTAAAAGAAATAAACATTTGAAATATATCAGTCTGTGTGTAATGAATGAATATAATATAGTTTCACTTTTTGAATGGAATTAGTGAAATAAATAAACTTTCTGATGATATTCTAATTATATGACCAGCACCTGTATATTCTAGTTTTATTGAACTAACAAAAATGTACCATGGGGGTGGTGTATTTAGTAATCTTATCTTAAAATCTGTCTATAACTCTCCTGTGTGATGACTGTCCAGTTAGCACTTCCTTCCAGGTGAAAAGTCTTGCGTAACACTTTCTATGAAGCCCATATTTATAATACATTATAAGAGTATTCTTAAGGCATTATACTGAATACATAATGCATTATAAAAAAACTTATCATTTGTTATATCATCTTATGAATATTCATAAGAACAGTTTTAATGTATTATAATATTTACTTATTTGTGGTAATAGCTTTTAAGAGTATGGTGATTTATAACTTTAGACAACAAGTAACTTTGCAACTACATGTCAACTAGCAGTCATTGGAGTATTAGTAGTATGTCTGCTAAATTATGCTAACACTGTATTTTGATGGTTCCCTAACAGACAAACTGACTGTAAGTGACTTTGCAAGTATGTCAACATTCAACTTATCCTAACCTTTACCTAGGTTTACTAATACTCTTATGAGAGTTAGTCGACATGTAGAAGCAAAGTTGCTTATAGTCAACAGATTAAGGACACCATCAAAAAAAAAAAAAAAATGCAACCTAACATATAAACATTGCAATTTTTCAGTTGAAATTATTAACTAGTTCACATCAAAATTAATATTATTCTCACAAGAAACTCTCAAATAGCACTCAACTTACAAGATGTAGTAAGATACTGAGCAAACCTTAGTTATGTTAAAATAAAAAAATAATCTCTCATACAAAAATATTTAATTTTATTTTAAATGACAAAAGCATTTCAATTAAGATATACCGTATTGACCTAAATATAAGACAATGTTTTTTTCTTGGAAATATATCTGGAAAAAAAAATGCGGTCTTCTTATATTCAGAGTCTAGACTTTGACATGTCAATAATACACCCACAACAATAGGTGGCGCCAAAAATGCATAAAATGAGTGTGTCATGGAATCTGTAATGTAATGTTGTAAAGATTGCTAGTGAAAACAAAAGAAAAAGAAAAGCTTACAGGGGCATGAGTTGTGACTGTCTTTTTAGCCTGATGGGAACAAACTTCCTCTGTAAGTGATTTTAAAATATAAGACAGTAACCAGATTTTAAGACTACAATAATATTTCACTTCTACTGATTATAATGAAATTTTGGTTGGCTACTATGAGATAGATAGCCTAAATGTTATATAATTCAGATGGGCTACCTGTTATTTCAATGGTATATCAAAAAGTGTATATTTTTCAATTATTTCCCACATCCAAGTTCCAGGTTGTATTATGCAAATGTCTGAACATTAAATCTCTTAATTTTACAATAAGTAGTGAAACTTACCCAAAATAAATGCTTAAACATCTAAAAAAAAAAAAGACACACATTTAAGGGGCTCCTCTTTTAGTGAAAGTTTTTAGACAGCTTTCAAAATGGCCACCCGACAGTGTGAGTGGTGACAGGTGGCGGTGATCAATAATAAGGGGATTGGGTGAGCATAGTTGGCGCTGACTGTGACTCCGTGACAGTACCCCCTCCTCCAGGGATGGCTCCTGATGCCTGACTGTGGAGAGGGGAGTGGCCACGGCCTCTAGGAGCGGGTCGGTCTGGGTGATTGAGATGGAATTCAGCCAGAAGGGAGGGATCTAGAACATCGTCCCAGGCTACCCATGATCTTTCCTCGGGCCCTCCACACTGCCTGTTGTAGGTGGATGTGGGCTGAGTCCAAGGGAATAGAGGGGGTTGGAAACAATATGCACTGTAATGGGGTGAGACCCGTTATGGTTTGTTTCAGGGAGTTCTGTGCATACTCGGCCCATGGGAGGAAACAGCTCCAGCTGTGCTGGTTGGAGTGGCAGTATGTCTAGAGGAACCTCCCAATCTCCTGTATCTTCCGCTCAGTCTGGCCATTGGTCTGGGGGTGATAACCGGAGGACAGGCTTACTGTGACGCCCAGTAGTCTGAAGAAAGCCTTCCATACATGAGAGATGAATGGTGGTCCACGGTCGGAGACAATATCCTCCGGAATACTGAAGTTGCGGAAGATTTGCTGGAACAGGGCTTCGGCTGTCTCCAGGGCCGTGGGGAGACCTTTGAGGGAAATTAGTCTGCAGGCCATGGAGAACTGATCCAATGCAACAAGAATGCAGGTCAACCCCTCAGAGTTAGGGAGATCGGTCACAAAGTCCACTCCGACGTGGGACTTGGGCTGATGTGGGATAGGCAAGGGTACGAGTTTGCCAGCAGGGAGGTGGTGAGGAGTCTTGGAGATGGCATAGAGCAGCTGCAGCAATACTGGGAGACATCCTGGGCCACCAGTACCGAGCTTGCAGGAGTGAGAGAGAGTGCACTGGCTGCCTGGAAGCGTGTAGTAAGCCCAGAAGGGTTGGCCGTAGGGAGGATGGTACATAGGTCTTCCCTTCTGGGCCTCCCGGTGGAGCAGGCTCTGTGAGGGTGGTGACACAGATCTGGTCTTCCAGATCCCACTGGATGGGGCTGACGAGGACAGCTGGAGGGAGGGTCGGCTCAGGAGAGGTGGGTTCATCAGGAGAATGGATGCGAGAGAGAGAATGTGCCTTAAGGCTCTTGTCTCCAGGTGATCATGAACTGGAAATGGGTAAAGAAAATGGCCCAGCGGGCCTGGCAGTGATTAAGCCTCTTAGCACTGCGGAGATACTAGAGGTTCTTGTGATTTGTAATTACCATAAAGGGGTGCTGTGCTCCCGCCAGCCAATGCCACCACTCCTCCAACACTAGCTTGATGGTGAGCAGTTCCTGGTTGCCGATGTCCTAGTTCTGCTCTGCCAGGGTAAGCTCCCTGGAGAAGTAAGCACAACGATGGAGGTGGGGATGCGCTCTGTGGTACTGGGATAGCACTGCTCCTACGCCGGTGGTAGATGTGTCCACTTCCACCATGAAAGGGAGTTGGGGATCTGGATGAGCAAGAATGGAAGCAGTGCAGAAGGCCTCTTTGAGCCTCTTGAAGGCGGCCTGAGCTTCGGGGGGCAAGGGCAGAGACTTGGGTTGGCGTCGGAGCATGGAAGTGAGGGGAGCTGAGAGGAGACTGAAGTTCTTGATAAATCGTCGGTAAAAGTTGGTGAAACCAGGAAATCGTTGGAGCTCCTTGACAGACTGTGGTTGGGGCCAGTCGTGGATGGCTTGGACCTTCCCTTGGTCCATATAAATGCCATCAGCACTGATGTTGTAACCGAGGAACTGGACTGTGGGGCAATGGAATTCACACTCCGAGCTTTAGGTAGAGGTGGTACTTACGGAGCTATTGAAGGACCTGTGTGATGTGGTGGCGATGTTCGGCCAGGTTCTGGGAGTAGATCAGGATATCGATGATGTACACAATGAAAAATCGGTGAAGAATCTCTCAGAACACCTCGTTCATGAACCCCTGGAAGACGGACGGTGAGTTGGATAGGCCATACAGAATCACCTGATATTCATAGTGGCCTGAAGGGGTTTTTGAATGCCGTCTTCCACGAACAAGGTTATAATCACTCCACAGGTCCAGCTTCGTGAAGATGCAGGCCCCACGGTGTTCCTCGAGGGTGGCCGGAATCAGGGAAAGTGGATAGGGGATCAATACATGGCCGCAACGAGACGGGAGAGAGCACATGATGATGTGTATAGAGACTGTCCACAAGGAGATGATGACTGGAAGAGACATTGGAGCAAGGAGCAGAAGGTAACTCTGGAGGAGATACAAAAGGTAAGAACAAAAGGTAGGTTTCTCGATGATTAATTTGGATAGTATGGAGAGAGTCCACTTCGAATGAAGGAGATCGGATTCAGAGTGAATTGAGGTTTGTGCTTATGAATAGTCCTTGATGAGGGTAATGATTTCAATCAGGTGTGTGTAGTTAATACTCTTGTGTTTTGTATTGCTTTGTATATTATTGATTTTACTATCTATGCTGTAAGGTGTCCTTGAGTGTTCTGAAAGGTGTCTTTAGGTTGTATGATTTTGTACAACTAAACTTGAACTGATTTCTTGTGAGACCTAGTTCGAAGCCATTTTGTATTTTTAATGACCTCAGAGACCTTGGTAACACCTCATCCAAATGATTTGCATTTAAAAAATGTCCACTTGAATATCCTGGAGCATTAGGTCCCACACAGACCATTGGGTGAACACCTCTGCCTCCCTCACTAACACTACTTCCAGGAGTTAGGGAGAGAGGAGAAAAAGAGGAAGAAGAGCTTCTGGAGGTGGCCCGCTCTCCATTTCCTCACTGCAGAGCAGAAAAATAGAACCTGGCTCAGGTTGAGAATACAGGGTTAGATCAGAGTGAGATCATATCAGAGACTTACCAATGGTACAATCACATGCTATGATGACACAAGGATTGATTGATATTGCTGGCATTATCACACTACACATTTTAGAGTAACATTTCAAATATAAGAAATATAATTAAGAGGATAGCTTTATTAACAGTCTGGTCAGTATGTGATCATTTTAATTTAGAAACCAAACAATTCACATTGTTTTTTTTTGTTTTGTTTTTTTTAGGATATCAAGTTAAAAGTGCCCTTAAATGAAGACTCATTCTAATTTGAGTATGCAATATTTTATTCATAATATTTACATTATTTTTTTCATATAATAGCTTTATTTTTTCCTCTCCATGGAGATAGGCCTCACATTCATGGCCAATAAGGGCCCTAGCTTTCCTCAGGATTGGCAGGGTGACACAGATCAATACATTATGGTCATGGACTGGCCCTTATCTTGCATGGATTCATGTAATTTCATGGGGCTCCATGAAGGAAGCTTTGAAAAGGGGATAGCACAACATATTATGTGGCAGGTCATTGATACCACTAACATTTGCTGTGAGTGTGGTGTCTTCCATCAGGACATCAAAGTGGAAAACCTGCTGGGGAACCAGGACACCATGAAAGTCAAACTGATTGACTTTGGATGCAGTGAGTTCATGAAGAAATCTGCTTTCAAACTTGCATGGTGTGTCTTATGAGCTAACTTGTTAAATATTTTAAAGAAACATCCTATAGTCAACATGCTGTGGTAATGTATTAAAGGGGTCATATGATGCGATTTCTTGTTTCGTGCCCCCAAATGTCTACATCACGATGTAGAAATATTTGCATAATGCCACCCAAACAACCTGATCTCACAGAATTCCGTGTAATGTTCACGGACTTAATTAACCTCCGAATCTGTGGTGGCATCACGGAATCGCCAAAAATTCCGTGATGGGCTCACAGAAAAAATTCCGTGATGGGCTCACAGAAGTGATACCAATGTAAGTCAGTGACAGGCATCAGCCGTGCTCCACGCACGGAAACCCTTAGCATCAATATGCCGGCGCGATACTGGGAAATTTATCGTCATCATTATTGTTCAGAACTGGGTAGGTTTAGGGTAGGGGCTGTCAGGTACTCCAGTGAAAGTATAACTGCATCGGAGTCACTCTTTTTACGTTGAACAAGTGAATCCGTGCATGGACCACGGCTGATGCCTTCTGTGAGCCCATCACGGACTTTTCGGCGATTCCGTGATGCCACCACAGATTCGGAGGTTAATTAAGTCCGTGAACATTACACGGAATTCTGTGAGACCCAAATGTGCACGCAAAAAAAAAAAAAAAGACATGGATGGCAGTTTGGCCAATCACAATGCACTGTGTCAGCTGGCCAATTAAAGCAGACTGCACTCGTTGGAAGGATGGGCTTTGTAGAAAACGTCACGTTTGAGAGAGGCAGGGCATAGATGGACTACAATAATGTACAGTATTTGAAAAATTATTACCATCATACATCTCTTTCCTACAAGCACAAGAGCGTATTGTCTTCCAGAAGGGCAGGTACCAGGCAAAGCCAATGAAAGTGTGGTCTCTAGGATTCCTTTCTATATGAAATTATGTGCAGAGATGATCCTACAACGTACGAATGTCACATGATCAGTGTGAACCTCTGGACAAGACCTGGCCTGTCACAAGGTGAGAACTTTACGAAAGAACAAAAAAGGACAATTTGAAATCTTACAAATAATACCTATAGCATCAAAGAGAGCAGGTAAAGTACAAGCAATTTAAGACATCTCTCTCTCTCTTTTTGCACATAATACTGCCAGATGATTTGTGTTTATCTGCAGTGCTAAGCCACAGAAGAAACTTGTTTAGGAGGAGATACATATCCATAATGTACACTGTAAAAAATTCCTGTAAATTTACATGGAAATTTAACAGTAAAATGATGTTTTCAAGTAATAGCAGTAAGTTGCTGTTATTTACAGTGCATTATGGGAAGACTTGTTCACTTCGGGTTGCGTGGTCGACCAACGACAGCATGTCACCGTTATTTAACAGAATTATACCATATTTTTTTCCAACGTGAACAAGACGGCATTTTGGATTATCTGCATGAGGTAAGATTGCAACTATTTATGATTGTATTTGCCTCTCTTTAAATTACTTATTACTTATCCAATGACACTTCTGTGATTTAAATCAGACGACTCTATTATAGGTAGAGGGATGATTGAGCGACCGACCGATCGATGGAGTTCATAGTCAGACTGACATCACATCAGGTAAATCACTCATTTTCATCCAAAATGGATATTTTACTTCACGTAAAATATGAGTGGGACTCGGTGGGAGTGAACAAAATCGATTGTTTTTTTGTTGTGTGATAACTTTTTACGTGCGCCGGTCATTTTGTATCTGCCAGTGTTGTTTGCCACTACGTCCGATTTGACCTTTTTATCAAGTACTTCTAAAAATAATATTATAAAGCTAAAGTGAAGCCTTTGCAATTTTAATTAGAAGCCTGTTAGTGAACGGGTATAGGCTACGCTAGGAATCCATTTGTTCGTGCGTCGTGAGCTGATTTGCACATAGCCTACACACACTGTTTGTCGGCGATGCATCAATCATACAAGTGAAGTTTATGAAACACCCAATTTCATGTGCTAATCTTTTTGTCTGTAAATGGTAAGTTAAGTACAAAAACTTAAAATTCTTGTTATAGTCTAATTACTAATTAATTAATTGCCTATACAATGCAAGCAAACTTGAACTTGACATAAATTACATAAATTGTTCTCTTTGACAATAGATGTCTGCAACTTCTGCTGACCTCGAGAAGACTGGTAACCTGCCTGTGACTCCTCGTTTGATCCTGCTTGGTAAGTATATCATATTAGACATGTCTGAAATTTATTTTACTAAAACAAGGCTCACACAAGTTTTACTATTAGAAGATCTACATTTATGTGCCTTATACTAGAATCCACTGTCTTTGAATGTTTTATTGCACTGGGCTGGGCTGCGTTTCTCAAAAGCATCATAAGCCTAGATTTATCTTACCTAGATAATCATTGCCACCAATGGTGTCTATGATCAACTTAGGCATAATATGCTTTTGAGAAACGCAGCCCAGATTTGAATTTAAAATATTTATTCAACTAAGCCAAGTCTGATTCTTGGTTTGAGAATTTAGTTCACTTATAGAAACCTCATAGTTTTTTTTATATATATATATCACTATACAATCACTATACACTTTATTGTATTTAAACTTTTTTCCCCATCTCGAAATCTGGCTTGGCATTAAAGGGTTAGTTCACCCCAAAATTTAAATTCTGTCATTAATTTCTCACCCTCATGACATTCCAAACCCGTAAGACCTTCATTCATCTTCAGAACACAAATTAATATATTTTTGACTACTGTCACATGATCACAACTGTAATTTAACAGCTATATGCTGCTAAATTACAGTTGTCTACTGTTGCTGAAAAAACGGTATTTAGCTGTTAATTTTAAAAACAGTAGTGCTCCGTATTTTTACGGTATCATGCTGGCAACCACAGCTGCCAGTAGATTACCGTTTTTTTACAGGGAAATTTTTTACAGTGTAGTATTATATGGCAGTATGCTTCAAATTCAGAAAAAAAAAAAAGATATTTTGAGATATTTTGTTATGTTTCCCTAAATTTAACAGCTGTTTTACATTAATAGAAATTAAAGTTGACCTAACATTTGTCACTAAACTGCAGAAATAATTACTTACAAAGAGTAAGTAATATGAATTATTTATTAATATTAAAATATTTTTAACAGCCATAGCAAACAGTTGCAATGAACAAATAATAACTTGCCTGTCACTGCACTGATGTTGGCATGATTGCTGATTAATTGCCACAATTTAGATTAAAAACATAGTCATCCATAACCTAAACTAAGCTCTATTCAACAGCACAGTGGTAATTACAAGAACATCTACATAACAGACACTCTTCTAAATTAAACATAAATGGTCATTAAACACTAACAAGTCTTGCCCTTTAATCAAAAACATGTGAATTAACCCTTAATTTTGTCATTTCTGTTGATCCAGCCTTATAAAAAGCAAGCAAGAAAATTAAATAAATAAATAAAAATCACTGCCTTGTTTCAGCTTGTATTATAAAAAATAATCAGGTAGTTCCAAATTAAGTAAACTTTTGTTTTATGTATTTAAGTAGCTTAGACACAGTTAAATTAAGCAGAAGCAAAATGTTCAAAAATATGTTATGGTAATATACATAGCAATGTTAATGTGTTTGGTTTTGGCAGAATAGATCTGTTATGCTGCTGTTGCTGTGGCAGAGCAATACCGAAACTTACTACTGTCAACACATCGACAGACATGCTGCTGTGAGCATGTAACAAATACTGCTGCTAACACCCATATATAACATACTGTACGTGAAATCAACCCGTAGCAGATCTATACAGGTGGAGCTGTGGAAAGTGGAGGGTCACTGAACCACGCCGCAACTGCTACAGCAGCACTATTCTACTATTTTAATGTTCAGCAGCAAGCTCATTGGCCACTGATCAGGTGCACCATAATGTGATTATATCAGATTGAGTTAGAACATCTGGAGTTTTTGACAGAACTTTGCATTACTGTATGAAAATGTACACCATGAATGCAACTGAACAAATGTATACCCCAAATATATTAACACAAAGAAAAAGGTTTAGCATTTGTCAAGCCTTTAAGGGGGCTTTCAAATGCTTAATTGGTGTTATATACTTGTTTAATAAACATTTGAAGTGAACTTAGCTTTAAATACACTGCAGACTACCATAAAAAAAGAAAATCTTCAGTTTCCTTCATAACCAGCTCAGTGTTCTAAAGTTCTCCACACCACTACTATTTCCATAGTCCAGGCATTATAAGACTCCTCTAAGCATGAGTGGGTAGTTTTACAGCTGGCTGAGGAAAGTGAGATAAAAGCATGAAAAACTGCATGATTCAGGCTGACAAACAGCTCTTTTAAAGCATGTGTAATGGTGGATAAACCTCTTAAGATCCTGATCTATCTCTTATATCATAATCTAAAGCATTAGTATGCTGTAGGAGAGCACTAGAGAAAATCTCTGCGTTGACACGCATAGGACAGTCAACAGCTGGCCAGCCCTGCAGTTGTTTACAACGACTCACATTAGGTTTTCAACATACAACCAGCATATCTGACCTTTTCTTAAGAGTCAGCCTTCCACTTGGCTGGGTGACCTTTAACAGTGTAGGAGAATGTTTGGGCCACAGCATTTCTGTTCAGTCGTTAATGTCAAGCCTCAGGGCAAATATCTTCTTACTGGGATCTTTAGAGAATTCCCACCTACTACCGTTTTTTGAAAAAGAAGTGGGGGGGGGGGGGGGAGCAAATAAAGGATCATCATGTCGTTACAAACTTGTATTAATTTCTTCTGTAGAACAGTATTCTAGAAATCAATCAATTGTAACTAACGTTTTTTTTTTGACTCTTCACTGACTTTTGTTTTAAGGACAAAATCAGTTGAAACATTTTCTTCTAAATATATTCTGTTCTGTAGAATAAAGAAGTGCATAAAGTCTTGGAAGAGCATGATTTTTTTTTGGTGAATTACTGGTTGATTTATTCCTCTAAGACACTTTATCAGGGGTATGAAGTACTTGAATAATTGTACATCACTAATCAAGTATAAATGTGGGAATTTGTACTTTGAGTAAAGTTAAATATGGAAGCTGTTTTTACATGGCAAAATAATTCTTGTTTTTGGCCAAACATACAAATCTTTAACTGTCTAAAAATTATTATTATTTTTACTCTGTGCTTTCTATTATGGTCACTGTTCTCTGGGAACATGGAGCGAGAAGACGTGGAAACCCACGACGAAACTCCACTCGACGAAGGAGGGAGGAGACAGAAGGGACCCGGAGCAGGAGGAGCACAGCAAGACCCAGGCCACAGCCATGATGATGGCCCACAGTGGAGCCGGCAGAGGGAGAAGCCATGGAGGAGGAATGGCCACCGACTCCAGGGAGCTTACCAATGGCTTTCAAATGCTTAATTGGTGTTATATACTTGTTTAATAAACATTTGAAGTGAACTTAGCTTTAAATACACTGCAGACTACCATTAAAAAAAAAGGAAATCTTCAGTTTCCTTCATGGAGGTGGAGGAGGAGCCTGAGATGGAGAGCGGAGGTGAGGGATACTCAGACCACAGCGACGCTGGAGGATGGCAGTCCCGCGGAGCACGCACCATAGAGATGGTGGGTTGAGGGCAAGCAGAGAGGCTGCCAGACAACAGTGGTGGAAGAGGCAGGAGCGGGTGGGCATTTGTGAGCCTCCAAGCTCTCAGGGCTGCCCCCCAGGCTCAAAGCCCACTTCTGACTGGACTCGGAGACAGGAAACGAAGGAGGGCTGGATGGGACCAGTGGAGACGATGGAGAGAGAAGAGGGGGCAGTTCGATCTCCAGATCAGCCTCCCAGTCTATCAGATCCCCCTCAAGGTCCAGCAGTCCCAGTTGTATAATCAGCTCACCCTCAGCTGTGGTGCAGGGGGTGGAGCTCCACTCCGCGCTCACACCGTCCACGGCTTGCTCCCTCGTGGTGGGCACTGTCGCCGGCTCTCACACCTGGTCTGACGGGTTGGGCTCAACTTCCGGGGCAATCCTTTACTCAGTCGCTCGGCTTTGCACTGGCTCGCAGATTGCAGTGGAAATAGGCTCACTATCATTGGTGGGCTTGGGCTGATGTGCCGCACCGCACCGCACCGCAGGGACATGGTGGGCTGGGCTCTGGGTCGGGAGTGGATCCGGCATGATCATTCATGGGGCAGATGGTAAATGGCGATTCGTTTCTCACCAGAGTCCACTCCACAAAGGCGGCGAAATCCTCTCGAGGACCATCTTCGGACGACAGCATCATAGAATGAGCAGAACACGTCATCCGGGTAGCTGGTGGCGTTAGCTAAACACAGGAACAGTCTTGTATGGTCCTTGAGAGATCTCTCCTCCTGCTCCAGCAGAGGCATGGAAATTTCACACAAAGAAAGTCTTTAATCATCCAAATGGGAACACAGGGAACATAGGAGACACAGAGCAACGTGGGATGGCATTTAAGAACCGACAAAGACTAACTGAATGGACTGGGGCTTTTAAACACAGGATAATCAGGGAGGAATGAGACACACCTGGAATCAAATTAACACAAGCAACGGGAGATGAACATGGGGAGAAAAAACACACACAATACATTCCACAAACCTGACAACGACTTCTACATTACATTGCAAGTCAGTTCAGAAGACCACTGATTTGTAATTATATCATGATATTCAACAGTGCATAGGTCCTCTGCAGAAAGAGTTAACATTTTTATTGTCTCCTGGCAGCAGTATATACAGTGATATGTATTTTTGAGTCGCTTATTTGCATCTTTATCACCCTGGAAACACACTGGGGTGTTAAAACCATAAAAGTGTGCATACATTCTGCAAGGTCATCATTTTTTTAATGTAAGCAATCACTGAGTCTGGAGTTGAGAAAGAAAAAAAAACATTGTATACAATTTGTGTTACATGCAATGGCAATGCATAGCATATATGAAAACAGTAATCCATTCTCCCATATAGTTTGCTGACATCTCTTATTATCATCTCTTTCACAGAGGCAGGGTGTGATTGAAATTCACTTTATGTTGATGTGTTAACAATTAAGACACAAGTGACATTTCTTTATCATCAAAGTATACATGCTGTGTTGACATTTTTGCCTTTTCAGTGGACACAGTGAAGTGAAAGATTTATTATTTCATGTTTTTGTTTTAAATGTGATCTTTTTTTTTCAAAACAGCAAGGTGATTTTAAGATGCAGACTGTGACATTTTGTTCAGCTGACAATACATTTCCCTTGGAATCCTCCTCAAGTCTCACTCCATTAGTTTTTGGCCATAGGTAGGATGTATAGTATGCATGCATGTACTGTATGTATGTATGTATGTATGTATGTATGCATTTATTTATTTATTTTGCTTAAGATATTTTTTTCATACCCAGATTTCAAAACAGATTCTTGTCTGTTCACTCTTTCAAAAGACCTATTCTGACACGTGTAACACGAAAGCCCTGGGCATTTTCCAGCAGGAGGTTTCTAGTTTGTCTCTAGCTGTGAATGATGTTTAAAGTCAATGTGAAATATTTGTTTCCTTACTGATTTTACTCCTAGAAATCTGCTGAGAAAGTACTGCTCTGTGAAAAAGGAAGTTTAATGACAAAAAATTAAGACCCAAACTTGTTTCTGTTTATAGATATTGATTGGAGACTAAGTGGGATTTTTCACATCATCTTATTTGGTGTAGCATTATATATACTGATAACCTATATGCAATAAAATAAAAAATACACATATATATATATATACACACACATCAGGTCAGATAACATTTCAAGCTGTGGCCATGTTGCAATGTGCCCCTCATATATTACAATGTGTCCCACCTATGGGCATATTGTCACATTTCACTTCCATTCTTTCCGGATTAATATATATATATATATATATATATATATATATATATATATATATATATATATATATATATATATATATACACTGTAATTATGAAAAGTTATGTGAAAACAGCATTCAACTATGTGGAAAAAAATGCTGCACATTGAAATAAACACTGAATCGTATTTATTTAATCATATTTATTTCCTCATCCACCACTAGTGTGATATTAGTGTAATATCATTGAAAATTATACTAGTTCAATAACTTACTGTTTTGCCAGTTTTCACCTCTGATATTATAACAGTGTTTAACAATTAAATTGTTGACTCAGAAGTATGCAGATCTCTTTTTGCAGGTGCTGTTGCCATGGTGAATCATAATTCTATTGATCATGACTTTTTATAGATCATGGCGCATGTGCTTAACTCACCCTGTGTTCCATTCGGAAGGGCTCATCCCTATGCCCTAATCCCTTCAAAGGGTTTACCCTCCAGAGTGAGAGCTTCGTAGGGTTGAATGGTGTAGGGGACCAAAAACCATGCAAAGAATCTGCGTAAAGAATCACGGGGGCTAAAGTGTCCAACCCTTCAATATGGCAGCCATGATTGTTTTCACTTCGAAGTGCCCCTCAGAGGGTGATATATCCAGATTGGAACGCACTGTCAGTGTCAGCCTGCTCAGAGTTGATTGAGCTATCTCAGTTTAGCTGTTCTGAAACTGAAAACTAAAGTTTCCAATATCAGAGTAAGTCAAGAGTTCAAGTTTTAACTTAGATTTGACTGAACCTCCTTATTGAAAGAGGCCCATGGAACAGAACTAAGCACACAAATGAATACAGCCATCCAGACTTACTAGATACAGCTGAAAACAATCAGTCTAAAAGACAAGGGGAAACATGAACAGGAACCCAACAAATTAAGTCAACTTAAAAAACAGGGCAATGTGACAGACAGATGGATGGGTGATTTACTAAAGAGATAATACCTGTATGTTTTGGTGTCAACACCAGAACATGAGTTCTCCATTGAGGTTATTATTTAGTAATAATAATAATAATAATAATAATAAGTAATTAAAGCTGCAAGCAGCGATGATCGGGCCCTCGCACCCGGGCTCACCGCCAACGGTGGCTTCAGCACGGTGAGCAATATGCATTTAAAGGCCAATTCACACTGCACAGACAAACGCCAACAAACTCCAACAAACAAGTTGGCTCAAGTTGGCCGTTGGATTTAGAATCTTATGAAAAATAACAGTCATGTTCACACTGCACCAACAGACATCGACCAACTCGCACTGACTAAGGAGAAAATGGATGATCCTATATCTATAAGCATGTTCAGTCGGGTGAAAACAAACTCCAACCAACGCCAACAGGGGTAACACACTGATCCAACAAACTCCAACAGACTAGTTTGTTAGAGTTTGTTGGCGTTTGTCTGTGCGGTGTGAATTGGCCTTAAAAAGCCAAATACAGAGGAAAATGTTAAAGTCATTTATATGTGCCACACCTGCTGCCAGCTGGTGGCGCTATATCTATAACTTAACATTGGGCTGTAGATGTCTTCAGACCAGTACTTTTATCAAACATATGAAGTTTTGTGCAGATTGGACATTGTTTAAGTTAGTGTAAAACAAGTCATTTCCTGTTGCCAACAGGTGGCACTATCACTATAAATGAATATATAAGATGCCTTAAGATGTGTTCAGGCCAGGACTCTTATCAAACAGGTGAAGTTTGGGACAGATCGGACATTGCATGTTTAGGTTAGTGTGAAACAAGTAATTTCATGCTGCCAGCTGGTGGCGCTATGTCTATAACTGGAAATTGGCATGTAGATGTCTTTAGGCCAGCACATTTATCAAACATAAGAAGTTTGGTGCAGATTGAACATTGCATGTTTAAGTTAGGGTAAAACAAGTCATTTCCTGCTGCCAACAGATGGCACTATCACTATAAATTAATATTGGCCTTAAGATGTGTTCAGGCCAGGACTCTTACCAAACATGTGAAGTTTGGGGCAGACCGGACATTGCATGTTTAAGTTAGTGTAAAACAAGTAATTTACTGTTGCCAGAAGGTGGCAGTATGATTATAACTGAATATTGGCCTTCAGATGTGTTAAGGCCAGGACTCTTATCAAATATGTCAAGTTTGGGGCAGATCAGACATTGCGTGTTTAAGTTAGTGTGAAACAAGTCATTTCCTGTCACCAGCAGGTGGCGCTATAATTTTAACTGAATATTGGCCTTTTGATGTGTTTAGGCTAGGACTATTATAAAAGGTGTGAAGTTTGGGGCAGATAAGACATTGTATGCATGAGTTACAACAACTTCCTTTGTCATGGTATTAATAACATGCTTTAGTACTTAGTAAGTGTTGCTAGCATGTTTGACCATTATTCTAGCATGTTTAGCACACACTGGCATAATTTACAGTGTTGCTAAAAGTGCATCACTGTGTAAAACATTTCACTTCCTGTTGTCAGTAGGTGGCGCTATCACTATAACTGAATGTGAGCATGTAGATGTCTTCAGGCCAGGACTGTAATCAAATATGTGAAGTTGGAGGCAGATTGGACATTGTATGCCTGAGTTACAACAACTTCCTGTTTGATGGAGTTAGTAGCATACTTTAGCACTCAGCTAAGTGTTGCTAACATGTTTGAGCATGTTGCTAACATGTTTAGCACACAATGGCATAATTTACAGTGTTGCTAATAGTGCATCACAGTCTAAAACATGTCACTTCCTGTTGTCAGCAGGTGGCGCTATGACTATAACCAAATACGGGAATGTATATGTGTTCAGGACAGGCCTCTTATCAAACTTGTTAAATTTGGGGCAGATTGGACACTGCATGCCTGAGTTACAGAAACTTCATGTTTCACTGCATTAATAGCATGTTTTAACACTTAGCTAAGTGTTGCTAGCATGTTTTAGTATGCTCCTAGCATGTTACCAGCCTATTTAACAATTGCTGACACTTTTTAATATGCTCCTAGGAGTCCATAACAGTGTTAAACATGTCACTTCCTGTTGCCAGCAGGTTGCGCTATAACTATATCTGAATATGAGCATGCAGATGTGTTCAGGACTCAACTCCTATGAAACGTGTGAAGTTTGGGGCAGATCGGATATTGCTTGCCTGAGTTACAGCAACTTCCTGTTTCATGGCAAAACATCAAACTTTGTCAGGCCCCCAGGGACACGCCCCTTGACGAAAACTCTAGATCTTCGCTATTTAACATCGCAAAGGCCTTATGATTACACTCAGCAAATTTGAAGACGATCCGATTAAAACTGTAGGAGGAGTTCGTCAAAGTACGAAGCCTGGAAATTGCAAAAACTGCACAAAAATAGAACAGGAAATTCAAAATAATGTACTTCCTGTTGGGTTTTGGATTTTGTACCAAGAGACGTTTTTGTAGGTAATGATGTGTTACACGTGTGTACCAATTTTCGTGCATGTACATAAAACGTAGCTCTTTTGAAATTGTATAGGTGGCGCTATCAAGCCATTTTGCCACACCCACTTCTGAAACCCATATCAGATGTAAATTTTCGCCAGTTCTGACCCGTGTGCAAAGTTTCATGAGTTTTGGAGCATGTATAGGCCCTCAAAAATGCGATTCACTTTGGAGAAGAAGAAGAAGAAGAAGAAGAAGACACGTGAGCAATTCCAAGAGGGTCCTCGCACCTCGGTGCTCGGGCCCTAAATATTAGAATTAATATTTAAAATAATAATAAAGTTAATATATAATAAGTAAAAGCATAAACCATGTCAAAGGTGAAAGACAAGCATAAGGGCGAGAGCAGATAGCATTTTAGACTGTGTGTTCCTCCCTGCCCGCGCTACATTACGAGTGGGGATACACACAATTTATGTGTTGTTTGTTTGCGAGCAGAGCTCGCACAGTCAGCTCTCGATGGGGCTGATCGTGCTTCTGCCCACTGCAAATGCTCTGCTCCATGCTTGTGGAGTGTGTCCATGCTTGTTATCTTGCGGTTCCAGTCCCGCTGCTGCTGAGGCACGGCAGCGATTGAGATTGTGGGGATCGCATATATATTATTCTGTAGGGACCGGAGACGGGCTTCACCCTTTCTTCTCCCTCACTCTCTAAATGCAGTGAGCTCTTGGGAAAAGAAAAAAATAATTCTCAAGTGAGAGCACACCTCTTTTCCTCCGAGGAGGTTGATGAGGTTAGCAGGGGCTGCTGGGCCAGAGCAGACCCAGCCATGGTCGAGCTCATCATTTGGGGAGTGTCGCTTCTCTTACTTCCCCAGCATATCAGGAGTCATAGTGGCGCTCCCAGGCCAAAGGCTTCTAAACAGAAGGCGAATCTGCGGACTGTCATTTTTGCCAGATAGTCTTTGACTAAAATGTCCTCACGCCTATGGCCCAGGACTTCTGAGGGCAGGCCCCTCTGGGGAAGAGTGGTGCACACCTCATCATACGGTGCCCGTCTGTCCTCAGTGCCCTCAGGAGACCGGTCTGTTAACCCTGCCACCTCCAGTGCTTTAGGGAGCACATCTCTCAGCCTTTTCCACGGAAATGTAGCAGCTTTGGGAGGCTTGCTACCTTTAAGGAGGTCTCTAGAGCAGCTAGTTCAGTTGTCCCCTGCCTGTCCTCTGCTTCAGGGCACTGAAATAGCCACTCTAAGTACACCAGGGGCTAGTCTCGAGAGACTGGTTCCCTTAGTGGGTCACCTGGCGGTATGGGAGCCCCTGCAAAATGTATCTCTTTGGGTCCTGCCCAAGCAGGCTCTAGTTGTGTCAGTTTAACCCTCTGGGGTCCGAGGTCATTTCGGGGCCCTTGAGATGTTTTGACATGCCCTGATATTTGTGCTTATTTCAGCTACTTAAAACATACTATTGACCAACATGTATTTTTTTTTGTATTCAGCACAAACTGTGCTACAATAATATGTGATGGATGTACATGTTTGCATTTTTTAGAAAAAAAATATTATGCATGGTTAGTAAGTTTTGGGGAAAAAATGTAGCTGAAATAAGGCCATAAAACCCACACTAAATAGTTGTGAATAAGACTTTTGAGTAATCAGTCTTGTAGGTTAGAAGATTTACTTCAAAATTATGTGAAAATCATTCTGCTTACTCATTCACAGAAAACAATATATTGATTTAAAATTTTCAAGACATGTTTTGTGATCGAGGGTCTATATGCAAGGGAGTGGCAGTGGCCATGAATATTGAGTGAGTCTCACCTGAGAGACAAAGGGCCCTCCCCATGGGCCCCTAATGGCCCATCAGTGTGACTGTGACTGTGAGGCAGGTAAGAGAGAATGTGAGTAGATTGAATAAAGGGTTTTTTAAATTATTTGTATTTTATTTACAACACAGTATAATCAAATCATACATAATGAAGGTCAAAGACACATTATTGTGCACACTGATCTAACCACAGAGATGTGAACAGACTTTGAGTCATTCCTGCAACAGATTCTGTTCAACAAGTAAATCATACCTGATATTTACGCATTTTATTTAAGTATTTCTACTTCTTTCCATGGAGTCAATAAGAAAAAAAACATAATCAGTAGAAAAGGAGCTTGTTTTAACATAGAATATCAGTGTAGTTGAACATCTGATGTTGGTACAGCGCTCTCAGAGGAAAACAGTTTGAAGAGACATCAGGATACATCTGGTGCTGGTATCTGATTCAATAAAATACAAACAACCATGTTAATCTCAGGAATCTCTGTATACCAGTGGCGGCTGCTGGTCTTTCAAAGAGGGGAAGCTCATTTTCGGCCTACATCATAAAAATTGTCCATTTATTTATACGTAAATCCTGCCCTACGTTCCTTTTCAAGAAAATGCTCTGTGACCCTGTCACTAGCCTAGTCTAATGTATGAATGAATGAATGAATGAACAAACAATCTAAAAAAAAAAAAAAAAGATATTAAACTGAACGGAGGAAATGTGGGAATTAGGTTAAACTGAAACAAGGAATGTGGTGTATAATAGGGTTGTCATGATACCATAAAAATGTTTTACGATACAATACCAGCTTAATTTATAATTCAATTCTACAAAATGAATCAAAATTTAATAAATAAATAGATGTAAGTGAAAACAGACAATATTATTCTCTGAATACTTAATTAATGTGAATGAATGACTGGCTATTGTTGTCCATAAAATGATCTAAACAAAACTCATCTTAGCACTGCACAGAAGCTGCATGACGTGACATTTACATGTGGCATTTAATCATTTAGACTGTATTTATAATTGCATAAATAATGTTATGAGATTAATGTTTTAAATACTAAATTCTGAATATAGAAATATGTTGGAAAATAATGTAATATATGCCGACTTTTAGACGGGAAACTTAAAAACGGCCACCAGGTGGCAGGAGTTCGTGATTGAATCACTGAGTCATTCAAATGATTCTTTCAAAACGGCTGAATCCTCCAGGAGCGAATCAAATGACTGTTTTTATGAATGGCTCAGTGAATCAGTGATTCTCCCAAACCAAGGCGGATTTGGATTCAAACACAAACGAAACAAAAACAGCACTCTTTCTCGTGTCATATTGCCTAAGTGTCAGGAGCATTTTTTGCTCGCATATCTTGAAATTTCCGAGTTAGCAGCATGTATATTAAAACATAACATTATAAATAAAAAATATATATATAATGATTGATAAGAACCAAGTGCAAAGCCGCGATGGGACTGAGCTCGAATAGCTTCAGCGTCAGCGACTTTTTATTGTACAAAATCGCTGTCAATCAAAAGGAGATGCAGACCCTCCAATCCTCACACAGAAGCCCGTAGTCCAGGCCAGCCCACTCCTCCATTCACCCCCAGAGACGCTGAGCGTCCGGGGGCGGGACATAATCGCAGCATTTATCCAATGACCGTCTAGTTTCGAAGCTCTGAAAAAAACTGTTCGAAGCAGCTCCATTGAAGTCCATGGACGTTCGGCTTCAACGGGGAAATACACTGATGCTACAGGAATATATGAGAAGGAAATCGAGTCCGACCTGCTATATGTAGCTGATTCTGAACGAACTCATCTTCAAGATGAATGTGTTCTAACGCATTTTTAGTCAATAAAATGTTAACAAAATAGTACATATTTGACCATTAATTTTTTGACATTATAGGGGAAGCTGAGCTTCCCTTGCAGTCTTAAAGAAATCCCCACTGCTGTATACATATATATATATTGTCACGGGGTGAAGAATCACACGACAAGGAGGTGCAACAAAAATGCCCCGGAGGGTGGATTTATTGGTGCTCAAACAGTGTGAGTGCAGTGTATTCGGTGCCTCTGTGCCGGTTGTGCTCTCTCTCCTCCTGCTCCTTGGTCGTATGATCGTGTTCGGTGATAAGTCTTGAGTTTTGGTAAGGGACGGTCTGCTGCTGCTGCTGCTGCTGCTGCTGCTGCTGCTGCTGCTGCTGCTGCTGCTGCTGCTGCTGCTGCTGCTGCTGTCTGTGGGAAAGATCAGAGAACGACGTTAGTCTTTTCCTCATGGAGAATGAACTCACTTGTGGCTTGGCTCGGTGTGGCTTTGTAGCCTGGTTGTTAACGAGCAGCAGCTGAGGCCGGGCGGCCGGTAATGAGGGAGTGCAGGTGTTCCTGATCCGATTCCAGGGCGACGCTGATGAGCAATCGGGACGCTCGTCACAATATATATATATATATATATATATATATATATATATATATATATATATATATATATATATATATGTTTTGTAGCCATAGACTCACACATGCTTTGTACTATCATAAAAAAAGAGAAGGAAATCTTATCTGAGAAACTAATTATTATTGTTTAGCACGTTATTAAAATCTATTTTTGAACAGAGTAGGCTATTAATAATAAACATGCACTAAACATACTTAGACTCGTAGCATTCATCATGTTACAGTGCACACTCATATTACCGTATTGTCCCGAATATAAGACGATGTTTTTTTCTTGGAAATACATCTGAAAAAACGCAGTCGTCTTATATTCGGGGTCTAGACTTTGACATGTCAGTAATACACCCACAACAATAGGTAGCGCCAAAAACGCATATAACGAGTGTGCCATGAAATATGTAATGTAATGTGCAGGGGTGCACATAAGTGGTCCGCAGGTCCGCATGCGCGACCAAAGTTCTGACAGCACATTTGACCGCTGACATGGTTGACCGCTGTTAATACACAATTACCATTTTAGAACGACAAACTGTACTGTATAAGATTTCTATTCAAACTGAAAGCATAATCTAGGCTACCCGCTGCCATTTTCAAAGCAAAACTGTCTGTGACATTTCATTCACTGACGCAATTCCAACAGCAGCCCTAAACCCGGAAGCGCATAATACTTACTTGCCGGCAACCCGCCAAAATAAAAGCTCGCTGATTTTACGTTTGAAAATGATGAAAATAAAAATACAAATAAAAAAATAATAAACATTTTATTTTTAAGTTTACTATAAAATAATTGCATTTGTATGTAATACTGCCTTTTTATTTTAAAATAAAATAGTAGTATCACGCTTGATTATTTAGTTTATTATTTTTAGTTAGTTATTATATATATATATATATATATATATATATATATATATATATATATATATATATATAAAACTAAATAAAGTGCAATAATATTATTATCACTATTATTAATAATTAATAATAGTTATATTTTATGGGTCACACTACATGCCATGGCCCGTGTGAGGGCCAAACCAAATCTCCAGGTTCTCATATGAGAACCAGGCTGAAAAACTTATGTGCACCCCTGGTAATGTGTGTTGTAAAGTCGTGACTGTCATGTTAGCCTGATGGGACCAAACTTCCTCTGTAAGTGATTTTAAAACATAAGACTATACCCAGAAGATTTCACTTCTACTGATAATAAAATTTTGGTAGGATAGTCTAAATGTTATATAATTCAGATTGGCTACCTGTTATTTCAATGGTATATCAAAAAGTGTATATTTTTCAATGTCACTGTTGGTACATTTTACCAGTATTTACCATACTTTCAAAACAAAAATTAAAATAGGAAAAATATGCAATTTGAAAATAATTTAAGAAAAAAATGTGTTTTTCAGAGAGAAAAACAAGCAAACAAACAAACAAAAAAAAAACCAAGATTTGGTTTTCAAAAAGCCTTTTTCCAAAAGGTACATCTGGAAAAAGGGGGGTTGTCTTATAATCAGGGTCGTCTTATATTCGGGACAATACAGTACTTTTATTGTTTTATACAGAGCATGAAAACATCATCGTGCCGTAAGAAATTTAAATACAGTGAATTCATCATATTCAAAATGTTTTACACTATTTCAAACATTGTAGTCGGGAATTATAGTTTGGGAAAAACCCAACTATGATTTTGTAGTCATACAGTCTATTATGTATGATTTTATAGTAGTCTATGATATGATTATGTAGCCACCGACTCAAGCATGCTTTGTACAATAAAACTATGTACTTTGTACTATAAAAAAATTATATTTTATATCTGAGAAACTAATTATTATTGTTTAGCATGCTATTAAAATCTATTTGTGAACAGAGTATTAATAATAAACATGGTCTTAGACGCGTAGCATTCATCACGTTGTCGTTTTGGATGTCACAATAACATGGCAACTAAAGCAAAAAAGAAACATTACTTACTCATCAGATCGATCTCCTCTTCTGGATGAAATCGTGTTCTTCTTTCGAGGGAAATCCTGCCTTTACTATGCGCGTCTTCTTCCAGAAACAAACAGTAGCCGCTATGAGGATCTCCGCTCTTTGTTTGTTTTGGGCGTTTGCACGCGCGCACATACCACGTGGCTATTTACATATGAACTGCGCGAGCCGCGAGGGGGTGGGAACACATTAGAGATAATGAGTCAGACGGGACAGATTAAACATCATGTTGGTTTCATACGGATTACTTCATCACAGAATGTTTGTTTTCGATAGGACTTGCTTCATTTTAAAGTGGACACTTCAAGCTTTCTATAGATATATTTCTCATGTCTCTGTGTTGAGTATTTGCTGAGTTACAGTTCATTTTAGTGAAGAGCTTCTAAAAACAGTTCGCGGAGACGGAGAAGACAGAGAGCGCACACTATTTGTTTTATTATTTTTCCAAAAGCACAAAGTTGTGTTGTTATTGTGAGTGTACACAAAAAAAGTAGACACTTAACAGTTTCGATTGATGTATAACACTTATTTGTGTGACCAAAATCAACAGAGTATTTTTAGTGTCTTTTGCACTGATCTTAAAAAAAACGATCTGGTATCGCCGGCGATACCGTCGACCCCAGAGAGTTAAGCCTTCCGAGAAAGTGAAAGGTCTGAGGACCGTCATTTTCAATGGAGACTTCAGCCAAAGAAAGTCCTGTTGACCATGGCTCAGGACTTCTGAGAGCAGGCCCCTCTGGGGAAGAGCAGTGTACATCTCATCATACGGTCCCCTTCTCTCCTCAGTGCCCTCAGGAGATCGGTCTGTCAACCCTGCCACCTCCGGTGCTTCAGGGCACAGCAGTCTCCAGCAAGCGCTTCTCTCAGCTTCCGCCCAGAAACATAACGTTTCTGGGGTGCTCGCTACTTCAAGGGAGGTCTCTAGAGCAGCTAGATTGGCCGTCCCCTGCCAGTTCTCCACTTCAGGGCACCGACCTAGCTGCTCCAAGTACACCAGAGGTCAGTCTTGAGAGACTGATTCCCTTAATAGACTGGAACAGGGAATAAACACTCTCCTGAGGAAGGAGGCCATTGATGTGGTCCCACCTCGCATGGAGAGACCGTACAGCGGTACTTCATTGTTTCAAAGAAAGATGGGTGTACACCCTGAAGTGGCAACTTTTCACTTCTTGGTGTGGAGATCACCAGCTCGACCCAGTTCACTGTCCAGTCGGTTCTGTGCTGGAGTTCCTGCAGGATCAATTCTCCGCAAGGGTGGATGCATCCTATTTTAGATCAGGTCGTGTCTCAGATCAGGTCTGAGGACTGGTTCACACGATGGATCTGAAAGACATATGCTTACCATCCTTCCTCAACTCAAGAAGTTCCTGAAGTTCGCTTTGGGGCGAAGCTTACCAATACCGGGTTCTTCCTTTCACGGCCATTTACTGCACTCTCACCCCGCACTTTCACAAAGTGTGTGGATGCTGCTCTGGCTCAAGTGCAACTTCAGGGCATACTGAATAATATCAACGACTGGTTGATATTGGCTCAATCGGAGCAGATGGTGGTTCGGCATCGAGATGTCATTCCATATGAAAGAGCTGGGGTTAAGACTGTTTTCTCCATTACAGAGAACCACTTATCTGGGCGTGTTGTGGGGTTTGACCATGATGCAGGCATGTTTGTCTCCTGCTCGGATTGAGTCAATCCCCATGGCGGTCGCGAGAGTGAGAGAAGGTTGGTCACTCACTGAGCAGTTTCAGAAACTGCTGGGTCTGATGTCAGCTGCATCCAATGGATGCCTCCCTCACCGGTTGGGTGCGGTCATAAGTGGCCGCCCCACCCGCGTTCTGTGGAGCAGCCGCCATTTCACATGGCACATCTTCTGCCTGGAGATACTGGTCGTGTTTGTAGCATTGAAACACTTCCTCGCGCACCTAAGAGGCCACCGTGTGTTGGGTGTACCGACAACACAGCAGTGGTTTCTTACATCAACCACCAGGAAGTATGTGTTCACATCCCCTTTACAGGCTGGCGCACCAGAGGGCCCTCTTTTCGGTCACTGCAAGCGTTGTTAGGTCTCCTCTCGCTATGGAGAGTTTTTGAGGCCTCCGCTCACCAGAGCTCCTCTAGGACAGGATCTGTGAGTGTTGGGCTCTATGTGGGTCTCCTTACAGGACGTCCAGAGTGTGGAGTGTAGTCAGGCCTCCTCTCGTTGGAGAGTTGTCATGCTGAGGCCTCCACTCCGAGAGCTCAACAGTTTCTGCAAGTGTTGTTAGGACTCCTCTCGCTACAGAGAGTTATTGAGGCCTCCGCTCGCCAGAGCTCCGCTAGCACAGCATCTATGAGTGTTAGACTCTAGGTGAACCTTCTTACAAGATGTCCAGAGTGTGGAGTGTAGTTAGGCCTCCTCTTGGTTTAGAGAATTGTCATGCTGAGGCCTCCACTCTAAGAGCTCGACTATTTCTGTGAGTTAATCCATTAGGAGGGATTTCCTCTCTCAGGTGGGGCCTTCCCCCAGCCCGGAGTTTTTGGAACTGTGGATGTGGCCCCTGAGGGGGCACAGCTCATAAGTTCCAGTCTCTCAACTGAGGTTTCTGAGACCATACTCCAGTCCAGAGCTCCCTCCACGAGGAAACTGTACTCCTTGAAGTAAACCTTCACTTCTTGACGTGGCAACCACCAGCTCGACCTAGTTAACTGCCCAGTTGGTTCAGTTCTGGAGTTCTTGCAGGTACAGTTCTCTGCAGGGTTTTCCCACTCCACCTTGAAGGTTTCCGTGGCGGCCCTAGTTGCTTACCATGCCCCTCTAGATGGTCTGTCTCTCGGGAGAGACCCACTAGTTAAATGTTTCCTCCACGGTGCGCTGAGGCCTCCAGCCAGGAGAAGCTTATGCTAAGTGGTGGATCAGGATGCTATCCATAGGCTTGAGTACTCTGATCTCCCCTCTCCCTTGGGGGTCAAGGCTCACTTCAGAAGTTGGCCTTCAGGACGCTGTGGGATGCCCACTCCGTTACTTGTCAGATTATATACCTGCATTTTGCACCACTCCTGGCTCCTTTTCTCTCTCCTTAGCTGTGTTCTTCCACACTAGGCAGGGATTTGAAAGTCTGTTAGTGTGGGCATACTCATTCCCAAAGCATTTCGATACAGCTGGAGTTCCTGAAGGGGAACGTCTCTAGGCGCTAAGTCTCATTGCCATACTTCCAGCATTCCGGTGAGCGCTTCCTTCATTCTACCAGAAGCTGCTGCTGTATCTACCGCACATGCTTTTAAGCTCCCTGGTCTCTACGTCACCCCGCCTGTGACATCTCGCCCATCCATTGGACTGATTACACACGTGATTCAGAGCATGGTCACGCTGTAGGCGTTCCCAAAGTGTTTTGACGCAGCGTCTCCTTCCCTCAGGGAACCAGGGTTACATATGTAGCCTAGAGACATTTTTTTATTTTTTTATTTTATTAATTCATCAATGGTTTGGGCAAAACATTAACAATCAATTTATGCTCTGTAGGCCGCCTGGGCAACAAACGTCCCGGAGGGACAGATGAGAAAAAAGAGAGAAAGAGTAATTTGTCAGTCAATCAGCTTCACAAATACCATTGATTAAAAGACAAGATTCTGCAACTGAATCATTAAATATCACTGAAGGAACAGGCAGGTCCCCCCAGTGGAAGAACAAAAAGGGTTGACACCTGCTGTAAACCACTGATTCAACTTTCTGAACTCAAAGAAAAAAAAGAGTTCAGGAATAGGGCTAAAGTGAGTTATCGGGTGTTAAGGCATGTCTGCAGATCCTCAGCTGTCACTTTGGGGTTCTTTGTCACTTCTTCAAAGGTGTCCTTGTTTGGCAGGCTTGACTGTGGACTGATGGAGGCTTTTTTAATAAAGCCTTATGACTGCTTAACAACCCTCCAGCTGAGATAAATTTAAACAACTCTGAAGTTTGATCCTCTGAAATGTCTTTTGATCAGATGTTATTGCATCTTAAAAAAACTCGTTTGTGACAACAGTCACATGGCAGAACACAACAAAACCACAAGTGATATGTTTAAGGGTCTGACTTAAAACAGTCTCTTTTCAAGGTCAGATCTTTGAGGTTAACATATTTTACCATCAATTATTGTTTTAACCAATTTGACCTACCAGCTGTTAAAAAAAAATACAGGTAACACTTTATTTCGATAGTCCACTTTAGACATTCTACTAACAGTAAGTAACTTTGCAACTACATGTCAACTAGCAGTCATTAGAGTATTAGTAGACTGTCTGCTTATTATCTTCTAACACTTTATTTTGATGGGTCCACAAAATACAACATACTGACTATGAGTAACTTTGCAAGTATATGTTAACTTATTCTACTAACCCTAAACCTACCCTACTGAGAGTTAGTAGACATGTAGTTGCAAATTAATGAGAATTAGTTGACATGTAGTTGACACGTAGTTCCAAAGTTACTTATAGTTAGTAGAATGTCTAAAGTGGACTATCGAAATAAAGTGTAACCAAAATACAGTCTAGAAATAAGCTGTCATATGAAATGACAGAATAGTTCAAATAATAAACAAAACATAAACATGCCAACACTACACATGAAACATTTCATTTTCAGCTTCCTGCTTTGAAATCATTACACAGGATGATTGCAAAATGTTGTCATGCACAACATGCCACAGAATCGAACATGAACACCCTCTGAAGTACTGCTGCTTGTGTCAAGTACATATACATAACATGGCATAATTCTGACACAATTTTAAAATATGTAGTTCAAAATCATAATTTTCAAGCATCTCTTGAGAGACCTGAAAATAATGGTTTCCATCCAACCTAACAGAGCTTGAGAGAATGTGCAGAAAAATCCACAAATCCAAGAGTGTAAAGCTTGTCGCATCATACCCAAAAATATTCCCAAAGGGACTTCAACTAAAAACACTAAGTTAAGGGTCTGAATACTTATGTGAATGTGATATATTTTCAATAAATTTACAAAGTAATCTCAAATGCTTTGTTCTTTGTCAGTTCGGAGTAAATAAGTGTATTGATGTGGGGGGGAAGTTAAGTAGGCTTCAATGTAACAAAACAGTAAAATAAGTCAGATTACTTCCTGAATGCACAGAATGACTGGCAATGTAGAGTTTTATTCTCTTCGTGTATTGTAACAGCATGGGCTGCTACAACAGCTACTGCACAGATTTTTTTTTTTCTTCCAACAACAACAAAAAAACTACAGAACTATGAAGCAAATGTATATGTAATAGACAGTTGATCTTTGTGATTCTTCAACATAATGCTACAACATCATAGTCATTTCCTTATCACAATATTGTCTTTTTATTGTAATATAGCAAAAAAAAAAAAAAAAAGGGTCTATTTTTTACAGACAGATCTCTATTAGTCATTGCATTGTCGGCTTATTTTCAATTTGCTAGCAAAGAACCTCAGGCACTGACTCCTGTTTGCATTTGTGAAAACATTTGTCTGAAAAAAGTGTGTAAAATTCATCATCCATGTTTTAACTTAATTTGTATACAGCCAACAGGATGTCATCCATGTTTAGTTCATTTTACCTGAGGAAATTAGGTAAATATATCTTATAAAATTGCATTTACATGCATGATTTATTTATGTACAAATATGTAGTTTGACCTTTGTTGAGTAATGTAACATTAACAACATTTTGTTTTGTTTTGCTACTTTATTTAGACCTTTTTGCCAACATAATTGATAAGAGACTGCTAAGAATGACCACTGTAGTAGCAACGTCAGCCAAAATTTTCACTGAGTCTTATTTCAAAGGGTTTTCTAGATGCACACATCTAGAGCACATGTTCTTCCATTATATGGCATCTGGACCAAAAAATAAATAAAATAAAATAAAATAAAATAAAATAAAATAAAATAAAATAAAATAAAATAATTAGCACTTCACTTCTTTTTTTCAGATTGAGATTTGAATTTTGCACTGATTTAAGCACATTGCTTTTTTTTTTTTTTTTTTTTGGACATGTGTGCAAAAGAATTATAAGTACAATTGTCTACAATTTGCACTATAATCCCAGACCTCCTCCTGCCCAAACTAACTCGGCTCTCCATGCCTACCTCCATATGTCAGTGGATCATCAGCTTCCTGACAGACAGGCAGCAGCTAGTGAGGCTGGGAAAATGCACATCAAGCACCCGTACGATCAGCACTGGAGCTCCTCAGGGCTGTGTTCTCTCCCCACTGCTCTTCTCCTTCTACACCAACTGTACATCTAAAGACCCCTCTGTGAAGCTCCTAAAGTTTGCAAATGACACCACACTTATCAGCCTCAATCAGGACGGTGACGAGTCTGCTTTCAGACAGGAGGTTAAAGAGCTGGCTGTCTGGTGCAGTCTCAACAACCTGGAGCTTAACACGCTCAAAACAGTGGAGATGATCATGGACTTCAGGAGAAAACCCCCTGCTCTCCCCCCACTCACCATCATGAACAGCACTGTAACGACAGTGGAGACGTTCAGGTTCCTGAGCACCACCATCTCCCAGGACCTGAAGTAGGACACTCACATTGACTCCATTGTTAAGAAGGCCTAGCAGAGGTTCTACTTAATTCCTCAGCTAAGGAAGTTCAACCTGCCATAAGACCAGCTGAAACAGTTCTACTCCGCCATCACTTAATCTGTCTTCTGCACTTCAATAACTGTCTGGTTCAGCTCCACTACCAAATCTGACCTCAGAAGACTACAGAGGGTAGTCCTGACTGCTGAGCGAATCATTGGTACAACCCTCTCCACTCTCCAAAAACTGTACTTATCCAGAGTGAGCAAAAGCTGTCTGTTCAATGTTACAGAGCTCTGAGCATCAGAACGGCCAGGCACAGAAACAGTTTCTTCCCTCAGGTAATCCATCTTATGAACACCTGACAATAATTGTGGAACACACAACACTGCTTATGCACTTATTTATCTAACACACATACTTAGTCTACATTTCCAATTTGCACATAATATACCTGTACATACAAAACTGTCTATTGTAATATACTTGTACAAACAACTGTTAATTTGTACATTGTTTTTGCTTATTTACTCTGTTTTTATTCTTTTACTATCTGTGTTTTTGTTGTCACTGTCATTCTGTTGCACTGTGGAAGCTTGTCACAAATGTGGAAACATACCTGGCAATGAAAGCTCATTCTGATTCTGATAACTAAATGCACTCATGGTACATTTATCTATAGAAATGGATTACAGCAATAGGAAGATATGTAGAATGTGTGGTGGTTGTAGTGGTGGTGTTATGGAAAGGCATAACAGTGTGTAAAAATGAACAAGCAACTGCATTCTCAGTTTGCATGTGATAAATGTACTGTACAATACTGACTTTCCCATTAAATTTTACCTAAGAAAATGACAATTTAATGACACGATAGCTAGGTTTTGAAGAATAAATTATATGTTTTGGGTAAGGATACAGAAATACAATAGAGGTCTGATCAGAACAGTTGTGACAATTTAGAGAATGTTAAAACTGTTTCAAAATTTGTGCCAAAACGATTCAGAAAAACTTTGAGATTGTAGACTAAAAGCCATACAACTCCAGTTATTTCATGGGTCTTTATCTTAGATAGGCTAGTTCTACACATGACACTTTATTGACATTTTTTTTAATCTTACTATCAAGACCCTTGTCTTGCCAGACTTTTCAAACAACCCAGTGTGCAGAACAGTCACGTATGTTGATGGAGTGCATGTAAACCATTTGAACTTTGATGTTGCTAAACAAAATGTTCTGTCTCTCCACCTATAAACAGAAAAAGCAAACAGTTAGCTTGGGTTTTCAAGATGCTGTGACACTGAAGAAAAAAAAAATGTGTTTGAGAAAGGGGTCTGTTAAAAGCCCTGTAATTGCACCTTTCTGACAGAAAGACTCATTGATGGGAGGTTCACTGACAAGACACAAGCCTTTCCAGGCTGCAAAAAATTCCATTAATCATTATAGAGCTGATACAGCCTTAATATTGCTGACAAACGAGAGAGAAGCAAAAACTAGAGGTGCAAAGAGACAAAGCGAATGAAAGAAAGACCAAGTGTCAGTGGAGGAGAGAGGGAGGAACAAAGGGAGGCAGAAGATGAGAGAGAAGGAAAAAAAGACTATGCTGAAAGTTTGGAATACTTACCCAGTGATGCCAATGGGGCAACCAAAATATGTTTTCACCTTTTAGCTCTGTGAAAGACTATACAAGGACTATTGATTTACATCACTTTCCAAAAGTTCACGCATCCACTTTCTAGGAAATGATACATAGGCCTATATTTTCGTGTACATTTTTGCATCATGGACTATGAAAGAAATAAGGGTTTTCCACTTTCAAATTCAGGACAATTCAAGTCAATGAAATTTGATTTGATTCATTTAACAATATGATTTTGTATAATTTAGGGGTGTGGATCATTGTACAGACAACAAATTAATTGAATCCATGAGTCATAGGTATTTATTTGATTCATGAATTATTTTTAAAATTCAGAACAATTCATTTTAACTTCATGCATAATGAAATTAAATTTGAGTTTCAATTCGATTCAGTTCAATGAAATTCAAATTCAGTTAATAATTAATAGTACAATAGTTATTAATACACAGTTAATGTATATTTTAGAGGTGTGGATCAAAATTTACTCCATCTGCACATGGAGATTAATTTTTGGGAAATCTTTGACAATTTAACACATTTGCAGCAATTTGATTCAAATTGATTTGTTTCAAAGTACTAGCACAGACCTACGATTTCACTAAAACAAGCATATAATTTACAACCTAAAATTACCATTTGCCATCTGGCAAGTTAGCTAACCTTTGGTTTATGGAAAAGGAAAGTTACAAACAAACATTGTTTGAGGACTCAACAGTAAGTTTAATTGAGATTAATTATCTTTCCTTTTGTTTTCTAGCAAGCAAGATGCTAATAAATAAATAAATAAATAATAAATATTTTTAGTTGTTACTAAGTCAAAAATAAAACTCTGAACAAAGAGACACTGAGGCCTTGCAATAATAAAGAAAGGCTGTTCTTTTTTAAACATCATAGTAGTAATGATAATTAGTACTATCACTTTCATAATGACCTCAACACTACCAGTGTCTGTTTCTGAGAGAATGTGTAATCCTTTTCTCCTCTTCAAATTCTTAAACGTAAGTATGGCCAAAATTGCAGTTTATTGTTCTAAGAAACGCTCAATATTTCCATGGAACTCTTCTAGCTAGTGCAAATGTCCTGTTTACATTTGACTAATGGCAAGCTGATAATTTGCTGTCTCTCTTTTAAAGTGCATGTACAGTAGCAGTGGAAAAAGGAGACAATATGTTATACTTTGACCAACAATCACTCTGCACTGTTGACTGTTATGGCCTTTTGAGATATCATGTTAAGAGTGTTTGCAAAGCAAGTGATGTGGGGGGAAAATCTAGCAGCTTTAACATAAGTAACATAAGCAATACTCTTGTCTGCTACTGCCTACTCAGAGCAGGCACCATGCAGAAATTCTTTATTGTTTTTGCCTGTGTCAGCTTTGTTTAGAATCCATGTTTTAAGACTGATACAATTCCAGGATACATTTTTTTTTTTTTCAATAAAAAACTGATGGCTGGGTATGTTGTATCTTGGTTCTAAAGTGTTTATAATTTCTCAGAAACTAGTGTTTTCTCAACACTATATGAGTGCATATCTTTGCAAATAAATCTTGCAATAGATCAATTTATACTGTAGCTTAGGTAGTTACCATTTAGCTGATGGTAGTTTTCAAGAAGACACTGTCCAAATAAGGTCAGGGGTTAGGTTCCCAATCCTGTTCCTGGAGATCAGCAGTACCTTCCCGCAGAGTTCAGTGCAAACCCTGCTCCAACACACCTGTCTGTAATTATGAAGTGTTCCTAAAGATATTAATTAGCTGGTTCATGAGTGCTTGATTATGGTTGGAGCTGATCGTTGCAGGAAGGTAGATCTCCAGGTACCCCTGCTCTACCTTAATGCCATGGCATCTGTGGAAATGGAGGATAAGGTTTGTTGTAGTTCCAAAGTTCTTAAATTCTGTGTTTCTGCAAACTACTATGGACTAGTTTATCATTCCTTTTTTACATTTTTTTATTATTATATTTTTTAAAGTATTTCCTTAGATGTCATATTTGCTGGTGCCTTGTATATTCTTTGCTGCCATTCATAGTGTTGTGTGTATATAAATAAAACAGGCACAAATCAGAAAGTAGTCACATAATCCGCTAAGCTACTGTAGTGAGGGTGCAACTGACAATGATGCCGACACAACCATTTTAATGTTTATATTTTTTAACACTATTCATTGTTATATATTTTCAATTAATTTGATTTTTAGAATTTTAAATTGGTTATTGACTTGAACAAACAATTCACAATTCAAAAATCCATGTTTCAAGAATTGGTTCCTTTATGAACTGTTGGAAGTCTTTATAGAATTCTCAAGAGAGCAACATGCACTTATTATCAACTAATGCCAAGCTGTGATGGACATTATGTTGAAAGCAACAAATTAATTATTACAAAAAAGATTGTTACAAGCACTATGGAACTCTATACTAGGCCAAACTGTATTTGCACAGACAGGACACTCTCATGGTATCCCATATAAATATACAAATCTTGGATTTTCTTGCATTAGTGAGATATTTATATATCTGCTGTGTATCAACACAATTATTTACAGACTTAAATCTTCAATAGACATTTAGTATGTGTCCGTTTACTGTGTTTATTGTGTGACTGTCTGATGGGCATCAAGTATCAGTCTAACTACTAGGTTACTACCAAGTATGTTACATTGCAAATTCAGATCATCAATATACTTACTATGTTTACATTTTCACAATTGCAGTTATGTGTTTAGCGTTGACTATGTAATTTGCTTTTTCCCTTTTTATTATTATTATTTTATTTTATTTTTTTTATATTTTTTTACAGAATATCTTACTGAATATCTACCATTTGTTTCTATTGAATTGGACTGATATGCCTGCACTTTCTGTCAAGCTGAATTATAGGGACTTTAATTAATCCTAACTAAAATTAACTATGGTTTCATTATAGTAAAAGTGTAGTAACCATGATCTTTGGCATTTTTATTACCATTTGTATAACCACAGTTTTACTACAAATACCAGTTACGAGTTCTATCTTTGTACTGTAACCATATTCTATGGGAGAGTAGCTGATTTGCTGTGGCAAGTAAATGTAATGTTTTAACTATTCTCTTTCTTTTTTAAAGTACTTTTTTGTGCATTGTCAAATGATTAAATGACCCATTAAGCTATCCTCTTTATTGTTGCTTAGTCATTTTTGCATTCTTTAGCTATGGCAGTTAACACTTCCTGTCACCATTGCTGTTCCTTCAGAAGCTGTTGATTAAAGGGATAGTTCACCCAAAAATGAAAATTCCATTATTAATTACTCCAATACAGAGTGGCACAAAGCGCTTATGTGCATCCCGTGCGCAGAATGATGTGCTTGAAGCAATATGGAGTCAAAGCGCTCTGTATGGAGAAGTTCAAAGCAGTTTGAATGCTGAATGGAGGATGACAGATAGCCGCAGAGGAGAGAAGAGTTTATGTGAACTTGAATTTAACGACTTAAATATTCATCTGTACTTCACATTAAACTATGGAATGGCTTCAGAACACTTGGACTTTGACTTTATGGTGTTTTATAATGTTTTTGTGCTTTCATGGGGGCTTAACAATAATACAGTATACAATGTCGGATTTGGATCGGTCACATCTGACCGATATCCGATCCGCAGAAAATGCCTCTTTCGGAGCCAATACCAATCCTGAGTATCGAATCAATGCATCCCTAATTCTGAGAGCTCTCTGACACTCCCATAGACAGCAATGTAGTTAACACATCCAGAAACGTAGCAATGAGATCGGTAAAATAACACTGTTCAGTTCAAAGCGTAAGCAATGTAAACAGAGTATCCACGTGGCGCAGCCGATACAGAACAACACTGGACGTTGATTGTGTTATCATTGCTGTCTATGGGAGGGTCAGAGAGCTCTCAGAATGCATCAAAAATATCTTAATTTGTGTTTCAAAGATGAACAGAGGTCGTACGGGTTTAAAACGACATGAGGGTGAGTAATTAATGACAGAATTTCTATTTTTGGGCGAACTATCCCTTTAAAGTTCCTATTATGTCCTGTGAGGCAGTAGTAGAAACAAGAAACTGGAATGTGCAGATTTATTACGTGCTGCTGTCTCAAGTCTAAAACCACAAATAGTTGTGTAGACCAGGGGCCCATTCTTTGTACGTTGTTTATTACATCTGAGATGATTTGAAAGATTCCAGATCTTCTCATCCTGATAACTGGTCTCTGGCTAATTTGGTTCTTCAAACGAATTTGCGCATTAGTTTAAAATATCTGAATTAAGTGGTCTAAGATTACTGAGCGTTCTTGTGTTCCCCGAAAGGGCAGATGTATCGATACTCGAAACCACGATCAGCAATGCAGCGATTGGCTGGCTGCAAGACAGCAACGTAATGACATCATATCATTAAAAAAGACACCTGACGAAAAAGTTGACAAATTTCTGGACCTTTATAAGGAAACAGCCAAGCGAACAAAACTACATAAATGTTATAACAGATAAATGAAATGTGCACTGTTTTTAAGTATTTGTACAGGCTTTACATTTTTATGTCAGTGTTGTAATTGTCACGGTGAACACAGCAGGGAGGAACAAGGAGACGGGGATAACTCAAAATACAGTTTTTAACCAAAACAAACAGGGCAAGACAAGGCAAGCCTGGGACACACGGGAACACCGGGGAGTAACGAGTAGACCAGATGAAAACTAACTGAACAGGCATGAACTAAATACACATGATAATTACTGATAATAAGACAAACACAGCTGGACAAGACTTAACTAAATAATCACACTGAACAAGGACAAGAACATGACCAAATAAGGACACAAGAGGCGGGAACACAAGACACACAACAGAGGACTGACATAACTCCCTCCTCCCGGAAGGTGCGACCCATGCCATAACAGTACCACCGGGGAGGGATAGTGGGCACTCTGGAGGCCCCTCAGGACAGACATGGACAGGAAGACAGGACGAGAACCTCCAGAGCGGAACAGACAGAATGGGCCAAGGCAGAGCTGGGAGCTCTGGAGGCCATGGCAGGTGGTCCTCCTCCCTCGGCCCGGCCACTCTGCCGGAACCTTTCTGCCCCCCAAAAAAATTCCATGGGGCAGATAGGGGGTATCAGGAGCACTCCAGGGCCAAACAGACAGGTCAGGACTGCCCACCAGGGCTCAACACACAGGAACAGTACAGCCCACAGGAACAGGAAGCCCTCCTGGGCTAGCATAGAAGCTGAGGCTTCTTCTGGGCATGACAAGGGCCCTCACAGGGTCCCTCAGCAACCGCTTCCGCTTCCACTTCCATGACAGGGGGGGGCATGGCCGCAGAGGCCATTCCCAGCCACCTGCCCCCGACGAGTCTCCATGGACAAGACCAACATGACAAGGTTAAAACTGCTCCTGTGGGCACGACAAGACTTAAAAATGGCACTCCTGGCTGTGATGTGTGGACTGGATCCACGGGACCTGGGAAGAAATCAGTGGCGGCCCCCAAACGGCGGGCTGAAGAGAGACGCAGACGGCGGCAGACTTGGGGACTCGCGACGATCCCGCCGAACTCCCACGCCGACTTGCAGTGGGCTACAGCGGGATGACGAGCGGCGACTTCCTTGCCGTGGGACAGACAGGGAAACAAAAAATAAAAACTTTCCAAAAAATGAACAAAACAAAACGAGGTGAAGGGGTGCTGCTTACTGTTTAGGTCTGGTCTTCTGTCATGGTGCACACAGCAGGGAGGAACGAGGAGACAAGGATAACTCAAAATACAGTCTTTAAAGGTGCCATAGAATGAAAAACTGCCTTTACCTTGGCATAGTTAAATAATAACAGTTCTGTACATGGAAATGACATAAAGTGAGCCTCAAACACCATAGGTTCCTCCTTCTTATGTAAATCTCGTGAATAAAAAAGACCACTGAAAAATAGGAAAATCAGAACATAACACAGACTGTTACGCAATAGTCCCCAACATTTGCATAAACCCGCCCATGTTCTAGGCCCGCCACCAGTCGAACCTACACAACCGAATCATCAGAAGTTCTGCAGGTATTGTAAAGAAACAAGCGAGGACAACAGCGAAAATGGCAGACCATGGAAATAAATGTTATGTTCCAGGCTGTGCAGGGGATGTGAAGTGCAGGGATGGGTTGGTATCTTTATTCAGAAAGGCACGGAAAGCAAATAACACGTTCTACTAAAATAACGTGAACCACAAAAGGGATATGGTTAGCTGCTTGCTAGCTGTAGCCTGTTACAGTACATAAGATATCACTTACCACATAAACAGAGTAAGGAGAGATGAGGATGATGGCGAATGATTTACAGATTTACTGACAAACATCTGCTCTTGTAAAATGTGTGGTAAATACTGCCACTCCATAGTATAAACATAGTTCATGCGATCGCGTATCTTGAAAGTGAAACTATCACGTGATTGACGATCATTCAAAAGCAGTTTCAATGCCTCGTGTATTAATAACGGCTCCCTGATGCCTGCATTTTATATACAGTATAATTACCTGACGATATAACTGCGAGATAAAGTATTTAAATATATATTTTCCTCCCTGTGTTTCCTTCTTGCTGTGAGTTATTGAAATGAGCCGCACTGTCACACTGTAGTGTGTGGGACTAACGTCACCTAAGACGTTGTGATTTTGGGTCACACGTCACTCAAGGTGCGGTTATGAGTACATCAGATGACCAATTCCCACCTCAGTTAGTTTAGTGCACCAGTCAAAGACTGGTAATTTAGCAATGCAGGCGTGTTTCCCACAAGCTGTTCAATAATTTGAATTGCACACATTGGAGGGAGCTGGTCAACTGATTTATCTGAAAGATTGGTGGTTTAGCTAGCTAGTAGAGCCTTGGATCATCAACACCAAGAAGACACAATTGTAATAAGATAAATGAAATTGGTTTCACTTTATTTTGATGGTCCCTTTAACACATTCTATTGACTATAAGTAATGTTGCACCTACATTTCCACTGACTCTCATTAGAGTGTTAGTAGTGTATTAGTTGACTGGTAGGGTTAGATTAAGTTGACATGTTCTTGCAAAGTTACTTATAGCCAGTAGAATATCTGTTGGGAGACCAACACAATAATGAGTTAGTAGATATGAAGCAGACAGTCTACTAATACTCTTATGAGAGTTTATTGACATGTAGTTGCAACATTACTTAGTGTCAACAGAATGTTCAAAAGGGACCATCAAAATAAAGTGTTACCATGAAATTTATTAACAATAGATATGCAAGAGTAAATGTCACAGGCCGGGGTGGCCTCCTCCCATGTCTCACACCACCCCTATTGAGCGTACCACCTCGAGGAGTTACCCAAAGACACCACGAGACCAGACAGGGTAGTCAGTATTAAACGTTGTATTTTATTGAGTTAAAATAGGCTAAATCTTAACTAAAAGGCATAGGCTGATCCAACTCTTCTTCGTCAGGCTGCAGGGGAAGTTCCCACAGCAGCTCCTCTTCGGAGAGCCTGAGGTAAATAATGGGGCAAACACTAGTAAAGGGGTTCACACAGCAATTCCTCTTCGGACAGCCAGAGGCAGGTAACGGAGCAGACACTGGTAAGAAATACACACAGCGGTTACTAAGTAATAAAGCAGCTCAATAGCCTGGTAGCAAATCTTGCCAGGAACAACAGTGCATGAGTGTACAACAAATCCTCTTCAAGTCAAATAATAATCAGGTACTCACGCTAGGAATCTCCTTCAGGGTAAACAGCTCAAGAGACAGATAATGCTTCCTGTTCGGGTCAGGGAGTCAAACAGCAATGCATGGATATTCAACAAATCTTCTTCCAATCAGACAGGATGGAGCTGCACTCCTGTACAGCATACGCTCAACTGGCATTAGAGGCTTCAAACCAGCTTTCAATAACCTCCAGGGCAGTTTCACCAAACTGTTGTGTACAGCGCGTACTGAAGGCATTAAGTTTCCTAATAAGAATTACAGATGACAATCAGCTGCTTGACGAATTAACATAGATCCACTACCTCTCTTCCTCGGTTAGTATTATCTCCCTTTATGGATCCAGATACATCAAACCGCTGATTTAAGGCTCCTTCCTCCTAATGTGCAGTCTCTCTCCGCTCGGTGTAATCTCAGTGTTTCTCCCAGAGTGGGTCCGACCTCTCTTCATGCAAACATGTCCTTTTATAATCCCCCTCACGAATACCTGTCTCTCTTGCAGCTCAATCTCCGCTCGTTACACAGCTGACGCTCATTTCTCATTTTCTAAAGCCGGCCGGACTGTTTACATGGCAGGACCCGGAACCGGCCTGGTGTTACCTCGAAATCGCTCCCACAGGGAAACAACATTAGGCAAAAATAGTTCCGCTTCACGTCACCCCGTGAAATAAATACAATAACTAGTGATGATACCAATAAGTGAATATGCACTGCTAATAGAGAATAATAGACAACTAAATATGAAGGAAGATACTGAGTAAATCGCAGAAACAAATAAATGGAATGAACACAGAATGGCTGTTGAACTGAATGTAGCAATGGAAGAGATTTATATGGAAATGTTGCTTATGGGAACCACTTAATGGCTCTGGTGGAATTACGATAAATAACTGCTTATTTATCTCTGAACAAATAATATAGCTATTATTTGTAATGCTGACCACAAGTAAATGTTATCTAAACAGGTTAGAGAAACATAGGCTGCCGTGGGTTTCAGGCAGTGTCTGCCACTGCGGAGGTCCTTTGCAGACTGGGTTGTGCTGCTTTCGGAGCAGCAAGAGCCAGACGGGGTCCGTCACTGCTGGGTCCTTTGCAACTGAAGGGTAGCCAAATCCGATAAGGAAGGTTTGCTCAGGGGCTGAGTTAAACCTTAGCTGTCTTGAAATCTCTTTCCTTGTCAGGCCAGAGACTCAGAATGTCGTATCTGCTACTGTCTCTCTGGATGTATCAGAGACTCCAGAACTTTGGTGTTTCTGTTAGTGTCTCTCTAGATGAAAGACTCAGAAACAGGGAGTGTTCCTGTTGCTGCCTTCCCGGTAACAGGACTCAGACTCAGAACAAGGAGTGTCTTTTGGGAAGGTACCTTTATCTCTTTTTGATGAGGAGGAGTTTGGAATCTGGCACCTCTCCGTTCCAGGAATGTGATTGGTCGCTTGTGTCCAAGATGGCCATGATGTTGCCCGCCCTAGTGTGGAACTCATTTGCATACAGTGGAGTACAAAGTTAAACAGTGTCTTTAACATTTCACCCATGCAATATTTCTTTACCAAACCTCTTTCAAACTATTATCAGCATCATAAGGAGCAAAAAGAGTCCAAACATGATAGGAAACTGTTGAACTATCACTTATGCATACCATAATATGTTAATAGGCTTCCGTGAACTGTTGTGTTAACAGTCAATGGCCATCAACATAAACTGTACTTCATCTGAGGATGAAGTGAATTCCTTGAAGTTTGCATCCATTTAAGGTCTCCAAACATGGATATGAATGGATTTGAATAGATCTGTGTGGCCTTTCTTTGTTTCAGCCACTGCTGTTGCATCCAGAGATCTGGAGGAATTTTTATGGTAGTCATTTCCTAAACCTTAGGATTGGGTGTGAAGGTGTGGCTCAACCCGTAGTCCAATGAGAAGTCCTCTCTTAGGTGGTCGTGGATGCAGAAGGTCTCCCTTCCTGTCCTGTTAGAGGTGTCTGGCAGTTGTCTTGGCATCTTATCTGATGGTTCTGAACATCTTTGTATGTTCCTCCACCAAGATCCAATCACAGTGGTGCACATCTCCCTCCACACCAGCAGTTAGACAGGGGCCCTGCCATAAACTGGTCCTTAGAATGCCAGTTTGACTGTTGTTCACTACACAGCCAATCAGAGCAGAGCTCAACATTGATCAGCACTGTGAAACAGACAATCAGAGCAGAGATCATTATTATTCATGACCCTGCCAAATAATCCAATAACAGACTGTTTCATTCTAGGGAGAATTCCAAGGGTTTTAAATGGACAATTAAAACCATTTCTGGCCCTTATTTTTTGCCCTTACCTAAGCCACATACCTTCTATGTAGATATCAGAGAACAATTTAAAATATTGTATGAAACAGTCTGTTATTGGATTATTTGGCAGGGTCATGAATGCATGAATGCATTATATGGCACCTTTAATGAACTCAAAACAGACAGGGCAAGATAAGGCAAGGCTGGGACACACGGGAACACCGGGGAGTAATGAGTAGACCAAACAAAAACTAACTGAACAGGCATGAACTAAATACACATGATAATTACTGATAATAAGACAAACACAGCTGGACAAACTTAACTAATAATCACACTGAACAAGAACAGGAACATGACCAAATAAGGACACAAGAGGCGGGAACACAAGACACACACGACAGAGGACTGACAGTAATTAGCAATTAATTTAATTTTATCTTTGAAGCAAATTTCTTATGTGACAGAATTAAAGTTTCTTAGAGATCCAGTTATCTGCATCTCTGTGCTCCATCAAGCCATTCCCATAATAACTGTCATCAATCAAATTAATGCACGATTCAGACTTTATAGCATGTGTGTAAGACTCCAATACAATTATAAAGTATCATCACTAATAAATCTTTCAATGAGGAAAACTGGCTATGTCTATAGTATTATAGACTACACAACATAGTTATATTATATTATTATATTATTTTCAAATTAATTTTTAAATTATTATTATTTTAAATTATTGTCCCTGGACCAGTAGGGTACTCTTGTAATAAAGTATTGCTGGCTGGGATAGATTTTAAGTATCAATTCTGCTTAAAAAGATGCAATCTAATCCTGTTTACATGAAATAAACCTGCTCCCGAGCAGGTTTAAGCTTACGGACCCATTGCTATGACAGCAAGACCAGGATGAGCTTCGAAGAACCAAATGATCCCAGATCAAGCAAAATCATCAACAATCAAATCCAGCTAACTGAGTTAGCAACGTACGAAGAACAGATTGCTCTATATTGTCATTTTTCTTGCTTGACTTGACTTGTTTACATTTTAGATGGCAGAAAGTGATAGACAAAAAAAAAAACTGTGCAAAATCTGATCTGACCAGTTAGACTGAAACGGATTTCCAGAAATGTGACACAGATTTGCAAAAATGTTATTTCATGTGATTTTTTTTTTTTTTTTTTTTTTTTTTGCAATTCACACTCCTCAATATGATCAGATTTACACACAAAAAAATGAATTTGGACTTACACTCTAAAAAAGACTTTAGAAGAGTACTATAGTTATTCATTCTTTACACAGTTATGCCTTTTAATTAAACAAAAAACTGTTTTATGTCTGTTCAGGCTTGAATATTGTTCTCTTTGATTGTTTTCCCCAAGCATCTCATTTTCCCCAAGCATCAAACACCATTTTCTGAATTTCATTATGGCTTTCCGAAAGATTATTAGCCAAACTCTGTGATTGGTAATACATTATAATAACAATAAAATAATGAGGGAAAAGAATGTCTATAGCACTGACCTATCATCGCAGTTAGTCTTGCCAGTGAAAATATGTGCGGGTAAGTGGGGCTAAAATCCCTGTAAATGTTACTCCTCAATGGTTGCAGTGATTACTAAGAGAGTTTCATTTTGCAAAGTCTGTGTTAATATATTCATGTCCCAACTCTGACAATTAATTCTGATCATGCACCGGGTCTCCAGTGAGAATGGTTCTAGATGAGAAAATGAATATAGAATATGTACCTGCATATACTGAATGCTGATTTCAGCTGTGTAGTCAGGCATCATCGCTCAAGGTGAAGCCCGTGAGCGAGCATATAGAAAACCTTCAGCTGAGACAGCAATTAAACAGAGGACTTACTCAGAATTTCCAAATGATCATCTTCTGTAGTGTAGAAGTCAAAACATACATGCTAACTTACATCCCAACAGAGTTCCCAAAAGTCTGTGTTTGTTATAATGCTGCAGGTGTGTGGTCAGGCTTCGGAGAGATGTCTATCTTAAAGGGGTGGCTGATTGCGATTTCACTTTTTTAACATTAGTTAGTGTGTAATATTGATGTTTGAGCAGAAAAAGTATCGGTAACACTTTACAATAACAGTACATGAATTATCATGTACTAATACCTTAATTAATAATTACTTGACTATGAACTAATGAAGAGTTAAGACATGTATTAATCAAGAACTAATGAAGAACTAACTTAACTACGACATGAGTCATATGAATTACCGCATGAATTACACCACCTTAATTACATGTTAGTTCCTGCATGTTAGTTAATGTGTTAATTAACACTTTGGGGTAAACTAAATTAAACATGCTCTAGAAGAATGATTCATGAAAATGGCACACTGCAAAATTGTTTATAAATTTTCCACCTGCAGCTATGTCACAAACATAAGTGAATGAGTGGATTTCTTGCAATATTTACGTTTAACCTAACTCATCCAACACACAATGATGCATTCATAATTAAAAACAACTTCATCTCATCCTGTTTTGAGTGATTCCACTGCTGCCCTCCTACAATAATGTATTCATTAAGCAGATGCAATTTTCCAAATTAAAATCAGTGTTAGCATAGAGATGATGGTTATGTTATGGATTGGTTTACTGTCTTTATATCATAATAATGCACTGAAATCAGACGTTTGTCTTGTGTTCTTGCTCTTCTTTTGGGCCACTATTGCCCCTTCAAAATGTTAACCTTCCTCCTACCGTTCAGTTCCTTCTCCATCCAAATGCAGTCACGTGACCTCTGCTCTTCCACTTTTTTACAAACCACCAAAAAACACCAAATATCTGATTTAGTTGAGCTGAATATGTATAAAACATGTAATTGATAACTTTTTAAAGATGTGCCCCTCCAAGACAAGTCATGACATGATACATTAACAACTCATGAATTAATGTTAAGTTAATGATGAGTTAATAATATTGTGCCCCCACAAGTAAAGTCATGACATTATGATACATTAACAAGTCATGAATTAATGTTAAGTTAATGATGAGTTAATAATATTGCACCCCCCCCCCAAGTAAAGTCATGACATTATGATACATTAACAAGTCATGAATTAATGTTAAGTTAATGATGAGTTAATAATATTGTGCCCCCCCCCCCAGTAAAGTCATGACATTATGATACATTAACAAGTCATGAATTAATTTTAAGTTAATGATGAGTTAATAATATTGTGCCCCCCCCCAGTAAAGTCATGACATTATGATACATTAACAAGTCATGAATTAATGTTAAGTTAATGATGAGTTAATAATATTGTGCCCCCCCCCAGTAAAGTCATGACATTATGATACATTAACAAGTCATGAATTAATGTTAAGTTAATGATGAGTTAATAATATTGTGCCCCCCCCCCCCCCAGTAAAGTCATGACATTATGATACATTAACAAGTCATGAATTAATGTTAAGTTAATGATGAGTTAATAATATTGTGCCCCCCCCCCCAGTAAAGTCATGACATTATGATACATTAACAAGTCATGAATTAATGTTAAGTTAATGATGAGTTAATAATATTGTGCCCCCCCCCCCAAGTAAAGTCATGACATTATGATACATTAACAAGTCATGAATTAATGTTAAGTTAATGATGAGTTAATAATATTGTGCCCCCCCCCCCCAGTAAAGTCATGACATTATGATAAATTAACAAGCCATGAATTAATGTTAAGTTAATGATGAGTTAATAATATTGTGCCCCCCCCCCAGTAAAGTCATGACATTATGATACATTAACAAGTCATGAATTAATGTTAAGTTAATGATGAGTTAATAATATTGTGCCCCCCCAGTAAAGTCATGACATTATGATACATTAACAAGTCATGAATTAATGTTAAGTTAATGATGAGTTAATAATATTGTGCCCCCCCCCCCAAGTAAAGTCATGACATTATGATACATTAACAAGTCATGAATTAATGTTAAGTTAATGATGAGTTAATAATTTTGAACGTACAATACTAATGTATTTTCAGCATCTAAATGTACAAATACTTACGTATTGACAAAAATGAATCCTTATGAATATTGAAATCGCGGAATTAATTTTATTATTAGTTGTCATATCAATTACCTTGTTTTCAATTGCATCATTAAATTGTTTACTCATTTACTTAATATGAAATAATAACATTTCGGTTTGTTGTGTGATTTCTGCTGCCGGCTCGTTTCCAATAATAGGCCTACAAGTTAAACAAGACTTAACTTTAAACCTTAAAATAAATAACATTTGAAATCATTTAACCTTTACTTGTCATGAAATGTTTACTTTGTTTGCCATGGGCCACAAAAGGTGTATTCTCCGACATGCTGTGACTGACAATAGAACTATAAAAAATAAAAATAAAATAAAAAACCCACAAAAACCGCAACATAATTACGAAATGAAACAATTTTATTCGTGCGCTGTAATCCAGATCTTCAGAATCCATAAGACTGGAAGGAAGACCCAAATCCAAGCTTTTATTCGATGATCTTCATCTCCATCCCGAGCAGCGAGTCCAGAGACCATAAACAGCAAAGCCCGCGCTGACTGAGGCGTTCGTTACAAATTCAAATGTTGCCGCTTCAAACGACAGGTTTTACGGCAGGATAATCGAACGCTCATTGGCTCTCGCCTGCCTTCGTCACAGATTGCGACATGCCGTGTTTCTGGTGAGGTGTGTATTTGAATGATGCTAGCACGCGCGCGCCTTCACGAGTTCACTGAGAGGGAGAGGATCAGGAAAATAATCTGGATATTTTCAGCGATTAACAACATATATTCTGCACAAATGAAGATATCAATCTTTCATTTGAAAGCCATGTTTCTAGCATCTGTAAAACATATCTAAATTGCGACCTATGCTCTCAACGTCAAATGCAGAAATGCTCATTCATGCGTTTATGACCTCAAAATTAGACTATTGTAAATAAATAATTGTAATTGCATTTATCTGTCTGTCATGTTTTTCTTCTACTGTACAGAAATAGCTATGTTTAGATGTAGGTGTGGGATTAGCAATTATAAAAACTTGTTTAATGCTATATCTATGATATATCGTTAAAATGGTTATTTTCTTGCCTGTTTATAAAATTGGTAGGTTTAGGTTTGGAGGTAGGTTAAGAGGTCTAAAAGTCTAAATCACATTGATAAAATGATAAAAATGCATTGATAAGAATATCTTAATGATATAAAAGATACGTAAATATTTTAAGTTTTGTCATGACTTTACTTGGGGGGGGGGGGGCACAATATTACTAACTTAACATTAATTCATGACTTGTTAATGTATCATAATGTCATGACTTTACTTGGGGGGGGGGCACAATATTATTAACTCATAATTAACTTAACATTAATTCATGACTTGTTAATGTATCATAATGTCATGACTTTACTGGGGGGGGGCACAATATTATTAACTCATCATTAACTTAACATTAATTCATGACTTGTTAATGTATCATAATGTCATGACTTTACTGGGGGGGGGGCACAATATTATTAACTCATCATTAACTTAACATTAATTCATGACTTGTTAATGTATCATAATGTCATGACTTTACTTGGGGGGGCACAATATTATTAACTCATCATTAATTACTTATAACTTAACATGAATTCATGAGTTGTTAATGTATCATGTCATGACTTGTCTTGGAGGGGCACATCTTTAAAAAGTTATCAATTACACATGTTTTATACATATTCAGCTCATCTAAATCAGACATTTGGTGTTTTTTGGTGGTTTGTAAAAAAGTGGAAGAGCAGAGGTCATGTGACTGCATTTGGATGGAGAAGGAACTGAACGGTAGGAGGAAGGTTAACATTTTGAAGGGGCAATAGTGGCCCAAAAGAAGAGCAAGGACACAAGACAAACGTCTGATTTCAGTGCATTATTATGATATAAAGACAGTAAACCAATCCATAACATAACCATCATCTCTATGCTAACACTGATTTTAATTTGGAAAATTGCATCTGCTTAATGAATACATTATTGTAGGAGGGCAGCAGTGGAATCACTCAAAACAGGATGAGATGAAGTTGTTTTTAATTATGAATGCATCATTGTGTGTTGGATGAGTTAGGTTAAACGTAAATATTGCAAGAAATCCACTCATTCACTTATGTTTGTGACATAGCTGCAGGTGGAAAATTTATAAACAATTTTGCAGTGTGCCATTTTCATGAATCATTCTTCTAGAGCATGTTTAATTTAGTTTACCCCAAAGTGTTAATTAACACATTAACTAACATGCAGGAACTAACATGTAATTAAGGTGGTGTAATTCATGCGGTAATTCATATGACTCATGTCGTAGTTAAGTTAGTTCTTCATTAGTTCTTGAGTAATACATGTCTTAACTCTTCATTAGTTCATAGTCAAGTAATTATTAATTAAGGTATTAGTACATGATAATTCATGTACTGTTATTGTAAAGTGTTACCAAAATATCTGCAAAGTTGCAGCGCTGCAAGTTCAATGCAAACGGAGATATTGTCTTTTAAAATTCTGGCAGTTTAATGCCTACAAAAACGGCTCGTAGGGATTACAACGAGCTACTTCCCGGGTCCGTTACATTACAAACCCATAAACCCCGCCCCCAGGAACATGCAGCAAAGGGGGTGAGGCCATGTTGTGCTGGTTTAGAGAAGAGGACGAGAAAACTATAGGGGTGCACATACAAATCTATTCATGTGAATCGCGATCCTGTCTTCTAACGATTCTAATGGATTCACAAGTTTCAAAATCAATGTTCTAAATCATGTTCCTCACATCCCCTGCTCTGCACACGCTCTGCATCTCTCTTTCTCTCTCTCTCTCTCTCTTATTCATTCAGATCGTCAGATGAGCTCCAACAATCTGTTCCAATTATACACTTATTTTCACATAGCTATGAGAAGCATTATACATGGACGCGCGTGCGGTTGCTGTGCTGTATTAAAGCTTTAATCAGGATAAAACCTTACATTAAAAGCTAACAGAAGCAGTAGCACTTACAAATAACAGCGTATCTAAAATTATGAACCAACAACAAACAAACACACCATTAAGAGCCATGCTTGCACAGGTTCTGCGCGATCCTCTTCACTAATATCCTCTGTGTCTCAATTGGGCTCAAATTGATAAAGAATATAGACGACGCCATTGTTTACAATACAACCAGAGCGCATGCCACTGAGCTGAGGGGCGGGACGTCTATACATGCACTAGAGGCGATTTAGCCAATCACAACACACTGGACCAGCTAACCAATCTGAGCCCATTGTGTATTTCTGAGGGAGGGGCTTATTAAAACCAGGAAATAGTTGGGGTGTTTATCAGAGAAGGGACAGAGCAGTGTAGAATAAAAATTAAGCATGAACACATGTTTGACTGCACCACATAAACAAACAAACCTAGAAAAAACAGTCAACCACCCCTTTAAGTGATGCAGCATCTCTGGTCATTCCCTCTCTAAACCTCTGAGGACACCATTGTGCACGCATGAATAAAGGTACACTGGTCTCTTGTGGGGAGGTTCATTTAACAGTTGTGATGAAGCACCTTTAACTTCAGTTCTGTCAGGACCACTATCGTCAAAGACGATTGACAATTACCATACAATTTGGATTGGCAGTATGGTTCTGTTCTGCACGTTCATGAAGCCTAGCATGGATAAGAGCAGGGAGAGCTGCAATAACCCTCTAGAGTAAACAGAACAGAACCAACATAAATTTATTGCAGATATCATTAATGTTCAATAAATTAATGTACACATTTTAGAAACTATTCTGATTCAAAGGAGAATAAGAAGGCTGAATCCTGACTGGACGAGAGGAGGAGCTGGGGATAGAGGAGGTAATTAAGCTATTGAGCAATGCAAAAGCAGCTGATAATACTGAAGGACCTTATAAATGAATGCTGAGATAGGTGTCGCAGATGTGAGCTTGACTGACGTGACCTGCCAGAACTAAATCTACGCTTGATGATTGTTTCATCTGACACTGCCAACCCAGTTCATTAAAGGTGCAATAGGAGATCTCGGAAAATGCTAACTTTAGCCTGATAGCACTGAAAGTGAACGTCCCACCCTCCCTGCAATCGCCGTCCAAAGCCACGCCCCCTGAACATACATACGCTCAAAGTGCAGCCAGAGACAACATAAATTACTACAATAGGCTACATCCGCGGTTTCCAATTACAGTCCTCACGCCCTCCCCGCTCTGCACATTTCATATGTATATCTTATCACGTCCGACAGTTGTTCTTTTCGACCGTAAGTGCCCTGCGAAGTGGACATCACAGGATATTCCGCCATGATTCCAGTTAAAAGCGAGCATTAAGGTTCCATACAAAGGGCATTAAAGTGTGCCAGACCTGAATTTAAACTGTATTTATTTACAGAGGTATATTATATCACACTTCACACTTCTCTTTCGTCTGTGTGTGAGGAGCAGCACAAATCCGTGAGTGAATGTTCTGAAGTGAAATAAACTGCTTTTCCTCACTCAGGGAGTAGGGAGCAATGAACACTGTGTAGGGAGCATGACAATCGGAACACAGTTCATGCACAGAGCTCTCTTCTAACGAGCTGGTCATCTGAACCAAGTGTGTTAACTAAGCGAGACATGCAAAATATGCAGAGCGGGGGGCGCGAGGACTGGAACTGGGAACAGCGCTGGGCTACATCATGTGTCATTCACAGGTGAGAAAACTTTACAGCACAGTTAGTAAAAGTACTACAATACCAGGAAGGAAGATCGGGTTGTTGATATTTGCCTGCCATTCTGGCTCTGTCTGCGTGAACACGCTGATGACGTATCCTATCTGCGCGAACAGGGTGCAGAGAGGTATGCAAATACATACGTTGACAGGCAGGTAGGAAAGACAATTAGAATGCTCAGACTGAGCATTTTAATTGGACAAACATTTCTTGGTCCTACACCTTCCACAGAATATATAAATACAGATAAATACATTTAGACCACTTAACTTAATGATTGTTATCAGGATGTGAAGAGACTTTCAACCAGAATAACAAAAAAATGTTTCTGAAGACAATCACCTATGGCACCTTTAATACATCATTCCCATCCCATTTTTTTTTGTTTGTTTTTTTGGAAAGTGTATCTTTAAATGTAATCAATATTTCAACAGTGTTGGTCTATGACAGGGGTGTCCAAACCTTTTCCTGGAGGGCCAGTGTCCTGCAGAGTTTAGCTTCAGATTAGCTGGAAGTTTCTAGTGAGACCTTGATTAGCTTCAGCTGTGTTTAATTAGGGTTGAAAAAGAGCAGTGAGTATTTCGGGGCCTTAAGTGCATTGCTTTCTTACTGAAATAGCATGTAACTTTAGTTGATAAAATATTGATTTAATTATTTACATTTTGGTGTCACACATCATAAACACAAATATAAATGTTCATAATTTTCACATAAATAGAGTACAGGTTTGTGAATTTCTTGTGGGTCAGTTGAGGGAGAGGATGGGGTGGATGGTGTGAGACAGAAGGAGGGAGATCGGTGTAAGAAAGGTCAGTGGGTTGCCTATTGGACAGATTCACGGTGAACTGTCCTCTGTGGCTAATTGAGGTTAAATGTCCTGCCGTGACTCAGACACTTCACTGGACATATGCTTCAGATTTGCAAGTGTCAGTCAAAATAATGAGCTCTGGATGGTTTCAAGCAAAGCAGAGCACACAGACTGCTTAAAAAAGGAAAAGTTCTATAAAATGAGTATATTAATAACTAACTAATGAGTTTGATCAGCATTGAGAACAAATATGCTGGATTGGAAACAGCTCACCAGAATGATAATGGCAAGCCTTTTTATTGTCTTTTATTTATTACAAAAATACAATTTGTTGTGGTGCCTTTTTAAGACTTATTATGTATTATTACATATCAAAAATTGTTAGAGTTTGTTTCTTGATAAGGTTGTAATAGTGAAAATCCATAAAGGATTATTTGGCGAATACTGCAGCTAATGATGCAATCACATTCATGGACGTGTCAAAGGTACTATACTGCAGCTTTAATATCTGATTTAATATCGAACTCTAAAATGACAAATTAAGTAGACCTCTCCCTATCCCCTCTGAAACATTTGAAGTGTCAGTAATTTGATAAGTTTAATACTGCAATTTTACGATGTCTCTCTGAGAGATAATAAAAAAGCAATTTGTAATATGAATAATATTGCTTCTCGTATAACAAATTTATGGTCTTCAATTTTACTACACAAGTTGTTAACAATTTGTGATGTCTAAAGAAATGTGTGGATTTCAATGGGTCCCAAAATTGTAATGAACTTCGTCTTTGTCAAATAATGCTATTTGGCTTATAAAAACAGTTCTGTACCCTAGTGAAGTTTTGGATGTCATCTGCCGGAAGATATACAAACTGAGCTTAGTGGAGGTTACAGACAGACACTGGAGATCTATGACATTCTCTCCGGCTATGAACACAAGCAGTTATTAAAGCTCAGCAGACAGGTACTCAATCAGTCTCTGTGCTTGTGGCCAGAGGGTGTCATGGTCCCCACCTGACAACGAGATAGAATAAGAGCTGTATACTAGGGTTTTTTTTGCTGCACAAGTAATACTGCTAAAGCTAAATTCAAAGGCTGATATGGAGCAAGGCTGATACAATGCATTCCATTGTCCTAATACACAACTGCAACTATGCAGTTATTTTCCAGAAATATAAGAAATATCTACTAGTTTCTTTGATTTGTTGTTGTTTGTTGTTTGAAAATCCAAAACTGAATAAATAACGTGTTACAGGCAGACAGACTGATTTCGCATAACATCAGCCTCTTCAAGTCACTTCAGTCACACTAAACTCACACTTCATCAGTCACACACACACACACACACACACATGTTGGGTTTCCATGTTGCGAGAGTTGACAGCTGTTAATACGTAATAACATTTTTTTTTTTTTTTTTTAGATCGACCACTGTAATACTGTGCAAGATGTCCATCTGAACTGAAAGCATAAATCAAGGCTATGCACTGCCAGTTTCAGACCAAAACGTGAAACTGTGACTCTTCATTCACTGAAGTGCATCAAAAAAGGGAGCACATAGGCCTATACTTACTGGCTACCCGCCAAAATAAAAGCTTGCTGATTTGCATGTTTTAAAATGATGATTCAAATAAATAAATAAAATGAAAATATTTTACAATTTAATAGACACACTGACAACAAATTTAACTATATGAATTTAACTGAGATACTAATATACTGTACATAATTTAACTGTTATCAGATTTAATTAATCATGTAACACTGGAAATTTACATTTACATTTAAATTTACATGTTTCTCCTCTGAGAAACTTGCAGAAGCAAATCTATAGAAATCAGTTTTTGAAAGTACTATCATAAAAGATGATGTATGTCAGAAATGGATTCAACACTACATCCTGTAAGATCTAGAACAATTTAACATTCCCTAATGCCGAGTTCACACTGCACGATTTTCAAACTCGTCGCATCGCTGTTGTTTTCACACTGTGTTACTATCTGGGGTAGCATTCAGTCGCTTCTGTGTTCACATTGCACGATGGATCGGCGACATGGGCTTTCACATTGCACGATTTCACAAACTACGTTTCACAACAAAACCCAAGCGAGAAGTGATAAGGAAATAACGTGAGAACCTGTGTGCGTCAGACCGGAGTTCTCGAGCGAGACTGGAAGTATTAAAAAAATATAGCCAGCAAATTGTCTGTGCCCTGATTTCCAGCTACAAAAAGAAAAACAGATTATGCAGGAGAGAGATGCAGGGAACAGGGATTGTGTTCTGCAAAGAGTGGTAAATAATAATTTTGCAGTAACTGTTAAGCTGATGTTGCGGCTGGTTAAGTGTTTGTGCTCGTTTCTGTATGATATAATTGTACATATTAAAATACTGATATGGTCCATAACTCCTCACTGAACTTCCCTCTGCCCTGTATCTTTGTCTCTCATTGGCTGAAGCAGTTTTCAGTCAGCTTTTATCAAGTCAACTAATCTGAAGTTGTAAAACAAACAAACAAAAAATTGTGTTGCTTTATTTTTCATCCATACACAAAAATTGGAATTCAAAACTAATAGAGACTTAGCTCTATTCTTATTGGTATGCTGCTAAGGCTCATGGTTGATTTTCTTGCTAATGTCTTCCAGCCTTTGGACCTCACCTCAATACCCAAAACTGTTGGTCCAAGATGCAAGCTGACCATTTTAACTGAAATATAGAAATTACTTAATTTATTGAAGCAATTTGAGTGTCTCAGAAGCTATTCAGATTCATGTAACAGGCATGTGATCAGCTAGAGACAAAAAAGAAGGAAAATCTGACCACGCCCAAGCCATGCCCACAAGCCACGCCACCCCAACACTTATTATTAAAAATATATATTTTAGAACATTAAAATGTATATCTTATGTTGTAATATATATTGTCCTGTAAAAAAATTAAAAGCAACATTTAATAATCATGATAATAATATAATATATTATAATAAAGTACTATAATATATTATAGTAAAGTACATAGAATTGTTGTTATTATTAAAGTACCTGCCAAAAGTTTGGAAACATTACAATTAAATTATTTTGAAATAAATATCTTCTGCTCATCAAGGCTGAATTTATTTGATCAAAATAAAGTAAAAAATAAAATAAATAAATAAATAAATAAAAATAAAATAAAAATAACAGCAAAATTGTGAAATACTACAAATTAAAAAAAAAATCAATTTTAATATATTATAAAATGTAATGTTATTCCTGTGATGCAAAGCAGAATTTTCTTCATCATTACTCCAGTTTTCAGTGTCACATGATCTTTTAGAAATCATTACAATTTATTTGACTCTCAATAAACATTTCTGATTATTATTATTATTATTATTATTATTATTATTATTATATGAATATTGTTTTTTTAATTAAATGGAGATACATTTTATTTTTCGGGAGTTTTTGATAAAGTATAATAAACAGCATTTATTTGTATTTATCAAATAGCCTATATTAATTAAATATGTTAATGCATTTATTAAATAGAAATAATTTTAAATGTCTTCTCTCACTTTTTATCACTTTCATGCATGATGATTAAAATGATTAATATCTCTCTCTTTTTTAAATCCTATTCAAATGTTTGAGTGGTATCATTGTTTCCACAAAAATATTAAGCAGCAAAACTGTTTTTACCACTGATAATGAGAAATGTTTCTTGAGCAGCAAATTAGCATATTAGAATGATTTCTGAAGGATTGTGTGAGACTGAAACTTCTTTGTAAACAACAGATTTATAAACGTTTCTAATGACTAATTTCTAATGTTGCGTTCTCAAATGCAAATTAAACCGGATCAAACCAAGCGTAGCGCAACTAGCACTAATTAATTGCCGCTATCACGGCTTCTCCGACGAGCCGCTTCTTCTTCGGCTATGTCCATGATACTCCGGGTTACACCAGCAACATGCCCGTGGACACTGAGGACTAGCGGGCCGCATGTGTACTACACGTCGACGCAGAAGTATAAATTAAAACCGACGCACTGCTTACGGCGTAGGTCCGACGCAGAAGTATAAATTGGGCTTTAACAATGAGTCTAAACAGTACTGTAACAGCAGACATGTAGCGCGTCAGATTACAGCCTATAATTACATCACAACCGTTGCTAATATTATGGCAGCACTAGCAGTCTCAAATTCTCACAGCCATTCATAAAAAGTCCCCGGGTCGAGTAACACGTGTCACAGTGCTGTTCTACTCGCGTTTGGTGCTTTGAACCATTTGGATGCTTTTAACTGTCCTGCAGGTGGCGCCGCGAATCACATGGGTCGTCCCTCAGAGGTCGGAAAATATGGAGATCCCTGATGTAATTATTGCAAATTTGCCATAAAAGTGAAATACATTAGTGGCTATGGTAATTATAACCTTTAACATGCTGGAAACAGACTGCATTCTGTGAGATTCAGACAGAACAAATTTATGTTATTCATCCTGCAGATCTGACCAATGTGTTTGATTTCACCACTAAAATTGAGCTGCAACAACGTTTATTCTTTGTGTTAAGCAGCTCTATCTGAAATAATTTGGCACTGTGTAATAATTGTATGCATACTTATGGTGGATCGGCAAACTTCAATAGCAGCGTGAATCTCAAATTTGCTTGTACAGCATTCGGTTTTATTCCTGGATGTTTGACAGTGGTAGGCAGAGTGCTGAAAGACAAGGGACGTGTCAAACAATGGACAGATCTTGGTGTTCGTGTAATCAGTGCACACTTCAGAGAATTGATCTGGGTTAGACCTCACAACACTGCTACAAGATAAACCGTACACAAAGCCTCATTTTTCATTCTGGATAAGAAATTGATAAAGAGGGAGGGGGAGAGAACAAGAGAGAATGTGAGCTAGATGGAAAGCAAGACAGAAGTAGAGAGAGAATCAGCACTGCCACAATCCTGAAAACAGTCTTCGTCACTGTCATTTATCACTGTGAAAGCCTACAACATGTTATTCTGAGCTACGAGCAGTCAGGCTGTGTCAACAGACAAATTAATTCTCTTTTATAAGACTTCTGGTCAATGATTATAAATCTCTCTGTGAGAAGCAGCCGAGCACTTCTTAAGGTCACATAGAGTTTTTGAATCCTACAGTAATTTCAAAAGCAGTAAAAGAGCTTTCTTGATTTGACCCAAAGTTTTCATCCAATACCAAGCATCAGTAATCTGAAATGATTAAATGACAGAATGCAAGGTGGAAACGGACCATGGCGCGGGAGCAAGATCTCTATTTCACTCCATTAAGTGTACGTGGCATCAGAAAGATTAATGTGTTAATATACTCGAAAGTGTGCTATCCAGATACAGGCAATAGAACAAGCAAGACCGGAGGGCTAGAAAACTGGCTGAGTGATAATGGTAAAATCACAGAGCAAAAATTTAATATGTAGTTACTTTGACACACTGTACAAGAATAAAAATAACAGTTTAGCACTCATTTTGCATCATAGTATTCTTTCTGTTTGAATATTCAAAATGAACAATAGCTATTTGTTTTGGAATTAATAGTGCATTTAGACAAGGGGGAAATGTAATGTTCTCCTCACTGTTGTTCTACAGATCAGCAAATGACCTGAAGGTGCAGACCAGCAATGCAGTCATGAACAAAACAATCACAAATCATCATTAGCTGTGAATTATATAGAAGTGTATGTAGTACTTAAGCCATGATTGCTTTTTAAGCAAATTATAGATTGACAAAAATGTCAGTAGCACTTTCCTATGTAAAACTCACTGCCATGTTGTTGTTGGACTGACTTTTTCATGATTTTCCATTTCTCTATGTCCTCATTTACACCTGATATTATAGTCAACATGACATCTAAACCCTATGTGCTTACTTATTATTAAAGGTGTCAACGTTAACGCGTTAACGCATGTGATTAATCAAAAACATTTAACGCGTTAATATTTTTTTAACGCAAATTAATAATTTGATAAGGTTTGACTCCAACTTCTTCCTGTCATCACAGCACGGAAGGTTATCAATCATTGTGTGATGAGGGTACAGCGAACCAGTGTTGCCAGTGCAGTGGCACAAGTGGGCTATTTTGAAAATACAGTCGCGGGAAAAAATTACAGAGCCGTGGGTTGCGGTTTTTTGGGCTACTTTTATAATGTACCGCGGCCGCTCAAAGTGTATATAGACAAATTAAAGTAGATCCTTTTACTAATGCATATTATACTTGGAATGTATCCCTGGCAACTTAAGAACGGAGAGGCGGTTGTAACATCACAAACAATTTGAGTTTCAGCCAGAGCAGCGGAAATAAACATGACAACAGCCACTATAAATTATATAAGATAATAAACACACGATTACCATAGATACGGTCTGTATGTGAATTTCTTGAGTTGAATGTGTACATCTAAAATGCTAATTTGAGCAGCAATATAAAAGGCTGTAAATAGCATATTTTAACAACAGTAAACGACCAAATTCCACATGTGATCGCAAAAGGAAGTTATTACAAACACTCGATGGTGGTTTAAAGTGAGTTCTGAATAAAAGTGTATTATTAATCTCGTAAATTGTCTTATGAAGCATGATGCTAATATTAGCTTTAATGCACCTGCAGAACAGGTCCAATTCTTCTTCATAATGCATTTTGTCATAATACTTCATGTAAGGTCGCAAGAAATGGTTTGTTGTATTTATTTAGAAATACTTTTGATAATAGTTGGGTAAATGTATACTGGGATTGAAGCGATGTGGCTTGGTAAACGATTCATTGCCAGTATAAAGGCTGATAATGGCTGAACAAAAACAAAGTAATAATGATAAAATAATAATAAGGATTATGTCTCATACTTGGTGGAAGTGTGAAAGGTTCTGTTTCCTTAAACTAGTTTGTCATGCATTTCTTTTTCAACACATTTACAGGTAAATCCTACACTGCAAAAAATCAACATGCAAAAATAAGAAAATAAAACACAAAATAAGAAAAAAAACCTCAAATCAAGCACAATTATCTGCCAATGGGGTGAGAAAAATTTAATTGGTAAGATGTCTTGAAACAAGACAAAAAAGGTGACAATGAAGATTCTTACCGTCTTAAAACAAGACAATTTTTTAGTAAATTTAAGATAGTTTAACTGGATTCAAGCAGTACATATGTCTTAAAAACCATGCAAAAATAGTCATTTAGTCATTTTGCAGACGCTTTTATCCAAAGTGACTTACAACTGGGGAATACATAAAGCGATTCATCTTGAAGAGGCAATCAGACAGAAGAAGTGCTTGTAACACCAAGTCTCAGGCATTGTTCAAATAAGTTCAAGCTAGCAAGGGAAGGAATAAATAAAGAGAAATATATATATTTTTTTTTTAAGTTTAGGATGAAGTCAAGTAGTGTTGAAAGAGATGAGTTTTCAGCTGTTGCTTGAAGATTGACAGGGATCCAGCACTCTGGATAAGGGTGGGAAGATCATTCCACCAGCCAGGAATGGTGAACGAGAATGTTCTGGAGAGTGATTTTGAGCCTCTTTGTGATGGTACCACGAGGCGTCGCTCACTAGCAGATCTCAGACTTCTGGAGGGGATGTAGATTCTTACTAGTGAGTGCAAGTAGGCGGGTGCTGAGCCTGTGGTTGTTCTATAAGCAAGCATCAGTGTCTTGAACTTGATGCGAGCTGCGAGTGGTAGCCAATGCAATGAGATAATGAGAGGTGTAACATGGGCTCTTTTGGGTTCGTTGAAGACCAGTCGTGCCGCCGCATTCCGAATCATTTGTAGAGGTTTGACTGTGTTTGATGGAAGTCCAGCCAGAAGAGCATTGCAGTAGTCCAGCCTAGAAATGACAAGGGCCTGGACAAGAAGTTGTGCAGCATGCTCCGTCAGAAAGGGCCTGATCTTTCTGATGTTGTGTAGTGCAAACATGCAAGATCGAGCAGTCTTTGCAATGTGGTCTTTGAAGGTCAGCTGGTCATCAAAGATTACACCAAGATTTCTGACCGTTGATGGGGTAGTTGTTGATGAACCTAACTGGATCGTGAAGTCATGCTGTAGAGTCGGAGCGGCGGGGAAGACAAGAAGTTCAGTCTTTGCCAGGTTGAGCTGAAGGTGATGTTCTTTCATCCATGCCGAGATGTCCACCAGGCAACCTTAGATCCGTGCAGCTACCGTTAGATCATCTGGTTGAAAAGAGAGATAGAGCTGTGTGTCATCAGCATAGCAGTGGTAGGAGAATCCGTGTGCCTGTATGATGGGACACAGTGATGTAGTGTATGTGGATTTATTTTATCCAAAATACACCAAAAGCAGTAATATTTTGAGATATTTTTACCATTTAAAATAACTGCTTTCTATTATATTTTTAAAAAAAATGTAATTCATTCCTGTGATCAAAGCAAAATTTTCAGCATCGTTACTCAGTCACACGATCCTTCAGAAATTATTTTAATATGCTGAATTGCTGTTCTTGAAACATTTATTTTTATTATTATTATCAATATTTAAAACAGTTGAGTACATTTTTTCAGGATTCTCTGATGAACAGAAAGATCTAAAGATCAGCATTTATCTGAAATAAAAAGCTTTTGTAACATTTGAATTTTTTGGGGTAATTCAGTAATTCATACTTTTATTTAGAAAAGATGCATTATATTGATCAAAAGTGGTGATAAAGACATTTATAATTTTACAAAAGATTTATATTTCAGATAAATACTGTTCTTCTGAACTTTCTAATCATCAAAGAAACCTGAAAAATTCTACTCAGCTGTTTTCCACATAATAATAATAATAATAATAATAATAATAATAATAATAATAATAATAATAATAATAATAATAATACCGGAGTAATGATGCTTCAAATTCAGCTTTCAAAATATGTACTAATGGGTCCTGCATCTGAAGTGGAAAATTTGAAGTATGTGCAGGATAAAATTAGAGATTTTTTGGGGTGTAGAAAATGTGCATCATGTGATATCTGTAAAATGGCTTGAGCTAAGTCGCAACAAGTATTCGTGCCAGAAGCCTGTGATCGTAACCGATGTAATTGATGGTGTTCCTGTATTTGGGCTCATAAAAGACATATACATTGTATTGCTTTGGATGTCAGGTTAATACAGTAATAATACAGTGGGTTTCAGTCGTGATTTTGTATCTTATGAAATTGAGGTTCCAAACCTTGCTCAAGCCACTGAGATAGTGGATGCAGATACAATTGTGGATTATACATCATATTATGCACTCAGTTTCAAGAACCGTACTTACGTTCCTCTCAAGTATTATCTGGTGATGTGTGTGAGATTTACAAGTGCACCACTGGGTATTAATTTACTAAGAAAAGTTAAGCCATTAAACAAAAAGCATGCAGTTTAGGCATTTGTTTTATTTATTTTACATTGTAATTCCCGTTTTCCTAATTGACTGCATGGATCTAATTGAATTTATTTTTTTTTAATTATTTAATTATTTTTATATATTTTTTATATTTTAAGGATCCAAAATCAATTTTAATTTTATGTATACTTGGCTACTGTTATAAAGGTGAAAAAAAAAAAAAAAAAACTATGTTCAATTTTGTAGATTTATACTGGATACTGTTTGGTGTACAAGAAGTTATCAATATAAATTGACTTTGTCAATGCATGTTATGCTTTTCTGATTTGCAGTTCTTGTTCTCATTTGGTTCAAAAAATTAATTACTTTAATAAAAAATAATACATAACTCAAATTGTTTTCTTAAAATAAGAAACATTATGTTCTTAAAATAAGGAAATATGACTTGAAATTTCTTGTTTCAGGAAGTACTGTTATATGTTGACCTAGTTTCCTTAGTTCCCCTGATTAGTTAATTAGCTCCACACCTATTTCTGTTTCCCCTTGATTACGTTTAGTATTTAAAGCATGTGTTCTTCACTGCTTCTTTGTCTGCTATTTATTTGATCTATGTGTTTGCTACCCCTTGCTCCTGGATTATTTCTGTTTCTTGTGTGAATTCTCATTAAAAGACTCTGTTTTGTGGGTACTTCTTCTTCGTGCGCTTTATTAGTAAAAAGACGTAACAGAATAGCAGACCTCAAAAGTGTGTAATTAAGCAGTGTTTTTCTTTCTGTTTATTTTTTTTTCACAGTCCTCTCCCAGAATGGATCTGCCGCCATCCAACTCCTGTGCCTGGAGCAGATGGACTGTTTGCTGGAGGACCATACCAGGGACTTTCTAGATCTGACGTGCCTTACCCACTTCCCCCGACCGCTCGCTCTGTGTCTTTTACATCTCCAGCTTGAGCGAGCGGTGTAAGGCACGTCTGCCAGCGAATGGTCCCAAAGAGGATTTCGCCGCTTGTGTGGAGTGGGTGCTGGAGAATAATGGACTGTTTTTCTCTGTCTGCCCCTCAGAGGAGGATATCTCCAGTCCTACTCCCGAACCAAAGACCAGCCAGCCGTCACCCCGCTACACGGAGCTACTGCCTGAGCCCACTGCAGACGGAGAGCCTGAGCCCGCTACGACTGAGCCTATCATCGCCACAGAGCCTAAGCCTCAAATATCGTCTGACCAAGTGCGCGAGTCAACAACATCGTCTGTCCTCGAGGTAGTTTTGGTGGTGTACGAGGGTTTGGAGGGAAGCCCCACCCACACTCCCGCGACTGAGGGTGAGCTGCATCTGGTTTCTAGGAGCTATCAAGAGGAACTCATGGACATCTTCCAGATGGAGCTTATAGACTGGTTTGGAGAAGTACTAACTTGTGCTCCTGCGTCTCCGCTGGTTCCACCAGCTCATGTCCTCCTGTGTTCCCTCCCAGCCTCCCTCTCCCGCCTGCTCTCAAACCAGCTAGTTCCTCGCCTCAATCTCCGCTGATGCCTGTCAGTCCCTCGGCTCACCCTTAGTCAGCACCAGCCATGCGCTCTGTCCTGCCGCCTCGGGACTTCCAGTCTCCAAGCCTTGGACTACACTTCGGGCCTCCGACCCATCGGCTCCGCCTCGGCTCCTAGCTCCCTCGTCTCCACCATGACCCGTCATCTCACTGGCTCCACCGGGCTCCCTCGTCCCTCCGGCTCCGCCTTGGTCAGTCGTCGACCATCTGCCGCCTCGGGACTCCACTCCTCTGGCTGTGCCTCGTCACGCCATCCCTCCGGCTCTGTCAGGCTCCTCCTTCCCTACAGCTCCACCTTCATCCTCAGTCGCACTGGCTCCCTCGCAGTCTTCCGGATCCCCGCCTCTGCCTCAGTTGCCTGAGCCTTCTGCTCTGGCTCTCTGTCTGCTCAGTTCCACCTGGGTCTCCACCTCCAGCAGCTCAGTCTCCGTCAGTGGGTCCCCTGGTGTAGTCGGTCCCTTCTCCACCATGGCTCCTCCCACCGTCAACTCCACCGTGGGCCGCCATCCTGGCTGGCCTCTGGATTGCCACCTGACTCCTCCTGTTCCGGGCTCCTCCCTGGATCCTTCCTCCATCTACTCCACCCTGGCCCTATGAACTGGAGGGATCCACCATGCCCCTTTCCCATTGCCTGCCCCCCTCCTGCTCCACGCCCACCTCCAGAACCCCCTCCCTCCATCCCTCCCTCCCTCCTCTGTTGGACTGCTTTTGTCGGCGCGTGGATGCGTCGTTCCGGGAGGGGGCAAAATGTTATATGTTGAACTAGTTTCCTTAGTTCCCCTGATTAGCTAATTAGCTCCACACCTGTTTCTGTTTCCCCTTGATTACGTTTAGAATTTAAAGACTGTGTTCTTCACTGTTTCTTTGTCTGCTATTTATTTGATCTACGTGTTTGCTACCCCTCGCTCCTGGATTTATTTCTGTTCCTTGTGTGAATTCTCATTAAAAGTTTTGTGGATACTCCTTTGTGCGCTTTATTAGTAAAAACACATAAGTACTGTGTTAAAATATAATGTTCGCTTTAAAAAGTTACTTAATTCATTGAAAAAAAAAAAATGGTCCCACTTTATATTAAGTGGCCTTAACTACTATGTACTTACATTTAAATTAATCATTTGATACAATGCACTTATTGTGCACATACATGTCTTTACATTGTACTTATATTTAAAAAAAAAAAAAAAAAAATACCTAAATGTACTTACATCTGTAATTAATTTCTTACATTTATAATTATACTGTTGACCAATCCCTTACACCTTAACCCACCCATACCACCTAACCTGTCCCTAACCTTACCCGTATCCCACCTCAATAGCAGCAGAAGTGTTTTGCAATGCAATATGAACACAATAAGTACATTGTACTTATTTTTTGATGTAAGTACATAGCAGTTAAGGCCACCTAATATAAAGTGTAACCAAAAAAGTGATTAGCATTGGCATTTTTATCTAAGCAAGAAAATTTAAGTCATATTTTCTCGAAACAAGCAAAATAATATTTTACTCTCAATTCTAGGCTAGTTAATTTATCTAGGAAGAAGAAAAAAAACAAGATTTATTGCCTAATTTCAAGATTTTTTGGCTTGTCAATGTTTTTTTTTTTTTTTTTTTGCAGTGTAGTATTTTAAATTTGTGATTAATCATGCTTAATCACAGTCCATGACTGTGATTAACGCGATTCAATTTTTTTTAATCGATTGACAGCACTATTTATGAATGATTCTTTCATCCTTGTTCTTCCAAATGCATTTTGTTTTACATATTCAGAATAGTATGCTCACATTTTACCAATCAATCAGTTCCCAGTCGAGAATGTTCCATGTTATTTATCCCCTTACAAGGTTAACTTAGAAACACTGAAAATCTAAAAGAAAAATAAGCTGCAAGCTTGCAGCTAAGGTTGACTTTAACACTTGTCTTGAGTGACCAGAAGTAGCCAGGACTAAATCCACATGTACATGGGATCTAAAAAAGATTGTGATTGGAACACCGATACCACATTCAGAGATTCACATTCAAATGCTTGTCAAAAACAAGCATTTTCCTACAATTAATTTTGCAACTGAATAAATATATCTGTATTGCCTGAGGAGGTAGGCTTAACACTAATCTCCTTAATGGTGCCTTCAAATGAAATCAGTACAAATATACAAATATACGGATACCTGGAGTTTATTAATTAGTATTATGTTTAGAATCAAAATGTAAACATTAATATATTTTCTGTTCTTCTCTGCCTCATGTCTCAAGTCCTGAGGACCACACTGCATTCAAAGAACATGACAGAGCACCACCAGTCTTTTCTCAACATGAGATGCAACCACTGCAACATCTCTTCTAAAGACTTAAATCTGTCACAGCATTAAAAAATAAAACAGTTAGCTGACGTCCGAGCCGTGCAAACTTGAGTTTGTTCAGCTCTGGCAGGGTGCTGTTTACCCATGCTCAAACATCAACTGTCAGTTCATCACCACCACATTGAGCTGTCAGAACAGGACAAAACAAAGGTTTAACTACATTATTTTGAGATAATCATGGAGCTTGAGATTTCAGTGGATTCAAATAGGTTCCAATTCTTTCCTGCAAGATATCAGGCTTATCACATGCATACTGCTGCACTGTAAAAGAAGAAGAAGAAAAAAAAGAATAAATAAATAAATAAAAACAGGATTATTATTTTTTCTGTTTTTTTTTTTTCTTTTTTCTGTTTAAAGAGTCTTTCACAAGAAGTCACCACTATGGTGATACATTTTCTGTGGATGAGAACTTGGGTCTTTGTATAAAAGTGGGGGTTTTGAGTCACCCCAATAACTCCAGTCTTAATAATGTATAGTGCATGTAAAGAGCACTGTCAAACAGGGTGCTTTACAAAAAAAAAATGAACATGAAAGAGAGAAAAAAAAAAAGTCATACACCTGGGCTCCAAAAATGTTATAACAGACTATAACACGGCTCTTCATCCGACAGTTAAAAAAACAAAAACTAACCCACACACCTCTATACAACTCTCTCACACACACACACACACACACATACACACACACACACGCACACACACACACACACACACAAATATGTTCACTTAAAATTTTGTTTTTTTAAAAATGTTTTGGTGGCACATAAAATTACAGTTTTGACATTTTCTTTATCATACATGAGAAGCTGGCCAATTATGTTATTATTCAAGTGGTTTCATTCCAATCTGGTGAATGGCTTATAAGCAAATGAGTTTAAATGATAAATCAAAATGCTGGACTGGTTGTGGGGTGAAGCAACACATGTTTAGTATCATTCCACTCTGCATGTTCCGAGGAATGTAAAGAGATAACTAAAATATGTCAATAACATCAAAAGTTATGAGCATGTATCAATTATGATTAACCACTGAACCATTGGCTCACTCCATTCATTCCAAACTGTGGATTCATTCAGTAACAAAACACTGTTGTTATTCGGAAATGAACAACAGTTGTGCTTTGTTTAGAACTATTTTTGCCAATGAAATAGCAAAAACATACAATATTAAGTCTAAAATGTAACACAATATTAACTTCTTGTTTATTGAATCAATATTATACTCTCAATTGCACAATCTGTTTTGAGTTATAGCATACATCTGTGGTTCAGTGGTTAGCTTTCAAAACCCAACAATCGATGTTAATTCAAAAACAAATACACACAATGAATTAATCACACAGAGAGATAATACTCAGTAACAGCTGTGATGGTGATCAAGCAAATTATGTAAAAACACTGAATGAAAAAAGACTGAATTGATGTACTGGTGTTAAGGTTTTTCTGATTCCAATACTAGTATCGTAAATTCCATCGATACCATAAAAAATTCTGCTATCGGTATTGGCGAGTACTTGAACCCATGTACCGATCCGATACCATTTTCTTAAACAAGACCTATAGATATGCGCGCTAGCTTTGGTTAACACTGCAAATCGGAAATCAATTCTTCTTCGATGCTCAGAATGCAAACACAGGAAATTATGCTGTGTTGCCACAACCCTTGTCAAAAAATCCTATTGGAATTTCAGTTTATCCTTTAGGATCTTACTGGATTCTTAGAATCCTATTGGACATTCTGATTGATTTTAATGGAATTTCACTTTGTCCTATAGGAGCTGGTGAGCGGGATTGGTGGTGACTGTTACTCTCTGACAGTACCCCCTCCTCCAGGGGCGGCTCCTGATGCCCTGGAGCGACGAAGGGGCGGCCACGGCCTCTGGGAGCAGGGCAGTCAGGGTGGTTCTGGTGGAATTCCGCTAGAAGGGAGGATACGGGCCAAACCGTTCTTCGGGCCCGTATCCCTCCCAATCAATGAAGTACTCCAGGTGACCGCCACGTTAAGAGTCCATGATATTCCACACTTGGTAGATAGTGGGTTCTGCCAGGACCTCGGGATGAGGAGATACGGTTCATTGGGATCTGGAGCTGAGGGAGAGAAGGGTTTAAGGAGTGAGACATGGAACACAGGATGGATATGATATTGTGCAGGGAGTTGTAGGTGAAAGGTGACCTCATTGATCTGCCTCACGATCGTGAAGGTACCAATATAACGGGGACTCAGCTTCTTACAAGGCAGACAAAGACGCAGATCCCGGGTCGAGAGCCAAACCTTATCTCCTGGGGGCGTTGGACCGGCGGGCATCTGCAAAGGCCTTATGTCTCCGTTAGGGGTGTGCAGCGGAGCCATTATTTGTATCTGTATCTGTGACAATCTCAAAATTATTTGTATCTGTATTTGTATCTGTATTCGGATAGATCTGGAAGTGGGCATGGCTTAAACCGGAAGTTCGTCAAATTACGTGAAAATACCATTTTAAATGCAAATCTGTTCAATTCATAGTTTTCATTTAACAAATATGCCTTGTATAACTAAAGAAAGTATTATTTTTTATTAAAATTATAACTTTGTAAATAACCTATCTTCTATTTAAAACTTTATCAAAAAAAAAAAAAAAAAAAAAAAAAAAAAACTTGAAACTTTGTATACAAAGTGAAACTTTGTGTACAAATTTGACAAGAGACAAGCATCCACAATCTTAAATAAGAGCACTAACAGAAAAAAAGCTGAAAAAAAAAATAGAAATGGAAAGAATGTGTTCAGTAGCCTACTCATAGCAGGATGAATAACTTAAGTAACTTAGATCATGTGTTGCGGGAGTCTGTGGTCATTTACGAGTTTTTTTATTTATCAACAGAGCGCAGCAAATCATTTGAACCCTCCAAAAGCCTTGATCAAACATCGCTTTTATTCGTCTTGTATAATTTAATGTAATGCCATTCACGAAAAGGGCTAATGTAATGTGTTTTTACAGTTGGATTTCGAAAAGGTTTGAAGTTAAGACCGTTTTTAGAATATTTTTGTCGAGCTGATATAAGTCCAGACAAAGCTGATTTCTGAGAGACGCGCATAACGCGGTTATTGATTTGCGCTCATTTCATTCATATAGGCTATAATTTACACTCATTCACTTTACACAGGCCCATAGCCAGCTATGAGGTCCAGACCTCTGTAAATGTTTCATGTTCAAAAATAAAATTTGAAAACATATGAAAAATTATTTAAAATGATGTAGCTGAATAAATTCATGTGGCTGTGTAAGCAGCAGCTGCAAAACGCAGGAGTGAAGGAGCTTGGCGCAAGTGCAGCCTCCACTCCGCTCTCCCATGTTGCCAGATCTAGTTATTATAAGCGTCGCTGAACTTGTTTTAATATTTAATGTAACAGCGTTAATAAAGTAATTAAGCATTAATAAATTGGGAAGATGAAGGTTTAGGTTAGAGATTCTGAATCCTATTTTCAAAATACAAGATTTAAACTTATTTTGGTGCATTTTTCAGGAGATTGGTTGTGTTTGTTTTTTGTAGCAATATCTGGCAACACTGCTTCGCCGGCACTGACAGGCAGCAATCAAAAAAGGAGTGCACGGATAGTTTATTGCTGAGGAGACCACATTCGTTACACAAATGCAATGATCACCATGATATTATCTGTACGAAACTGTGTTAGACGCTATCACAGCAATTATTATTGCACAAATCTTAACAACTGCAGACCTCACTAATGTAGTGCTGTTCCAACAAACATGTGATTGTGTCTGCCGAATGTTTTTTCTGTTATTCGGATAAATTCGTTATTCGTTTTGAAGCCATTATCTGTGCCTTTCCGAATAAGGTATTCGGCTTCGGGCACATCACTAGTCTCCGTGCCTGTTGGAGGTGGATATGAGCTGAATACCAAACTCTCTCGCTCGCTCGGAACCAGTGGTCCACACCTGGAACTTCGGAGGGTTCGTCGGTCCAGGGGAATAGAGGGGGTTGGAAACCGAGTATGCACTTGAATTGAGTGAGGCCGGTGGTGGTGGTTTGTTTAAGGGAGTTCTGTGCATACTCAGTCCAGGAGAGGAAGCAGCTCCAGCTGTGCTGGTTGGAGTGGCAGTATGTCCGGAGGTATCTCCCGATCTCCTGGATCTTCCGCTCAGTCTAGTTAGTTTGGGGGTGATAACCAGAGGAAAGGCTAACTGAGACACTCAGGAGTTTGAAGAAGGCCTTCCAAACCCACGAGATGAACTGGGGCCCATGGTCAGAGATGATATCCTCTGGGATACCAAAGTTTCGGAAGATGTGCTGGAACAGTGATTCGGCTGTCTCAAGAGCCGTGGGGAGACCCTTGAGGGGAATCAACCTGCATGCCTTGGAGAATCGATCCACTGCAAAGAGAATGCAGGTAAACCCCTCAGAGTTAAAGTCGACTCTGACGTGGGACCAGGGATGGCGTGGGGTAGGCAGGGGCGTGAGTTTGCCCGCAGGTAGATGATGTGGAGTCTTAGTGATGGCACAGACTGAGAAACTGTGAACATACTGGGCCACCAGTACAGAACTTGTAGGAGCGAGAGAGTACGCTGGCTGCCTGGATGTCCAGAGCCCAGAGAAGAGTGTACTAAGCCCAGAAGAGTTGGCCGCAGGATGGATGGGATGTAAGTCTTCCCTTCTGGGCCTCCCGGCGGAGCAGGCTCGGAGAGGGTGGCAACACGGATCTGATACTCCAGATCCCACTAGATGGGGCTGACGATGAGGGCTGGAGGGAGGATAGGCTCAGAAGCAGGAGCTTCATCTGGAGAATGGATGTGAGAGAGGGAATCTACCTTGACGTTCTTGTCACCCGGCCAGTAGGTAATAGTGAAAAGGAACCGGGTAAAAAAGAGGCGGGGATTCAGCCTCTTGGCACTGCGGATGTACTCGAGGTTCTTATGGTCTGTAATGACCTCAAAGGGGTGTGGAGCTCCCTCCAGCCAATGTCGCCACTCCTCCAATGCAAGCTTAATGGCTAGCAGCTCCCAGTTGCTGATGTCATAGTTCTGCTCTGCCGGGTAAGCCTCCTGGAGAAGTAAGCGCAAGGATGGAGGCAGGGAGGCTCTCCATAGTATTGTGACAACACTGCTCCCACACCGGTGGTGGTGGCGTCCACTTCCACCATGAAAGGGAGTTCCGGATGAGAGAGGAGGGGAGCAGTGCAGAAGGTCTCCTTGAGCCTCTTGAGGGAGGCCTGAGCTTCGGGGTTCCATGATAGTGATTTGGGTTTGCGTCAGAGCATAGACGTAAGGGGGGCTTAGAGGAGGCTGAAGTTCTTGATAAATATTCAGTAAAAGTTGGCAAAACCCAAGAATCGCTGCAGCTTCTTGATAGATTGTGGTTGGGGCCAGTCTTGAATGGCTTGGACCTTCCCTGGTCCATCTGGATGCCCTCCGCACTGATGATGTAACCGAGCAACTGGACCTTGGGGCGATGGAACTCATATTTCTCGAGCTTAAGGTAGAGCTGATGTCTCCGGAGCTGTTCTAGGACCTGCGTGACGTGGTGACGATGTTCGGCCAGGTTCCGGGAGTAGATCAGGATATCGTCTATGTACATGATGTGAAATATGTGAAGGAACTCTCAGAACACCTCGTTCATGAACCCCTGGAAGACGGACGGCGAGTTGGAAAGGCCATACAGCATAACCAGATATTCATAGTGACCAGCAGGGGTGATGAACACTGTCTTCCACTCGTCGCCCTCCCGGATTCGAATGAGGCTATACTCACTCCACAGGTCCAGCTTCAAGAAGATGTGGGCCCCACGGAGTTCCTCGAAGGTGGCCGGGACCAGGGGAAGTGGATAGGGGAGCTTGACGGTGTGTTCATTCAGGGCTCGGTAATCTATACACGGCCGAAGGCTTCCATCCTTTTTCCCCACAAAGAAGAAGCTCAAGGCCGCTGGAGAGGTGGAAGGACGAATGAATCCTTGTTAGAGAGCCTCCTTGATGTAGTTCTCCATTGCCTTGCGCTCCGGGATGGACAGGGGGTAGACTCGGCCCTTGGGGGGCCGAGCTCCAGGCAGCAGGTCAATGGCACAGTCCCATGGCTGATGTGGTGGTAATTTGGTGGCTGCCTGTTTACTGAACTTATCCTGGAACACTGCATAGTCAGATGGGATTTTGGGGCCTTCCTGGGGTTCGGGGCTCTCCACGAGGGTGGAGTTGACTTGAAAACAGGAGGTTCTGGCTGATGGTGAGGGAACATTGGAGAGACAGTTCTGGAAGCAAGTCTCACTCCACTGGAGGATCTCACTGGACTCCCATCTGACTTTGGGTGAATGGTGGGAGAGCCAGGGGCATCCCAGGATGATGTCCACGGTGGATCCCTCCACTACCTGAAAATAAATCGTCTCATGATGGAAGCATCCCACTTGTAGGGACACGGGTGGACACCAGTACTTGATATGCCCACGCCCAAGCGGTTTTCCTTGGATGTTTTCTATCTTGAGCTTCTGGGCTTGCCTTCTCCGTGGGAGGTTGAGGTATTTTAGAAGGGCGTGGGAGATGAAGTTTCCCGAGGAGCCTGAGTCAAGGAGGGCAGACCCTGTAACAGAACGCTGTGAGGTGAGTAGTTAGACTGGTAACAGAGGTAATGTAGAGATCTCTGGTTCGACCTGGAGAGTACTCACCGATGGGCGTGGGGGATGTGAAGGACATGTTCGGATGATGTGCAGTGAAACTCTGGAGTAGAGACACAGACCTGAGGCGAGCCGTCGAGCTCGTTCTGTGCGTGAGAGACGAAAGGAATCCACTACCATGGGTTCTGGTGTCATCATATATGACCATCATGGCTCGGATCTGGGGATTGAGACCTTGATGGTAGGCCGCCAGCAAAGCCACCTCATTCCATCCACTAGAGGCCGCCAGTGTGCGGAACAGCAGGGTATAGACATCCGTTGATGCTGAGCCCTGACGGTGGCGGAGGAGCTGGTCGGCGACTGATAGAGAGCCGGTGGTTTGGCCGAAGACTTGTTTGAAGTGAGCTGTGAAGGCATCAAAGGAGCTACTTAATGTGCTCTGGGAATCCCAAATAGCTCGTGCCCAGAGCAGTGCTCGTCCGGTGAGCAGCGATATCAGGAACGCCACCTTCGACCGCTCCGTGACAAACCTCTGGGGCTGCATCTTGATAAAGAGAGAGAGCTGAAGCATGAAACCGCCACATTCCACTGCCTCACCCGAATACAGAGCAGAAAGGGCCATGGGACTAGCTTAGGCAGATGGAGGTTGGAGGACCGGGATGAGTGTGGCTCCAAGAGTGCTGACAAGCTCTCTGAGGAAGTCCACCACAGCGGGGCTTTGGGATTCCATTCCCGGTCCGGGTTTGCGGGTCTGGTATACACTCTGACAATGTGTGTACTTGTAACCCTCAATAAAAATGCAGCCTATCTGAATACACACAAATATAACTGAAATTCATAATATTACAGTAAGGCAAAGATAATAAATATGATATTTCATAATGTTTGAATAAGTTAAAATGTATTACATGTGAGTAGGAATCCACAGAAACACAAACATCTATATATGATATTGTCCTGAAGCAGTCCCCTTTAAGAATGTAGTGAGCGTGCAACTGTAGCATGCATGCTTTTAACAGTAAAGGTCAAAGAGGAGAAGAAGCTGAGAAATCGAGTGATTTACGTAGTTTAAATTGTTAAAAGTTTATTTAAAGATGCTAAAAAGGAAGAAATAGTAATACTTATCTGATCTGCATCCTAAACCAAAATTTTTGGGTGAACGATATCTGTTGTGGAGCTCGTTTTATTGTATGTGATTAGCACAGGAATCTGCTGTTACATAGCAAAATATATTATTTAACAACTGATATTAATGAAATATTAATGTATGCTGTTTATAATTAAAATTTCATTATATAAAACACTGGAGTAGTGAGTACAATATGCCTGTTCTGCCACCATTTTGAGCTGTTTTGAATAACGTTGTGCTTTATGGTTGTGTATAGCGCTATTTTAATTATTTGTATTGATGGAGTAATAAGATGTTTTTATGGCCTGTTGTCCAGGTCAGGTTTTATGTTCCAGTTAAAAAGTTTGACATTGGACAACGATTCTCCCGTCATATGTGTGCTTACATGGAGAAGACATGCATGACAACAGAATTGACCATATGCACGGAGCGCTATTTAGAACTTCTGGATAAAGATAAGCCAGCTCATAGTCTTCCAGTTAAGCTCATTTTATATGTGCTATATATAGGTAGAGACTCTCACAGAAACATCTCCTGCCTCATTCTTATCAGAAACTGAGAAACAAAATAATTGCAACACCATAAATAATAATTCTGCAATCAACATACAGTTTCATGTTATTAAAGAACATATAATTTTGTATGCAGAATCCAGGAAAGTACCCATGTAAGTATAACTTTGCATTTAAATGCTGACAAATAAACACTATAGTAACTGTTTAGGCAGTTAGGCTAATCTCTTAAACGATGTCTTAATGGTATTCTCAATAATCAATATCTTACCTTCAAAGCCACCCAGCCGGAATTTCAACGGGTACCATGGTTGAATCAATGTTGGATTGTTTCGATTTTGCAAATTGGATCAACGTTGATATTGTGACGTTGTTTCACCGTCTTACCTACAGCACTGGTGAATTAAGGTCGTTCTGTAGACGTTGGATTAACGTTGAATTATGTGTTGATTTTGCAAATTGAATCAACGTTGATAACACAACGTTGTTTCACCATCGTACTTTCAACATGAGTGAATACACAACTGTATGTTCAATTAGAACCTAGTTTGCATTTAGATCAACACTGTACACATACATAAAGTTTAAAAATCAAATGACTGGCAGCAATGGCTTTACAATCAACTTCAATAAACTACCACACGCTAAAAATTGTAAAACAGCAGTTTTATTTTGGAAACATACTGTATAAAACTGATGAAAATAATCCCAAGCTTTAGCTTGCAGTGTTTGTGCTTGGATGTATTGTTAAAAACCTGTAAAATCCAAATACAACATTTAAAGACTCAAAGTGTTTGTACCATAACATGGATATTTTGCGCTGTACTTGCAAGAGAAACCCTTGTACTTCTTTTGACTGAAACCAATTGATCTTTTATTTTGGTGGAAATCTATAGTTTCTGTGAAAACATGTTTTACTAATGTGTCTCATTACAGGAGATTTGTACATTTGTGCAGTGAGAATGTGTAGAACAGTTCGAGAATGGAACCTGCAACAGAAACCATGTCAGTGGTAAAGGATAGGACTGTCTGAGTTTTGTCGACAGCCAGAGGAAATTCTTTACGCAGGAAAAATGCTGCCTTGATTGAAATGCATTGAATATTTTGAGAAGAAATGTTTCTTCAAATTCTGATAAAATGTTAGAACCAACTGCCTTGTGCATATAGCGTGGTTGGGCTTTGGGTGATCCTTGTAAGAGTCCCAGGTCCTTTCTGATGCTGCCCCCTCCTCTCTCTCACACTTGTACACTTTCTGTACTGTCCTGTATGTATAAATAATAAAAACACCAACAATAAATACTCATAAAATATCAACTTTCATATTGTAAAATATCTTTAACTGAAAACTGAATGCAAAACAAATCACATACAATATTTTCACTTTAAGTTCAATAACAGTCGGGTTGGAAACAAAGTGCACAACACTATTCATTAAACATCTCTTTAATGTATTCAGATGAAAGTTTGCAATATTAAATTATTCACAAGCAGTTTTTGCAGAGCCCCCAGTTACACTGTTTTAAATCAGAATCCTAACTATACAGTGTATTTAGTAAAAACAGTAAAATCAAATCAAGTAAAGTTTTATTAAACTAAGTAAAATCAAAACATTTCACAAAAGGTCAATGAATCTCTACCAGAAGTGACAGTGCAATGTAGCAGATGAAAAATTCCTTACTAAATTGCCAATAAACAGCTAGATCTTTGATGACTCTACAAGGGGAAAGAAGAAATGGTTTACTAGAAAGTTCTTAAAAAGCAGTTTTTCATTTTATACGGTTCCTTTAAAACAGTGGTTCTCAAACTTTTTATATCAAGTACCACCTCAAAAAATATTTGGCTCTCCAAGTACCACCATAATAACCAACATTAAAATACAGTAGCGTAGTAGGCCCAACTATTCAGCTACAGCTCTGCACAGTTCAAAACGAGGCAGTTGTATTTCTAATAAGAATATGTATTGTTGTCAGCCACTTTAACATTGTAAATACAGTTTGAACATCAACACTGTACGGTGCTTACATACAGGTAAATACAAAACTTAAATAATGATTAAATTAAAATGTGTTGTACCAAATGTTAAATAAAATCTGTACTATACTTAAATGTAAAAAAAAAAAAAACTACTCAAATAATTTACTCAAATAAAGATGAACTTAAAATGTATTAACATTAATTTATATTTAATTTAGTGATTCCTCTGCGTACCACTAGAGGAAGCCTGAGTAGCACTAGTGGTACTCATACCACACTTTGAGAATCACTGCTTTAAACAATCGTAATTCGTTTAAATTTGTGATTATATGATATTTAGAAAACATGAACAGAGTATGTTATCTTTGAGACTATTACATGATTAAAAATATAACACAATGCATGGCATTCACATCAGAAAAAATGTGGCAAATCTCTAAGACAGACATTAACACAACTTACTAGCAACACACACATTAACATTAGCATCTGTGATAAAGCAATACAAAATACACACACACAAACAGGTATTTATTTTCTGCAGGTTAACATGTCATTTACCCATTTGTAAACTCTGGTAATATAGCCTAATAAATAAAAAGAAAACCGATAGAATAGAAAAAGAATGGAGCAAGCTAGTGTTAGAGGCCTTTTTTGCTTTTGTTAATTGTATAAATAAAAAGAAAACAAATAGATAAAATCCAAAAAGATTAACTATAGTGTTAGTTTTTTTTTTTTTTTTTTTAAGAAAACAATTAAGCAGTTAGTAAATGAGTAAATTCATACGAATGCAAACTTATATATTTTTATTCTTGTTTATTATGTGAGTTTTTAATGATTTAAGTTTAATGACAGAACAGAAATAGCCTACGTTAAGCATGGAAAGCCAAATTGTATTGCATCAAACATAACATCGCATAACAAAGCATCGATTAAACTACAACTGTCACAGAAGCATGTATAATTACAAACTAAATTTACTATGACTGTTATTTATTTCTAAAGTAACCTTCATGTAGGATAAAAGTAAGGGGAAATGTCTTTTCTGCGAAAACCCCATCTATAAACCGACCCACGCATGCACGGCCTGTTTCAAACAGCCGCAAATCATAACGCATTCAAACGCATCTTATGTGAAAGCAATGAGCCAAAAAAGTTGCACCTGGTGGAGTTTTTTACTCCACTAAGAGTTTAATTAACATCAAACTGCTTATGTTTCACACAAATGCTGCACAGTTCGGCTAGAATGGCCCAGAACTCGTGCATCTTCGGAAGCAGAGCTGCACAGAAAGTTACAAAAAATATTGTGCCCACCGCCATGCGAAACGACGTTGTGCACACTCAAAGCTAACTTCCGCCAACACCGTGATGTCATCATATTTGGCGCGCACACCCAAGCGAACTTGCTGATGCGTCTAGTAGAAATCAGCCTTAAATCGGCCTTGAGTCAGCTTGCTGCTCTCGAAATGCTCTCTAGGCACTTTGATGCCACAAGTGACAGTGACGTGGCGTCGGTGCCGGTTCAAGTCAAACTAAATTTCTAACCGGCATGCACTGCTTTAAGTCAGCCGCCGATCGGTCTTCACAGTGCTGCATGAAGTCGAATGCACCTATTCAGAGTCGAGGAATCGACTCTTTTGGAGTCGACTCTCCATCCCTACTGGAGAGCGATCAGTGCTGCGGATCATTTCGTTACCAACTAACATAAACATTAAAGACTTAAAAACATTAAAAAATAATTTTAGTTCAAAACACACTTTCAGACTGCAGTGTTTGAAATACTCTGTGTGAGATCCGATGTAAATTATCAACAAAGCAGAAATGCCATGCAAAGAAATAAGACTGCAGGTATTACCATGGTAAACATAGTAAATCCAACCACCTGAAAAATCAGACAAGTGATGTATTTATTTATTTATTCTATCTGTCAATAAGTCTCATCTCTTCATACCTGATGTTCATAGCTCCGCATGTCATAAATCATGTAGTTTTTGTTCGGGTGCTCCCATTTTTCTGACTGAAAATATAACAATGTATTGGGACTGGAGAGAGTGCTAAAGCTATGGTCATATTTTTAATGGAAAATTATAAGAAATTATCATTCTTTCTAAATGTCATGTAGACCTAAACTGTCTGTGACTACAAATAAACAGAAACAGACACAGGCTATGTGTGTCTTTCGTTTGTGAAATAACGGTAAATACCACTTTATTTCTGTGTGACTATCAATCCTGACACAAACTAATTAATCAATGTAGCACTTATTATAGTAAAACTGGTAAAAGGCTTTGGTTTTAAATCTTTAAGAAAACAACAAAGCATGCAAACAAACGACCACTTTTATCACGTTTGTTTTGTGATCTCGCTAGTTCCAGTGATTTATTTCTGATAACTTCTATTTGTGGAATGATGGGGTTGCATGTTGTTCCTGAGAGGTGTGTAAAGGCGGGTTTTAGTTAAGCGCTGCGGAGCTTCTGACCTGACGGTGGAAATGCATAGTGATTTTGGGCCCGGTGCTACAGCTCTGAAGCTATTAGTCCCGCCCGGCCCGTTTAAAGCACTGGCTCCGACTGTGGAAAAGACTTGAAAAAACTTAGCCTCTTCGCTAATAAGCACACAAAATACCATTGGTATATTACTTCCACCGCCTCACCGTAAGTTTTACCCAAGTTCTTTTTTACAGTAGTGCCCCCGGAAACTTGTGGATAAGACTATTCCTATTGGAATCCTATAGGAATGGTTCCAAAATATCATATAAATTCCAATTAGAGTCATATGAGGGGCCTTATAAGCCATAATTCATTCTGTCACTCTCACACACTTACATTCTCTTTTCACACACTTACATTCTCCTTACACATCCATACATTTCTACTCTCACACACGTACATTCTCCTTACACATATACATTTGCACTCTGACACACATTTTTTCACACACATGCATTCTCCTTACACATGCATACATTTGCACTCTCTCACACATACATTTTCCTTTCACACACCTACATTCTCCTTACACATACATTTCTGATTGCACATACATACATTCTCCTTTCACATACATATATAGAGAATGTATGTATGTCTGAAGAAAATATGTGTATGTAAGAGAAGAATGTATGTATGAGAGAGAGAGTAGTGAAAACGGAAGGCAGGTATAGCAAGCATACCCGACTCGGGCCAATTCTGGCCGAAATGCAGCACTGAAGACTCAGTCTCGCCATCGGTGAGAAGATAATGGGCCTGAGCCGTGCCGACTCTAAAGCACTTCTGGCTTTTTCTCTATGGGCCAATCTCGGCTGAAAGCTGTTGTATGTGCGGCAGGTCCGCACTCGGTGTCGCTGTGCGTAACTACGTTCGACCCGAGTTCTTTTTATCACAGACGGGCCGCTGCTAGAAGAATGAAGGAACTCAGCTGACTGAGAAAAAGATTTCTCGGCTAACTTTAAATTCTGAGGAGCGTTCGGCGGGCACAGTTCTCAAGACAAATACTTCAGCTGCAAAAAGGTAAGTTGTTTAAATTATTTACTGCTTAATCTAATCTAGTTTTTGATGTTTTAAATGTCAAGAAGAGTCTTTAGATGGTTCCTGTTAGGAGGTTTGCGATGATAACATCAGAAAAAACATTCTATATCCAGCTGTATCCAGTGCACGATAATGTTAGCTAATGAAATTATAATGAGTTAAATTCCATTTTGTAGACTAGAATTAATTCGATTCGTCTTTTTCAACGAGTGCTATTGAATCATAGGAATTGGACTGCACTGGTTGCGCCATACATATTTACAGGTGGCTCTGTCTGATTCAATTCACTTAACCTTTCAAATGAGTCATTTGTTTGTGAATCAAACTGTTGTAGCGTTACAAAATGTGCAATCTGAATTTAATAAGCTCTGACACCGAAAAACACTGTAGATAGGCCTACGTTTGTTTAGATCTTTTGTTCTTGATTGGAGGCCTAATCTATTATTATGAGCAAACAAACTTAAAAAGTTTAATCTGAACACTTTATGTAATCTGACATCTTTTTTTTAATATTTTTTACAGAAATTCAGAACTGCTGCATGAGCTTATGCATGAACATTCATCAAACATGTAAGGTGCGAATTCTGGGTCTGGTCCTAATGATTGTAAAAAACTGTAATGCATAAGATTGAATAATTACCTTACAAAATATATTTATATTTCAAGGCTGAAGCTAAAGCTGCTAAAATGCAGGTGAAGGGGACTTTGAAGAGGTGGCTCCAGCTGATCAAAACGGCAGGCTTCGGGAGGCAGACACACTCTGTGAGTTTAAAAGTCGCATGCCTTTAGCCTTGCATACACATGACACACTATCACATTTCTATAATTCAAATCCCTTAAAGGATCTTTATGCTGCACCAGCTGGGTAAGCAGCAACACTTGGCAACACTTCCCATAATATCTAATGTGCTTGTTAATTTGTAAGAAGAATGAGATCAGTGTTTATATTAGTCGCTTATATACTGTCTCACCATTATACCTAGGTTACAGTAATCAGCTGATCCAGTTGGTATCCAGACCAGACGGTGGACCTGCACCCAGGAACGACCACAACACATCCCTGAATGTCAGCGGAGACTATGTCAGCTAGATGACAGATAACTGTGAAGACCTCATTGATGGCCCCAGCAAAGATCCTCAGCGAAGACAACGAGAACCAGACAAGCCCTCTGCACAGACCCTTTTTACCAACTTCACCTACTGGAATGATTTTTCTTCAAGCAGAAGAAGTTGGATGAAATATTCTGAATGATATCAATACACAATCTGACTTGTGATGCAGCCTGGAATAATCACACCACATTCCTTCATTTGGTCAGAGGAGAACTGGTTTCCTGACTCAGCCTGGTCTTGTTTGGGTTTGGGATTCTTGTCACTGTTGCCTTGTGTCTTACTTAGTTGAATATTCCGGTCACACTTTATATTAGGTGGCCTTAACTACTATGTACTTACATCAAACAATAAGTACAATGTAATTATTGTGTTCAAATTGTATTGCAAAACACTTTTGCTGCTATTGAGGTGGGATACGGGTAAGGTTAGGGACAGGTTTGGTGGTCTGGGTAGGTTTAAGGGTGGGTTAAGGTGTAAGTGATGGGTCAACAGAGTAATTATAAATGTAATTACAGAAATTAATTACAGGTGTAACTACATATAGGTATTTTTTAAAATATAAGTACAATGTAAAAACATGTATGTACACAATAAGTTCATTGTACCAAATAATTAATTTAATTGTAAGTACATAGTAGTTAAGGCCACCTAATATAAAGTGGGACCAAGATTCCTAATATTCAGCAATATTACTGACTTGACTGCACTGACACCATTTGATAAGAACTGAACTGAATTATGACACATTTTTTTTTTATATAAATATAATTTACTTGTTACTTTGTGGTTTAAAAAGTGTGTTAATGTTTATACTTAGTGCATTTGTTGATTGTTAATATATATTTCTATTAAAGTGCTTTTAAATCTTTTTAAATGGTTGTATTGTGTTTCACTGCTGAATTACATTTAGCTGTTTTTGGGCCACATTTGGCCCGGGGACCAAGCTGAGTCTCAGCCAGATCTGGTTTAAAGTATCTGGGCCAGATCTGGGCCACATAAAATAATATAAGTCACTCTAAAATGTGCGGGCCAGATCATTTTACAGGCCGTGGGCCACATCTGGGCCAGAGGAAATTGATTGTGTGTGGGCAGTTTTGGGCCGGGGACCCAGCCAAAATTGGGCCAGAACTTAAGCGAGGTTGTGGCCCAGAGGTGGGCCAGACAAAATTTGCTATCCAAAAGACATCCATATAAGAACTCCAATGTAGTTACTGCTGATCAATTTCTTGAATCCTCAACAAAATTTTTAGACTGACAGAAATCCACATAGGATTTGAATGTGAACACAAAGTTCTCTATGTATCCTATAATCCACAAAAGAAGCTGCTTCTCCTTGCATTTGTTCAATACATTCCAGCACATTATTAAAACATTGTCTGATATCATGTTCATTGGTACTTCCAAAAGTAAAAACTATATGTCAAAAGAAAAGAGAATGACTAGCATCATTGTAAAATTGTGAGGAAGAACTGAGCAAGTCTTGCACATGTATTTCCTGGTCTGAGAGTGACTTCCTGTTTAAACGGGAAGTAATGGATACCAAAAAAAGGTAGAAATGTAAGTATGTGAAAGGAGAATGTATGTGTGTGAAAGCAAAAATGTATGTGTGTTTAAGGAGAATGTATGTGTGTGAGAGAATAGAGATGCATGTATGTGAAAGGAGAATGTATGTGTGTGAACAGAGAATGTATGTATGTGAATGGAAAATGTATGTGTGTGAAAGCAGAAATGTATGTATGTGAACAGAGAATGTATGTGTGTTAAAGCAGAAATGTAAGTATGTGAATGGAGAATGTATGTGAGAGTGCCAGAATGAATTATGGCTTGTACAGCCCCTAATATAATCCTGTGCAACTTTGCTATTGGAATCCTTTAGGATTTTTTTACATTATTATATTATTATTTTTTGTTTACTTGCCAGACTATATATATATATATTGTTTAGTGTTATGAATCAGCTGATGAAGACATGTAGGATGAGAAGTCCTGATACAGTCCACCTACCAGAATAACTCACTCAATTAAGTGCACAGCAGTGTCTGCCTGCAATGTTGTATAGAAATTAGTGAAAATGTGTGTACAAATTGTAATCAGAATTGGCTTATCTAAAAGCAATGAGGACTGAAATATTTAAGACACATATAACTAAGCAGAGTTTACAGTTCTGATTGTGAGTAGATAATGTGCTACTTATTACTAAAAATAGCTCATTGTATCAAATAAATATTATTCCTTGTAAAAAAAAAAAAAAAAAAAAAAAAAAAAACCTTCTTAACCCCTTAACTGTCAATCACAGTTTTGAACATAGACATTATAGTGCACTATCCAAATTTTTTATAATTCATGAACAAAGACATTTTTTAAGATGATATTGATATACCATTTCCATGGTGTCACGCCCCTGGACTTTTGTTTGTGTTTTCTTTCCCCATGTGTGACCTAGTTTCTGCCATTTGCCAATTATGAGTTAATCACCTTCATTGTGTTCACCTGTCTGCCACTCGTTATCTGCCCTATATTAGTTGCTGTCCATTTAGTTCTAGTTTGTCGGTTATTGTTGATGTTACCCTGTGTGTGTACCTCCTCATCTTAAGTTCCATTAAATCTCTCATTCCCGGTGTAACCTTCGTCTCCAATCCTATTTTGTGTGCACCGCACAGAGCCGTGACACATGGTAATGCAATGTCTGATTTTAAAATGTGTTTCAAAGGATGCATTTTGAGATTTTAAGTTTTCAATTGATATATAATTTCTTATGATTTCTAAAGCATGATAGGGAAAAAAGGCAACTAAGAAGGCTATCTGTGACAAAGTTCAGAATTCGTGTTATGATGTAGATTTTTCAGGTGCACTCTTGTCATAAATTAATCTATTAATTTTCCTACAAAATTTTTTAACAACAACAAAAAAGAAGTGGTAAAATATCTCTTTAGGAGTCTTAGACCTTTCCAACGATATATGGTTTGTCATGATTAGATTAGGATTTAATTGTAAAATAGTGACGTAAACTTAGGCGTCACACAGAGGGGACGGGTGACAGTTAAGAGGTTTAAGCTTCTTAGTATAGAAGTGTCTTCAATGAGACATTTTCTAGGAATTTAGCTCATAAGCCATATAAACAAGTATTTCAGGGCTTGTAGATACTGTATGTAGGTACAGTTGTTGATTGGAAGAAAAAAAAAATACAGGAGTTAAAATTGAGAGTGATGAAATTATACAGAATAGTAGAGTGTGCAATGCCTTTTTACATGTTGTTGTTGTTGACTTTGTTGTTGAAATGTACAAACCCGATTCCAAAAAAGTTGGGACACTGTACAAATTGTGAATAAAAAAGGAATGCTATAATTTACAAATCTCATAAACTTATATTTTATTCACAATAGAATATAGATAACATATCAAATGTTGAAAGTGAGACATTTTGAAATGTCAAGCCAAATATTGGCTCATTTTGGATTTCTTGAGAGCTACACATTCCAAAAATGTTGGGACAGGTAGCAATAAGACGCCGGAAAAGTTAAATGTACATATAAGGAACAGCTGGAGGACCAATTTGCAACTTATTAGGTCAATTGGCAACATGATTGGTTATAAAAAAGAGCCTCTCAGAGTGGCAGTGTCTCTCAGAAGTCAAGATGGGAAGAGGATCACCAATTCCCCCAATGCTGCAGCGAAAAATAGTGGAGCCATATCAGAAAGGAGTTTCTCAGAGAAAAATTGCAAAGAGTTTGAAGTTATCATCATCTACAGTGCATAATATAAACCAAAAATTCAGAGAATCTGGAACAAACTCTGTGCGTAAGGATCAAGGCCGGAAAACCATACTGGATGCCCATGATCTTCGGGCCCTTAGACGGCACTGCATCACATACAGGAATGCTACTGTAATGGAAATCACAACATGGGCTCAGGAATACTTCCAGAAAACATTGTCGGTGAACACAATCCACCGTGCCATTCGCCGTTGCCAGCTAAAACTCTACAAGTCAAAAAAGAAGCCATATCTAAACATGATCCAGAAGCGCAGGCATTTTCTCTGGGCCAAGGCTCATTTAAAATGGACTGTGGCAAAGTGGAAAACTGTTCTGTGGTCAGACGAATCAAAATTTGAAGTTCTTTTTGGAAAACTGGGACGCCATGTCATCCGGACTAAAGAGGACAAGGACAACCCAAATTGTTATCAGCGCTCAGTTCAGAAGCCTGCATCTCTGATGGTATGGGGTTGCATGAGTGTTCCTTGCCGCTGTCGCCTCTGGCTTGCTCAGTTGGGGACACCTAATTTCTAGCGATTATCGCCGATTTGATTGCACAGATACTATTTAAACTAAACTGAGCTAGACAATGACATTTCTGAATTCAATAATGAAATGCCTTTAACTGAAAATTGAGTGTTTAATCTTACCATTATATATTACTGACACTCTGTCCTCCAATTTGATACTGTTAAGTGCTTTGACACAATCTGTATTGGTAAAAGTGCTATATAAATAAAGGTGACTTGACTTGACATGAGTGCGTGTGGCATGGGCAGCTTACACATCTGGAAAGGCACCATCAATGCTGAAAGGTATTAAGGTTAAGTGGTCCAAGTTCTAGAACATCCAGACGTCGTCTCTTTCAGGGAAGACCTTGCATTTTCCAACATGACAATGTCAGACCACATACTGCATCAATTACAACATCATAGCTGCGTAGAAGAAGGATCCGGGTACTGAAATGGCCAGCCTGCAGTCCAGATCTTTCACCCATAGAAAACATTTGGCGCATCATAAAGAGGAAGATGCGAAAAAGAAGACCTAAGACTGTTGAGCAACTAGAAGCCTGTATTAGACAAGAATGGGACAACATTCCTATTCCTAAACTTGAGCAACTTGTCTCCTCAGTCCCCAGACGTTTGAAGACTGTTATAAAAAGAAGAGGGGATGCCACACAGTGGTAAACATGGCCTTGTCCCAACTTTGAGATGTGTTGATGCCATGAAATTAAAAATCAACTTATTTTTCCCTTAAAATGATACATTTTCTCAGTTTAAACATTTGACATGTCATCTATGTTGTATTCTGAATAAAATATTGAAATTTGAAACTTCCACATCATTGCATTCTATTTTTATTTACAATTTGTACAGTGTCCCAACTTTTTTGGAATCGGGTTTGTATTTCATTATAAAAAAGATAGTTATACAGTTATATCTGTAATACATACTAGATCTACAATGATAGTTAATTGTTGTTTGGTCTTTTTACAACTGAAAAACTGTTGTGCTTCTTCCTTCAATAAATAGTTGATGAATAATTACTTGTTATTGTGTTGTCTGTTGTGCATTCTGTATTGCTGTCTTGTTTATCTATGCATCATGTGCCCATTTCAGGATATATGTTTTTCTTTTCTTTTTTGTGCCCACTTTTAATGCTTCATCGATGTCCGATAATCAATTTTTTTTTTTTTTATTAATAGCATTTGCACATCACATAGAGAGGGAGTGTGACAAACTGTATTGGATTAAATGATAAGACTGTTATGATTTACTCACCTCAAAACTATGAGTTACTTTTTTTCTGTCATACATAAAATAAGATTTTTTTTTTCTCTCTCTCTCTCTTTAAACGAAAACGGTTTGCTGTACCAACATTCTTCAAAATATCTTCCTTTGGGTTCTGCAGAAGAAAATAATTTAGGTATGGACATTAAGGAACATGAGAGTGAGTAAATAATGACTGAATTTCCTTTTTTCGTTAAACTATTCCTTAAATATGCCCCCAAAATATCATAGAAGCCAGTGAATCAAATCTGAACTTTCTGGATTTTTCTGAAATGTGTATCTGAGTCCATCTGAGGCTAAGGCTAATCATTTGGTTTGAATGAAACATGAATAAAAACCATACACTAGGACATTGGTTGAGTTGGTGGTTTCATAAACAACAACCAACACTGTCATAAAAGTGGCACTTGTATACACTTTGACAAGACCTTTGAGTCCAAGACCTTTTTTTAACTTGTACATCTCTCCCTGCCAGAAATGTTAAATGGACCAGTGGACAAGTTCAGCATTTCTCCTCTGCATTTCCTGCTTTATGACAGTTTTGTGTAAACTACTTTGACAGCACTTGGAAGCTCAGCGCAGAGTCTTGCGAGTTTTATTCTGGTGACACTGTACCGGAACAGCCTTTGGCAATGCAAATTTCCTGTACAGAATGTCTGCCCTGTGCTCAGATAAAATGGGAAAGATGATGTTCACTCTCATACTACTCTTTCCTCGTTGGACACTGAATAAGCGAGCCATCATGTATCTCCAGACAATTCTGTGTTTATCATCCAATTCGGTCAGACTTTATATTAGGTGGCCTTAACCACTATGTACTTACATTGTGTTCATATTGTATTTCAAAACACTTTTGCTGCTATTAAGGTGGGATATGGATAAGGTTAGGGACAGGTTAAGTGGTATGGGTAGGTTTAAGGGTGGGTATAGGTATAAGGGATGGGTCAACAGTGTAATTATTGATGTAATTACAGAGATTAATTACAGATGTGATTACATAAAGGTATTATTTCCACTTTAATTTCAATGTGTTTGTTTTTCGTAAAGTGGTCAATCTATCACGATAAAAGCAAAGATAGCATCAAATGAGAACTTGACAACTGCGCCATTCTTGAAAACTCAAGGAGGTGCATTAATTTTCATCATGCGCTCAAAGACCTTGTATGCTCTTTCAGGATTTTAAGTGCCATCTTAGCCTGGCATCAAGCCAAATCAGAACCACTGGACTGGGCCCACAATTGTTCTTGAATATGTTGTATGACCTCACAATATTATGCTGTGCTCACCAGAGGAAGATCATAATGGACAGTGATCATCAAACGGCGTCTCTTGTTCCAAGCGTAAATGGCTGGTCATTTAATTAGAATTTCTCCAACACAGAATACTGATGAGAACTTTGTTGTTATCTCTCATTTTCTCTTTACAAAAAAGACTAATCTATATAAGCCTTCAGCAGGCTTCAAATTCATTTTAGAAGACAGGCTAAGGTCAAGGATGAACACATGTTGGTAAGAATGTCTAAAAACATTTAGCACATAATAATTATCTTGCAGTTTAGTTTTATTTTCCCATAATATCTGAAGAACAACACAGTCTCACTTCCAACTCGTCACATATTGATGCTTGGTCAGGACCCTCTAGCGTCGCTTTTTGACACACAGGGTACCCCTTTAGTGTAATTTTTCGACGTGCAGGGTCCTCCATTGCTTTAAATAAGAAACCCTTAGTGTCAATATTAGCCGACGAAAAAGGCTTATCGTCATGATTAAATTATATATTGGGCAATAATATTGCTATTATTGCATTTATGTTGGGGTGTGTCACAACAGTTTTATTTATATTACACTATTTACACATTTATGAACACGTAACCCAACCCCTGCCCCTAAACCTACCATTTCTCAATAAAACACAAGATATAACAGGCAGATACAACTACCGTCATAATTTATTAAAAAATAATAATAATATTCCAAGTCTTTCGAGGCAAAACAATTGATTTATGAGAGGAATAGACGCAATCACAGTCTCCGTCCACCGTAAAGCTCTTCCTGTGTGCTGTCTCTGTGTGGAAATTTAAAAAAAAATGCCACCAGAAGAAGCCTTACGTTAGCAATTTGCTCTTGTGTGTCTCGTGACCGATTGCGTCATGCTGTAGTGAAATGCCATTGCTCTTGAGTGTCTCATGACCGTGACCGATTGCGTAATGCTACAGGAGTATCTTTTTGAATGAGATGTGAGTGCGTTAACAGAGCAGGATCATTTGACTTCAGAAGACTTGGAATGCAACACGACATGTTTGTAATGCTTTTATACTGCTTGTTGGTTGTTTTTTGCAATAAATTCCTGTGACTGTACTTTTATTTGCCTGTTACGTGTTTTATATTGTTCAGATGTGGGTAGGTTTAGGGTAGGGGTGGGGTTATGTGCTCCAGTGAAAGTATAAATTTATATAAAATTATTTATATGTAATTGTAACGGGACTGACGAGATGTGAGACGTGTGGATCCATGTGCGAGCTTTTATTGAGCAGAGACGTGGTTGTACAGGCAGGGTCAAACATTGACAAACAGGTATAACAGGGGCGAGACAGAGAGTAAACAAAGACAAGTGTGGGTCGACGATCGGTGAACAGTATCCAAAAGGGCGAGTCAGGAGAGGTAATCCAAAACGTAGCAATAGTCCAGGCAGGGGAAACAATCCGAACAAGGCAGGGCAAGACAAGGCAAGACTATGGAAACTAACTAGGCTCTGTAGGGCAGCGATAATGCATACAATACTCGGCACTGATGCAGAGAAAGTCCATGGCTTAAGTAGGGGGTGAAATGGGAATCAGCTGTGTGCGTGTGATCAGGTGAGCGTGTAATTAGTGAGATGGCTGATGGGAAATGCAGTCCATTGTGTTGGGTCAATGTGGTGGGTGAGTGACCTCTGGTGGTGAATTAATGGAAGTGCACAGACAGATTCGTGACCCCCCCCCCCCCCCCCAAGGAGCGGATTCCAGACACTCCCACTCAGAAAAATCCAGGAGGGCGGTGGAGTGGAGGCGGAACAGGGGGAGGGATGAGGAAGTGAAGAGACCTGGAACTGAGGAAAAGCCGACAGAGAAGGGCACAGAGGCGGAGCAGACGAAACAGGAGCCCACCAGGGCGGAACAGACAGGACAGGAGCCCACCAGGGCGGAGCAGACGGGACAGGAGCCCACCAGGATGGAGCAGAAGACCACCACAGCGGAGCGGACAGGGCAGACGACCCCCAAGGCAGAGCAGAAACCCACCAGGGCGGAGCAGACAAGGCAGGAGACCTCCACGACAGATCAGGAATCCACAGCAGAGACTGGGACCTAGGGAACATTGAGACACAAGGACGAGAAAGAACATGCACAAACACAAGGAGGGAACATGAAAAAACCATCAATAAGTTCCCGGACTAGGACTGGACAGGACGACAGTTCATAAACAAATGCATTGGCTGAGACAGGACTGATAGATAACTGTTCATTACTGATTTCTTTGGAGATGACAGGGTTAACAGGACAGAGCTGGGGTGTATTTATGGTTTCTGGGCTCAAAACAGGCAGTTCAATATAGGATTTATGGATGGAAACTGGGGAGACAGACTGTTCACTAGAGGTAGATTTCTTGACAGAGACAGATAAAACAGACAGTTCAAAATCAGCCACCATGGCTGGTTCAGGACAGGAAGAGAGTTCACAGACGGCCTCCCTGGCCATGATAGGACAGGGCAAAAGTTCACTGACGGCCCCTATAGCCGTGACAGGACAGAACGAGAGTTCCTTGACGGCCTCCATAGCTGTGACAGGACAGAACGAGAGTTCCTTGACGGCCTCCATAGCCGTGACAGGACAGAACGAGAGTTCATTGACGGCCTCCATAGCCGTGACAGGACAGAACGAGAGTTCATTGACAGATACCGCTGACACCTCTGGAGGTTCTGCGGTGGTTGCCGCCACCTCTGGAGGTTCTACAGTGGTAAACACATAACTTCGGGGAACCCAGCAGCGAGCGCCACTACCTCAGGAGGTTCTGCAGCGTCAGCCACCACCTCTAGAGACATCATAGTGGACGCCGCCACCTCTGGGAGTTCTGTGGTGGTGTATGCAGCCCAAACACACCAAAATGCGATCCCCATCATGGGAAGCACTTCAGACAGGGGAATCAGTTCAAGAACAGGAGGGCTAGAGTGAGTGGGTTTGGGGATACCAGCCGTGCGTGCAGACACCAGCGGTACATCCCTTACACTAGACATCAAACTCAATATATGACGAGTTGGGAGTGAGACCTGTTGTGAAGAAAGTTATCAATTTGTTCAAATCTTACAATTCAGCTCCATAGTGCTGAATAGTGGAGCAGGACCCTCAAGAAATATGCCATTTGAAATCTGCCATCTCTGCTGTAAGGGAAGGAGGTAAATTTAGCTCAAAGGGAATAATTTTTTATTTTATACGAAATTTGGACAGAATCACTGTTTTACGGCTGATCAACGGAATTGGCCAGTGATTCACTGAACGGGCCATATAACATCAACTCTGCAATGGATTTTAAAAAAAATAAATAAACTTTTTGATGACATTCTAATTATATGACCAGCACCTGTACAATACCCCATCTCTTCTCTATGTGGCGGCCCACCTTTACTGCCAGAGGTCCAAAACAATCTACTCCCATAGAATAAAGGGGGGGGTTTGAATAACCGCAGGTTCGATGGAGGTAGGTCTGACATCTTTGGAATCGTCGGTTTGCCTCTCCACTTTGTACAGTCGAGACAGTTATGCTGATGCTTCTTTATCGCTTCTCTTCCCTGTAAAATCCAAAACTTACGCCTCAGCTCGGCGTACACTCTACCAGCTCCTGGATGATGTAGTTGGGCATCATAATGCTTAATTAAGAGCTTCACTACTGGATTGGTTGGAGAAAGAACTATAGGGTGTAGGACATCATCACTCAAGTTATCGCACCTACGAAGTCGTCCTCCCACTCTAATCAAATCCAATCTGTGCTATCAGCCGCCCTAGGAAGGGATCGCTCTGTAGCCTCTTGAAATTCGCGATAGCTACTGAATTGAAGGGCATCAGGAACAACATCTTCAGTCACACTTAACGATCCGCAAAATGTGGATTTCTTAAGTTCTTCATGAACTTCTTTAAGAACTTGACCTTCTGGTGCCTTAGGCCAACAGCAATTAGATTGCATCAAGAAGGCTGGACCTCGTTTCCATAACATGTCTCCAGCGTGAAACCATCGGCAGGATTGGCTGCTGAATCAATATAACGCCAAGATCCAGGGTCTTAATTTCCGTGACTCTGACTCCTACAAACACCTTGTATCTGCAATAATCAGAATTCAGCCAAGTCAGACCAGTACACAAATTGACGAATATCTACAGTCAGTTCTTTTTTCAAGACGTCTCCTAGCTGGGCTCCTGTCAACGCAGCACAGAGCTCCAAACGAGGAATGGAGATCTGTTTCTTTGGAGCAACTCTTGACCTTGCAACCACGAAGGCTACTTGAACATTGCCCTGATCGTCTTCAGAACACAGGTACGCTACCGAACCGTAAGCTCTTTCAGAAGCGTCACAAAACACATGAACGCTTCGACTCTTGACAGGGTACTGCAGGCTGGAACCGTAGCTTCTTGGCAGACAGATCTGTGACAATTTTGGGAGTTCGCTCTCCCATTGATGCCAACTGGCCAGCAGATTCTCGGGTAGACTGGGGTCATCCCATTCTTGTCTTTTGTCCCATAACAACTGGACAATAATCTTTGCTCTTGTGGTATACAAAATGAGATACCCAAGGGGATCTTAAAGCTTGGCTAAAGTGCGATAGATCTTTCGCATAGTAACATCACCTTCCTCCCTCTGGTATGGTTTGTACACCAAGGTGTCAGATCTCCATTGCCATATTAATCCAAGGGCATTCTCCTGAGGGTTGGTCATTTCTGGGGTGAGCCAAATCTCACCACTGTTAGACTTCAACTCTTCAGGAAAGTGGTAAATAACCTCAGTGATGTTACTGGCCCACTGCCTCAACTCAAATCCGCCCTTCATAAGACAACATTGCAGCCTTTTTGCCAGCTTGCTAGTTTGAGCTTCAGTTGGGACACTCTTCAGACAGTTGTCTACATAGAAGCTGCACTCAACCGTTCGACGCAGTTCATCGGTAGCCTCGAGATTTCTTTGCGCATGTGTCTGCTGTGCGTAAGTAGCACAACAGGGGCTACAAGTAGTACCAAATGGTAAAACTTCCCACTGGTATGCTACTGCTTGTTTAGTGGTCTTGCCATGGCGCCACATAAATCGGAGGAAGGGCTTGTCTTCATCAATTAAATTATAAATATTTCAGTTTTAAACCATGAAGGTGTGGGATTACAAATTTATTTAAATGTTTAATTTAGATTCCAATGTAATAGTGTACCAACTGAAGAAGTTATATACATTGTATTTAGCATTTATGGTGAAGATGATGACATCAGATTAACGATTCTGTTAAACAAAGCTTGTAGCAAAAGGTTCCTGCCAGTTCCTGTTCATTCCATTGTAAGTTAAATGAGTCGGATCCCTGAGACTCAAATCTTTTGTTCTGCAAATGGCTCTCGGAGCCCCCTGGCCCAGACATGAATCGTTAGACTGATTGGATTATCAATGCAATTGAGTGTTGTTGATTGGGTCTGTCTTTCTCATTTGCATGCTTTGTTTAAGGTCGTCACCTAGGTGCTATGTTTCCATTCCTAAGCACTGCCCCCTAAATGTATTAAAACTACAATGTATCACTGCTTTTAGTTAGACTTGGATGACTACAGCGACGCATCGAGTTCTCTTCTCAATAAAGAGGAACTTCTGTATGAAAAGATATCCCAACGTCTCCTGGTCTTTGCTTCGACAAATGGAATACACTTTAGAAGATAAAAGTTCACAACAAAGGCAAGCCAGTGGCATACTACACAAACAATTTGCAAACTGCATGAGCGTATAATGCCCCTGAAGAAGTTTTCAAATCCAGTCAATTCATTAAGCTACAGAAAGTGAAAGTAAAAACTAACCGAGCTTTCGGCATCTGTCGCTACATTAACACTACATTAATTATTGGGTATTGTCTTAATTTATTTTCTAATAATCTAATAATCTTCTATTGTTGGTCCCTTAAATTTATCAAGGTTAAACAGTTACTAAGGACTTTGTAGCAACGCTTAAGGGAATACTTAGATAATTAAGGGGAATACTTAATGACAGCCTCTTAAGGTTAAGGATGGCTGCACACTAGAGGATTTTAAGGCTGATTTTAAGCCCCATTTGTCCCAAAATCCTCTATTGTGTGGTGTCATTACGATTATTTATCTGCTCCCGATTGAGATGGAGCGTCGCCAAATTCAAATCATAAATATCAAACGTTTGATATTTCATCCCATCCTCTGAGGATGAAGATTTGGAGGGGCGGCCCACCCTCGGATGTTGTCGCCACTACCGAATTGGACCTAGAGTTGATGGCCGTGCTTTCCCGGGCCGCCGCGAGCATAGGGCTGGAGGCATACACACCTCCCAGTCCCGAGCCCTCGTGGCGGGATGATTGGTTCTTCGGCACGGGCCGTGGCTCGCGAACATGCCCTGACCCGGTTCCTCATGCATCCTCCAGAGCTGCTCTACCCCGTCCTGAATCATCACCTAGGCTGGCGCCTCTAATAGGAGTGCGGCGCCCCCCGTGCCCCAGCCGGCCCCAAAATTGTCCAGGGAGCTAGGCAATAAAGCGGCCCTGACACGGGCAACCTGGAAATGTGGGAAGCTTTTCTTTCTCAGGAGACGGTGAGGACAGCGCCGCTCCTTCCCCCAGAAGAGGGTTGGGTGGAAAATTGTTTGTTTCTGTTCCACATTGTGAATCCTCTGTGTTCTCAGGCTCACGGGCTGACAGTGTGCAACGTATTGCCTCCTCACTCTTGCCCACGACGCCCCCTCTTGGCAGCGCCCAAGAGACTGTGGTTGGGAGATGCAATGCCTCTCCACGCATCTCTGGCCAGTCCCTCCGGGGATGCGGGGAGTTCTGCTGTGATCCGTCAGAAGCCGATGCCTTCTGTGCTATCCAGCTCGACTCCCCTCAGCTGCACCACCGCAGGTACGTTGATTGTCCCTTTGGTGCCACTTGCACGGAGTTTGGGGCCATGGCTTATGCTGCCCAACCCATCCCGCTGGCTCATTCGCACAATCCGAATCAGATATGTGATTCATTTCACCAGTATAATATTATACTAATAACAAACTGAGGTCATACTATCCCTTACATTTAGTGACTTTAAAATGCATTGCAATGGCATTCCAAGTAAACTTGAAGTGTCCTAATGGCACAATTAGTGTGTGCTTCTAATGCAATAAATTAACCTTTATAAATAATTATACAGCTTAAGAGATTGCCTTTTACTAACACCCCAAACATACCAGTCAACTCAATTATCCAGAGAACATCAGTGGAACACTGGACACAGACATTTGAACATTGGCTGAAGGAAGCACTGCAGACTGGATTCGAACTCAGGTCGCAGCCACACACGTGACAAAAACAATAAAACCCATTACAAATGAGGCATTTGTTGCATCCAGTGGGGAAATAATTACTGATTAGAATGACTTATTCTGTCTTTTTACGCGTCACGTTGCATCGTGCCGCGTAAACATTACCATGCCTGCATTTGTGATCGGAGAAACAACAAACAACAAGCGCTACTCTACACTGCTCAAAATTCGAGTTTGAATAGTAAGTGCCAAATTCTTTAAACATGAAAACATACTTACAGGCTGTGAGTCAGAAGCGCCAGACCTTGCAAAGTTGGAATTTATAGAAACAGTCTTTAAGCATAGCTGGCAGGCTACTCCCAGGTTCAGGAAATAGGAATAAAACCATCCTTAACATTTCTGTCCATTGTCTCTGCACGCTTCGACTCTCAATACACTGCACAAATGTTAATGTAAAATGCAATGAAATGTTTTGGTGGTTTGCCGGTCTCGCAGTACGCTGCGGATTTAAATGTGCCGTATGATTTTAAATTATTTTGTTACTTTTCATGTAGTTAACGTCTCTGACTTTATTTGACATTTTAACTTTTTTGTGTAGTTTTGAGGGCTGGAAAGTATAATTTTAATAATTCGTATAATAATTCATAATATTTTGACAGCCCAAAGGGCTGCAGTCCACATTTCCAAGTGCAACGTTGTCGTTGTCCGTATGGGACATTAAAGAACCATTAATGGAATAAAGTGTGTTGGTACAGGTGCATTGGAGTGTATTGGGAACATACTAAAGTAATAAATCTTCTGATCATTTCAAATCCATGACTATATGTTGTTTACATATCTTTACTTTTGTAAATACTTTCTATATATGAGCATGGACAACACAACCAGTCATAAGGGCCAGTTCTTTGAAACTGAGATTTATACATCATCAAAGCTGAATAAATAAGCTCTCCATTGATGTACGGTTTGTTATGATAGGACAATATTTGGCCGATATACAACTATTTGAAAATCTGGAATCTCAGGGTGCAAAAAAAAATCTAAATATTGAGAAAATAGCCTTTTATGTTGTGCAAATGAGGTCTTTAGCAATGCATATTACAAATCAAAATTAAGTTTATATGACTCACAATGCGATTTACTAAAGTCTGCGCTCTCAAATTACTGGTATTTGCCATTATTTAATGCCCAAAAAAGAATGTCTTAAACGGTTTTGCGCTTGAATGGCTGCATTTGTTGTTGCTAGTAGGAGGCACCGCAGAGAACAGAGAGCACGTGGTAGAAGGGAGAGGATTTTTTCCACACGTATTAATTTAAATGGAATTCCAGAAGAACACTATTAATTTACATATATATATATATATATATATATATATATATTAGGGGTGTCAACATTAATGCGTTAACACATGCGATTAATCAAAATAATTTAATGCGTTAATTTTTTTTTTTAACGCAGTTTGATAAGGTTTGATCCCAACTTCTTCCCGACATCGCAGCGCTGAAGGTTATCTATAGGCCCTTTCACACCGCAGGAACCATTTCATAGTACCCGAACTAATTATGGAACTACCCACTTTTTGGAGTGTTCGCACCGCGGGAACTAGGAACTGTTTTAGTTCCCGGAACTCCGCTTGGAGGAACTAATTAGCTCCTACTTCAGAGTAGGGTCTAAAACAATTCCATAGGAACTGTCGTGACATAAGTGTACGCTGATTTGCTAAACGCGTATGAAAACGCTCTCACCTGCCATGATTTAAAACGCCATGTAAACACATACTGTGTAAACATTGCATCAACTTACATATCGCAAGAATGGAGAACAGATAGATGGACGGACGCTGAGGTGCAGGCACATTTGAACATTTTGAACTCCTTTCCGATCTTTCAATCGCTTGACGTATAAGTTACGTCGACATTCCATGTCCATTATTGTGAACCCCGCAAGACAATAAAAACAGCTCCGATCACAGCATCCTCCATCCTTCTGTTGTGAACGTTGTTCTTCTTTGTTTTTGTTGTTGAGCGCCACGCACAAATGACGTCGCTGTCGACCGGCTTACATCACTTCTTAGTGCCCACTGTCGGTGCGGATGCAACCCTTTAAATGGTACTGGGAAATAGTTCGCGCAAAATCGTCCCAGTACTTTAGTACTGTACTTTTAGTTCTGGAACTAAAGTGGTGCGAAAGGGGCTTATCATTGTGTGATGAGGGTACATCGAACCAGTGTTGCCAGGGTAACAGCACAAGTGGGCTATTTTGAAAATACAGTCGCGGGAAAAATTACAGAGCCGTGGGTTGCGTTTTTTTAAGGCTACTTTTATAATGTACCGCGGCTGCCCAAAGTGTATATAGACAAATAAAAATTAAAATAGATCATTTTACTAATGTGTATTATACTTGGAATGTATCCCTGGCAACTTAAGAATGGAGAGGCGGTTGTGTAACATCACAAACAACATGAGTTTCAGCCAGAGCAGCAGAAATAAACATGACAACCGCCACTATAGATTATATAAAATAATAAACACATGATTACGATAGGATATTTGTATGTGATATTCTTGAGTTGAATGTGTACCTCTGAAATGCTAATTTGTGCATCGATATAAAAGGCTATAAATAGCATATTTTTAACAACAGTAAACGACCAAATTCTACATGTGATAACAAAAGGAAGTTATTACAAACACTCAATGGTGGTTTGAAGTGAGTTCTGAGTAAAAGTTTACTATTAATCTCATAAATTGTCTTATGAAGCATGATGCTAATGTTAGCTTTAATGCACTTGCAGAACAGGTCCAATTCTTCTTCATAATGCATTTTGTCATAATACTTCACGTAAGGTCGCAAGAAATGTTTTGTTGTATTTATTTAGAAAAACTTTTGATAATAGTTGGGTAAACCCTGGTAAAAAATAAATATATTTAAATTTTGCTTTTTCAGACACACTTAATATATTTACATTATACTATACTAAGTGCATGTGAAATGTATTATTTTGAAACAACTTTAAGTATATTAAGTGTATTTCAAGATATGTTTAAGTTCAATTTGAATCTATTTGTAATATATTTAAAATATTGTTAAATTGGAACTACTTTAAGTATATTTAGTGCAATTTCAATGAATTTTAATTTATAATGAGCTGAAATACAATTGAAATATACTTGAAGCACATTAATATACTCTAACTGTAGTTCATGAAGTATTAAAAGTACATTTTAAATGTATTCAAAATAAATACATTTAAATTGCACTAAATATACTTAAAGTTGTTTCAAAATAATACATTTAATATGCATTTAGTATAGTATAATGTAAATATATTAAGTGTGTCTGAAAAAGCACAATTTAAATATATTTCTTTTTCACCTGGGAGCTAATGATGCTTTTGGGAAAACAACAGCAGTTGATGGCAGACAAATCATAAAAGTTGTGAAGAAGAGCCCTAAAGTATGTGTCTGTAAAATCACCAACAACCTCTAGAAATCTGGGGTGATGGTCTACAGTCTACCCTCTGCAGGAGACTTTGACACAGAACTACAGAGGCTACACAGCAAGATGCAAACCTCTGACCAGTACCAAAAATAAAAAGGTGAGCAAGTGTTTTATGGACAGATGAGACAAAGATTAACCTTTATCTGAGTGATGCAAAAGCAAAAGTGTGGATAAAAAAGGGAATTGATAATTAACCTAAGCAAACAACCTCATCTGTGAAGCATGGTGAAGGTGGTGTCATGGCATGGGCATGCATGTAAGCCTCTGGAACAAGAGGACAATGACCCAAAACACACTGCCAGTTTATCAGTGCAAAGAGTTTATCAGTGCAAAGAAATGGAAGGTCTTAAATAGCCCAAGTCTATCTCCAGATTTAAATCCGATTTAACTTGAATTGAAACTCCCCAAAACCAGCAACAGTTGAAAATGGCTGTATTAAAGGCTTGAAAAAGCATTTCAAAGGATGAAGCAAAAGTCTAGTGATGTCAGTGGGTCACAGACTCACTGTTGTGATTGCATGCAAGGGATTTGCACCTAAATATTAGCTTTTAATCTTTTACATTTGTTTTAAGTTCAGTTGTCCCAATACTTGTGGTCACATCAGATAGTGGGAGTAAACTGTAAAAGTGCTGTCCTTTTTATTTGGTAAAACTTGTATGTGTTGATACAGCTCATAATACAAAGTGACATTCTGTAGTTTGTCTCATATTCATATTTTAATCATATTTGCAGATGTCTTGACTCCACAGCAAACAAATAAATTTTGTCTTTACTGTCCCAATACTTATGGAGGGCACTGTATGCATATATATATATATATATATATATATATATATATATATATATATACACACATACATACACACACACACACACACACACACACACACACACACACACACACACACGCACACACACACACACACGCACACACACACACACACGCATGAAAGTGATTTTGTGCCTTTTTGGGATGGCACAATAATGTGCTGTTCACTTGCAGAACGCACGTAGTTAATTTAGATAAAGGGGTGCAGAGCCAGTGGTGGTTTTGTAGGCAAACATCAATGTGCTTGAATTTTATGCAAGCAGGTATTGGTAGCCAGTCCAAATTGATGAACAGAGGTGTGGCGTGAGTTCTTTAAGGCTCGTTAAAGATTAATGTTGCAGCCGCATTCTGGATTAATTGTAGAGGTTTGATAGAACTGGCTAGAAGACCTGCCAAGAGAGTATTGCAAGTCCAGACTGGACAGAACAAGAGCTTGAACAAGGAGATGTGAAGCATGTTTCCGAAAGAAAGGGCCTGATATTCATAATGTTGTATAAAGCAAATCTGCAGTTTTAGCAATGTGGCCTGAAAAATTCAGCTGATCATCAATCGCAACCCCAAGGTTTCTGGCTGTTTTTGAAGGAGTTATGGTTGATGTGCTTAACTGGACAGTGAAAATGTGATGAAGTGATAAGTGTGTTGAAACCACAAGCAGTTCTGTCTTGGCAAGGTTGAGTTGAAGGTGATGGTCCTTTATCCAACAATAAATGTCTGTTAGGCATGCTGAGATGCGAGCAGCTATCGTCAAATCATCAGGATGGAATGAGAGGTACATATTTGGTTTCACTTTATTTTGATGGTCCCTTTAACACATTCTATTGACTATAAGTAATGTTGTACCTACATTTCTAGTGTTAGTAGTGTATTAGTTGACTGGTAGGGTTAGGGTTAGATTAAGTTGACACATTCTTGCAAAGTTACTTATAGTCAGTAGAATATCTGTTTGGAGACCAACATAATAAGGAGTTAGTAGATATGAAGCAGACGGTCTACTAATACTCTTATGAGAGTTTGTTAACATGTAGTTGCAACATTACTTAGTGTCAACAGAATGTTCAAAAGGGACCATCAAAATAAAGTGTTACCACATATTTTTATATTTTTGGAATGAGTTAAATGTCATCAGCATAGCAGTGATATGAAAAGTTATGTTTCTGAATAACAGAACCTAGTGATGCCATGTAGACAGAGAAGTGGTCCAAGAACTGAGCACCCCAGTAGCTAGATGTTGCGACTTGCATGTCTCGTCCTCCAAGATACCTCGAGGCTTGAATTTTCTGAATCCGAACATATACATACACTGATGTGCACTGTGCTTGGTAGATCACGTTGGTCATTATGGAAAGGATGTTGCATCAGTGTTCTTTAACCTTTTCACACATGAGTTTAAAATATTCTAGCAGAATATTTTTAGGTGATCCCTTATTTTAGAATGTATAGACCATTTCAAGGACATAAACAATAACAAAGGTGTTGGAATGCTACTGCCCATGTCTGGTCCTGAAGCATTTCTATATTATACTGGTCAAAAGTGTGGGCACTATTACTATTTTTAATGTTTTTCAGAATCAGAATGAGCTTTATTGCCATGTATGTTTATACATGAAGAATTTGTTTTCGTGACAGGAGCTTCCACAGTGCAACAGAATAACAGTGACAGAACAAAAACACAGATAATAAAAAGAAAAATTAAAAAAATAGAAGTAAATAAGGAATAACAATATACAAATTGACAATTGTATGTACAGGTATATTATGTGTATGTAAGTATGTATGTGTTTTAGTTAAGTAAGTGTATAAGTGTATAAATAGAGTGTGTTCCACAATTATTGTCAAGTGTTCATGAGATGGATTGCCTGAGGAAAGAAACTGTTCCTTTGCTGGCCGTTCTGGTGCTCAGAGCTCTGTAGTTGTTACGTGTAGTGTAGTCCTTCAAGGAGTGTGAGGAGGCGACGATAACAAATACGCTCTTTAATGAAGATAAGTAAATACAGGAAGAACATCAATAGAACATCAGTAGGATATAAACTAAACATCATAACCTTAGAACCTCTACATAACGTTATCTAACATTAATCACGGACCACCAAAGAGGGAGAACTCAGGACTTTTAAAGGAACCGGAACAAAAGAGCAAACAACATAATCAAACTCAGGTGGGGACAATAACAGATAATTAACTGACTAGAAACGGAACCTAACCAAATAAGGAGAACGGGGACATGGACAGGCAGACATGTAACAGTATCTCTCCCTCCCGGTAGGCGCGTCCCGCGCCGTAACAGTACCAATGGGGAGGGGGGTGGGCGCCCTGGATGCCGGTGCAGGACGGAGATACCGGATATTAGAGGCATCCAGGGCGGGTCAGGGGACTCTGGCGGCCATGGCGGGTCAGGGGACTTCCGAGGGCCATGGCGGGTCAAGGAGCTTGGAAGGCCAAGGAGGAGCAGGGAGCTTGGGCGGCCATGGAGGATCCAGGGACACGGGAGGTCTAGGAGGAGCAGGGAGCTTGGGAGGCCATGGAGGAATAGCCATAGTGGCCCTGACTAAAGTCCACAGCATGGTCACTATGGCTATCCGGGTCACGGGTAACAGCCCCCCCCCCCAATTTTTTTTGATGAGGAAAGGGGCTTTTCTTCGTGGCTCGGACTCTCGGGGGCGCTCTTGCAGCACGGAGACAGGGAGGCACCTTCGTGGTGCAGGCACTGGGGTGCGCTCTTGCAGGGGACAATAACAGATAATTAACTAACTAGAAACGGAACCTAACCAAATAAGGAAAACAGGGACATGGACAGGCAGACATGTAACAGTAGTGTTGACCAGATGAAAAAAAAAAAAAAGAGTCGACTTTTTCCTTCAACAAGTTGACCAGACTTTTTGAAAGAAGTCTCCAGTGCTCATCAAGCCTGCATTTAATGGATCAAAAATACAGACAAAAAGAGTTATATTTTGAAATATTATTACAATTTAAAATAATTGCAAGCGCGGACTCTCGGGGGCGCTCCGGAAGCGCGAAGACAGGGAGGCGCCTTCGTGGCGCAGGCACTGGGGTGCACTCTTGCAGCGCAGGCTCTGGGCGATGCTCTTCCAGCGCGGATTCTAGGGGGCGCTCTTGCAGCGCGGAGACAGGGAGGTGCCTTTGTGGCGCAGGCACTGGGGTGCGCTCTTGTAGCGCGGGCTCTGGGCGGCGCTCTTGCAGCGCGGATTCTAGGGGGCGCTCTTGCAGCGCGGAGACAGGGAGGCGCCTTCGTGGCGCAGGCACTGGGGTGCGCTCTTGCAGGGGACAATAACAGATAATTAACTAGATAAAAATCTCTGCCAGGATTCAATCAATCAATCCTGTATAAAGCATCATAGGTTCCAGAAAAAAAAAATTAAGCAGCACAATTTTTTTCCAACACCGACAATAACCAAATATCAAATCTGCTCATTAGAATGATCTCTGAAGGATCATTTGACACAAGAAGAGTAAAGGCTGATGAAAATTAAGCTTTGCATCACAGAAATAAATATAAAGAATATTAAAACAAAACCATTATTTTAAATTCTAATAGTATTCCACAATATTACTGTTATTGTCTGTATTTTTTAATCAAATAAAATGGACGCTTCATGAGCATACAAGACTTCATGAACATTAAAAATAGCAATGTGTCTAATAGTAATAAATCTAATACTAATAGTAATGTATAGTGTGACTTTTTACAGTACTGCATATAAACAAAAGACATCCTCTAACTTTCAACTGTTTCCACCCAATTTATTAATATGTGATCAATATCAAAATAAGCAGTCAGTATCTGGTCTGACCAAGAGCAGCTTTAAGTACTACATTGCATTTCATCCTCAAGTTCTCAAACATATCTGGGTGTTCATATGGTCACATGTGGTTTGGCACTGCAGGACAACCAGCTGTCCTTCCTGTCTCCCTGTAGCACTCACTGTCTTAGGTGTCTTACATTACAGATGATGGCTTTCCTAAAGACAAAAGTAGAAAAACAATTATTTAATTTAATGCACAATATTTAAAAATAATACTATTATTGTTTAATACATCAGTACATGCTGGAATTAACATTAGACAAGCTCAATAAGTGATGAAACATGTTTACCGTTACCTTTTGTAAACTACTGCAGTTAACTGTTACACTATACAACATTCAGGTTTACAGTATACATTTCTATAATGTGTTACACACTGCATTTATCTGCTGACAAGATAGCTAGACAACTAATGTGAACTGATATTTAATTATAGCCCTCATAATGCTTGCAATAAAACGGAAATAAAAGCTTGGCCTTTTTCACTAAAAAAAGAATGTAAACAATGACGGAAACACAATGCTGCATCATACTTGAAGAGTTAATGTAAAGAAATACAAATAATCAAATGGGGGAAAAACAAAACAAAACAATATTTCCTTACCTGAATCGAAATGTGCGCTGTATGTCCTAGAGTTGATAGTTGCTATTCTGCCTTCTTGCTTCACTGCTGCAATCCAGGTGCGTTTCTCGGACATCTAACCCTTTAATTTCTGATTATTTATAAATTAATGTTAGTTCCAGCCCAGAGAGAGCACTCAACCACCGAGCACAGGATCTCAATTTTAATTTTGACAATTTAAACAGCAGAATTAAATAAATTAAATCGCAATCCTACTGTGTATCAAGCGCCTGCCACCATTATTTTGAATGTGCTCGAACACTAACCGGAAACGTCCAAAGAACAAAGACGTCACTTCCTTAAACAGCCAAATAGCTGTTGAAATGGTCTATAGCCTTATCGTTTCCATGGCACGTCATGCTTGTCATGTGACACACCTCAGCCACAATAGCGCTGTATGACACATGGATCGCTTTTATGTCATTTTTCCTTTTTTATTATTAATATTCACAAACATACTCACTATATTATGAAATATCTGATATTCCGATTCTGAAATATGTGCAAGTAAATGTATTTGGTTGTTTAAACACTTTTATAATGACCGTGTTAGTTGATCTATACCAGGTGATGGGCGCCGCCATGTTTGTTCGCACTGAATCCAAGCTGTGGGATTTACAACACACAAATTCATCCTCTACTCCCGAAACATGTTAAAGTAAGTCTCCAGTAAACTGGGAGAAGAGCAGAGTAAACTTTAAAGTTATCTACACAATCTGTATATGATATCAATAAAACATGTCGTCAGATTATATTTGTAACGATCATTATTTCTGCTTCCATAGACATCAGCGCATATTTTACAAACTTTAAATGTATGGTTTTGCAAGGACTTATGTGTATTTAAATGTCTGAAATCTAAAATAAGCATTATATGGTTGCAAACACTGAATAAGAGATAATATGACAAGTGCTCGCGCGTCTGATCTGAGAAAGAAGATTTGAATTCAGCAGTTGATGGCGTGACACACTGAACGTTCTAATCACACTGGTGTGATTGTACGCATCAGGGACCAGCCAAGACTGATCACATCGGTGTGATCATACGCGTTAGGGTTCATAGGGTTAATTTGCATTGTCAGTAAATCACCAGCAGAAATTGCCACGCCCATCGGCACTATTTTGGAATTGTGCTCTCACACTAATTTGCCCTGTTTAATAAATCTGACCCTGATTGCATCAAAAGCTTACAGCAGAGCTTGTGCAGCTATCCTAAATTTTAAACTGCTAATAAATAGCTACAAAGGCACTGGGGCCGTAAGGTTCAAAAGCTAGAAGGTAGAGGTCTTCACGGGTCCAAAAATTTGTCACCGAACCGACCCGGACCCGTGTTTTATTTGAAAGTGGGACCCGAACCCATGCAGACCCGAGAAATGCCTTAAATGTACTACCCAGACCCGAAACGGACCTGACTATTATTCGAAAGTTGGACCCGAACCCGGCTGGGAAGACACAGACCCGACTGCACCCGATCGGCACATATTGCACAGCAAACTGCTATTAAGTCAATAACAAGTTGCGAGAAAAAAAACAAAACAAAAAAAAATCCCTTACTACTGTTAGCCTTCTCCCTGACTGTGATGCATACAATCCTCCTAGCCAATACATTTCCATCCATGTTGGCTGTTCGTTCCTCTCTATTGCTGACTGAAGGAGCCTTCTTAATCCACTGATTATTGCTTTAAAAATCTACATGCTTTGTGTATCCGTCAGTGACAGATGACTAATGCAACTTCGCAGTTTTTTTTTTTTTCTTTCTCCATCTCGAGTCAACTTCGACTGTTGCGTTTCCGCAACAATAACTTTACTGCATGCGTGTTCAATAACAGGTGCATCTCTTCCTCAGTTTTGTTTCAGCTTATTTTTTTTTTCAAATCACTCGTGAAGGAATCCATGATCACCGTCCGCATGCAGTATGCTACATTAACTCCGCGCGTGCTCTGCTTCTGGCGGCTCGAGGTAACGTGTTTTTTTTGTTTTGTTGTTTTTTTTTTTTTTATTTCCGCTCACAATTTTCTCATCCCAATTTTGCAAACTGCAAGTTACAAAACACATGCATGCTGACTGACACTGATCTCTGGCGGGTGCGGTGTTCTCCGATTGGCTCAGGTAGGCTATAACACAGAATGTTAAACAGCCCCAGGACCCGAAGTAATAGATTGGGACCCGACCCGACCCGGACCCAGCTGACCATTTCAAATATAGACCTGAAACCATACGGGTCCCGGGTCCTTGGGTCCTCCGTGAAGACCTCTACTAGAAGGTATTAATATGCAGACTTTAGGTACTAATATGTACCTTTAAGTTACAAATACGTACAATTTAGGGGTACAAATATGTACCTTTTAGCTTTTGTACCTATAAAAGACCCCCTTTTTTTCCTGAAAGTTTATGTGAAATTAGAATAAGGGTCTAGTATGAGGGATGATCTACTATTTCCAGTATATTTCTGAAGTGTCGATGTGGATCTGATGGCTAATATTGCCCACAGTCCACAGTGCTTTGGAGGAGTTTTCGGTTCAGATCTACAAATAAAAAACAAAAAAACTACAAACAAACAACAGTGCTCAGTTTGATGTGGTAGTATTCTTAAAAAAAAAAAAAAAAAAAAAAAAAGATTACATACTTTCAGGGCGTAATGTAAGTAGGCAAATTGTGACAAAACGGTGTGCTACTGGGAGATACACATCTTTTTGTCTATGACTTCTCTTATAAAACAGCATTTTTTTTTTAGGTGTTGAAGATCGAAGATTAGCCAATAGGCTGTCAGTTCATTAAATGATATGCTTTTTGCCCCCAAAAAAGCAGATGGTCCCACTTTATATTAGGTGGCCTTAACTACTATGTACTTACATTTAAATTAATAATTTGGTACAATGCACTTATTGTGTACGTACATGTTTTTACATTGTACTTGTATTTTTATAATACCTATATGTAATTACATCTGTAATCAATTTCTGTAATTACATTTATAATTACACTGTTGACCAACCCCTTACACCTAAACCCACCCTTAAACCTACTCAGACCAACAAACCTGTCCCTAACCTCACCTATATCCCACCTCAATAGCAGCAAATGTGTTTTGCAATACAATATGAACACAATAAGTACATTGTACTTATTTTTGGATGTAAGTACATAGTAGTTAAGGCCACCTAATATAAGGTGTGACCAAGCAGATTATTCAGTATAATGAAACAACTATTCTATTAACATCTATTTAAAAAAGTGATGAAAAGAAGAAAAAGGCTTGTTTTCTCCTTTCCTTGGCCTTTTTTTAGTTAACCTTTGAGGCTTGCCTTAAAGCAGCTTTTGATTGAACCAGTCGAACTTTGATGCAATACGTCACACTGATGTGGTGTTGGCACCGTGTCAAGGTGGACAACATTTTTTACCGGCATGCACTGCTTTAAATCAGACACCAGTCTTTTCAGTACCAGATTAAGTCATTTACACACCTTTCATGTCCGTGATTTAAAATGCTCATTGGCTTTCACTGATTTCACTGATTGTGTCATGCCATGATGTACGCATTTGAATGAGATATGTCCATTTATGGATTCGATAAGGATATTCAATATCCTTATCCACTCCACTCTGAAATATCATGAAGGATTTATTTGGTTGTTTTTGAAAAAACAACTAAATAAATTGTGCCGACCCCATTAAAATAGTCCCATAGTGACACTTAGTGGTCATAGCAAATTGAAGTTTTAAGTGTGTACCTCTAGAGTTTCCGTAGTTAGTGTTGCGTCAGAAGAAATTCAACAGAACGCTGTATTTCTCTGCCATGCGGTTTGATGTTACAAAAGCCATGAAAATATATGTCTGTGAGTATTTAGTTCAATATTTCTCTTTGTTAACAGAGTAAAGTGCAATTTAAGGAGACGTGTAGAAAATGTATTTTTCCAAAATATAAAATTGCAAAGCAGATTTGTTTGATTGTCTATATAGAAAGCAACATGTTAAATGTGTTAAATTTGAATGTAACAATTGAGTTGTGATGCACAAGACACATTATTTGACATTTTCTTTATTTGTATGTTCAGTTTTACAGTGCCTCCTTCAAGTAAACAACACTCAATTAAAACCTGGCATCTGAGTCTTTCTTGGAAGACCATGTTAGCTATCTGCCAAGCTAGTCAGGCTCAAGCACTTCAGCAGTCATCCTAGTAAGGGCAGAATAGTAAAAAGACAACTTCGTACAGCTTTCTGAACTCAGTGGGAAATACAAAGCCCCAGCCACCAGCGAACTCCAACTCTCTGGCTTAAATGCAAGGCAAGTAGTCACAATGACCCAACCTATTGAAGAAGACGTGAGTGAACAACTAGAAATAAGATCATGTTGCTCCAGGACCTCACGTTCAAGTCGGGATTCATCAGCCAGTGGAATGGGTATCAGAGCACGTGCAAAGGCGGAAGCAGCACGGGCGCAATTGGCATTTGCAAAGAAAGAAGCAGAGATGAGGAAAGAAGAAGCATACATTGTGGAAGAAGCAGCTAGAAAGAAAGCAGAGCTTAAAGCAAACTTACACACGCTGCAGATAGAACGAGCAGCTGCAGCTGCTGTTGCTGTTGCAGAAGCAGAGGTGTTGGAGGCAGCTGCCGAGGAAGAGCTCGGAGAGACAGATCGTAAAAGTTCCATAAGGTTGTCTCTACAAAACTTAACAGTTTCCCAGTGGAAGTGTTTCCAGTCCTGTCATGCAACACTCAGTCACAAATCCACTTCCAGACTTAAATACACTTGATCTCTCTTGTCCACCAGTGCATCAGCAGAAGAAGGTCAGTGGTGGGACAGCTAGCTATATGAGAAATAGTAAAATACAGGCAAGTGAAATCAGTGACTATGAGTTCAGTGAGTTACCTGCTCAATATCCTATAAAGCAGAACACTAACCGGAATTCTGTTAGCAATCCCTTTACTGCAAGCTCTTCAAGAGAACCTTGCCACTATAGTGAACAGCCGCATGGTGCAAGATTCCAGCATAATGATTTCCAGTCCAGTCATTTGTAAGGAAACCCTTCAACTATGATAGACTTAGCAAAATACCTACTACGGCATGAGATGGTAAGCACAGGATTATCAAAATTTGATGATCAACCGGAGAACTACTGGGCTTGGAAGGCATCCTTTCTTAGCGCCACAGAAGATTTGAATCTCACAGCCACAGAGGAGCTTGATTTGCTTTGTAAGTGGCTTGGGCCATCATCCTCTGAACAGGCTCGGAGGATCAAAGCAGTTCACATTCACAATGCCAGAGCTAGCCTTAGGATGGTATGGCAAAGAATAGAAGATAGTTATGGTTCAGCTGAAGTAATCGAGAATGCTTTACTCAAAAACGCTGAACAGTTCCCAAGAATCTCAAGTCGAGACAACCTTAAACTGAGAGAACTAGGCGACACTCTGTTGGAACTTGAAGCGGCACGAGCTAATGGATTCTTACCGGGGCTCACATATCTCAATACATCATGTGGAGTCAACCCAATTGTGCAGAAGCTTCCACTATACCTGCAAGAGAAATGGATCACATTAGGAGCACAGTATAAAGAACAAAATGGTGTGTCTTTCCCTCCATTTTCTGTCTTTGTGAAGTTTGTCTGCAATCAGGCTAGAGTCCGTAACGATCCAAGTTTCGCTGATATAGCAGTTGGAAGTTCAAATGTTGTTAGGACAGAGAGAGGTCAGACGTATAAGCCATATACGAAACATACAGTAGCCACCAGGAAAAAAGAAGTGTTTACAGATCTTGAAAAAACTCGTTCAAAGGCAACAGAGAAAAAGGTAAATGACCCTGAGAATCAATGCCCTCTGCATAACAAACCCCATCCGCTAAGGAAATGTCGTAGCTTCCGAGGCAAAACATTAGATGAGAGGAAGTCTTACCTCAAAGACATGAACATCTGTTTCAGATGCTGTGTGTCATCCAGCCATTTTGCCAAAGACTGTGATAGACCTGTACAGTGTAAAGAATGTAACAGCAATCAGCATCCAACTGCGTTACATTCGGGTCCAGCACCTTGGAAAGCTAGCAAATGCACCTCGATTGAAGACCAAGGTGGGGAGCAACCAACAGCTGAAGCCTCATCAGTGACATCCAAATGCACTGAAATTTGTGGAAATGGTACAAGCTCAAGATCATGTTCCAAAATATCTCTTGTCAAAGTATATCCATCAGGACAAAAGGAAAAGGCTATCAAGGCCTATGCTGTTCTTGACGAACAAAGCAATAGGTCTTTGGCCAAAACCCGATTCTTTGATCATTTTGGCATTAAATGAAATGGAATCCCATATACTCTGAAAACATGCTCTGGAAGAATGGAAACAGTAGGTAGACGTGCAAGTAACTTTGTTGTAGAATCATTCGATGGTAAAACCCGAATCTCCTTACCCACCTTAATTGAATGTGACATGCTTCCAGACGACAGGTCCGATATAACGTCACCAGAGATTGCTAGACACCATCCACATCTCAAAGCTGTGGCAAATGAGATCCCAGCTGTCGACCCCTGTGCAGCTATTCTCTTGCTTCTCGGCCGAGATATACTGCGAGTGCATAAGGTTCTAGAACAGCGTAGCGGACCTCACAATGCGCCCTTCGCGCAACGTCTAGAGCTTGGTTGGGTGATCATCGGAGAGGTGTGTCTTGGAAGAACACACAAACCTGCTGATGTCAGTGTTTTCAGAACTAACATTCTGAGTAATGATCGCTCATCCATTCTTTCACTGTGCACTAGTAGCATATTTGTAAGGGAGAAGTTTGACAACTCAGTGTCGCATTGCAATCCTCGAAACGATATAGCTACAGCTGTTTCTGATACAGAGGACCTTGGCAGTAGTGTGTTCCAATGTACATCCCGTGATGACAAAGTAGGAATGTCAATCGAAGACAAAGTATTCCTTGACATTATGGACAGGGAGGTCTACATGAATGACTCTAATTCATGGGTAGCGCCATTGTCCTTCAAACCAAATAAGCCTCGCTTGCCTAATAACAGGTGCCAAGCAGCCAGACGTCTTAAATCTCTATGACATACTCTGGAAAAAAAAAAAGATATGAAAGAACACTTCTTCAAGTTCATGCAGACGATGTTTGATTCTGATCAGGCTGAACTTGCACCCACAATGCAACCACAGCAGGAATGTTGGTACTTACCCATTTTTGGTGTTTACCATCCACAGAAGAAGGGTCAAATACGTGTTGTATTCGATTCCAGCGCTAAATATGAAGGTACCTCCCTCAACAATGTATTACTGAGTGGACCGGACTTGAATAACACACTGTTAGGCGTTCTCATCCGTTTTCGAAAGGAACATGTGGCAGTCACGGCAGATATACAGCACATGTTTTATTGTTTCATTGTCCGTGAAGACCATAGAGACTTCCTCAGATTTCTATGGTTTAGAGATAATGATCAAGACAAACAGATTGTGGATTACCGCATGAAAGTGCATGTGTTTGGGAACAGTCCGTCACCTGTTGTGGCCATATATGGTCTGCGAAGAGCTGTTCTGCTTGGAGAAGACAAACATGACACAGAGGTGAAACAATTTGTGATTCGGAATTTCTATGTGGATGATGGACTTGCTTCATTTCCATCCAGTGAAGAAGCTATCACCGTGCTGAAACGAACAAAGGAAATACTTGCAGAATCAAACATCAGACAGCACAAAATAGCCTCTAATAGTAGAAAGGTTATGGAAGCATTCTGTCATGATGACTTGGCCAAGAATTTGCAAGACATTGAGTTACCATCAGATCCCTTACCTTTGCAACGAGGTCTGGGACTCATGTGGAATCTACAAATGGACACTTTCACTTATTATGTGTCAAAGGAAGAGAAGCCGTTTACCAGAAGAGGCATCCTCTCTGTGGTCAACAGTCGTTATGATCCTCTGGGTTTCTTAGCCCCTGTAACAGTACAAGGCAAGGCATTAGACTGGCCAATGATCAATGTGACTGGGATTCTCACATACCAGCTGAAAGAGAAGATCAGTGGAGAATGTGGCTTGATTCACTTTTGAAGCTTGAACAGATTCAGATTGAAAGGCCATACCTTCTGGTTTATCCATGTTCTACAAGATACAGAGAACTCTGTATCTTTGCAGATGCATCTACCATGGCCATATCAGATGTGGCTTACATTAGAGCAATTGACACAGAAGGATGCAGCCATGTTGGCTTTCTCCTGGGTAAATCCAAGTTAGCTCCTCGTACTTCTCTGACTGTTCCACGTCTCAAACTTTTTCTGCAGTTTTGGCTGTAGAAATGGCAGACTTGCTGACCACTGAGCTGGATATTGAACTGCAAAGAGTGAAATTCTACACAGACAGTAGAATTTTCCTAGGTTACATTCACAACACAAGCAGAAGGTTTTAGGTGTATGTTGCCAACAGAGTTTCTCAGATCAGAAGGTCTACTCACCCAAATCAGTGGCAGTTTGTCAGTACAGACCAAAATCCTGCAGACCATGGAACACGTCCCATATCCCCAGAGCTACTGAGCCATACAAACTGGTTTACAGGCCCTGAATTCTTGCACAAAGATGGACTGAACGATGACACATTTCATCCAGAGGTCTACAATCTTGTGGAGCCAGATGCAGATGCAGAGCTACGGCCACATGTGTTAGCTTTAGTCACCAAGCCTTTGAGAAGAAATTTGACTCGCAGCGATTTACACGCTTCTCCAGCTGGAAAGTACTCACCAGAGCCATGGCTAGTCTTGTACGTAAGGCCAAATCCTATTCTGGAAACCCTAACTCCAAAATGGATGAATTAACACAAGCAAGGATTGTGGTTATCAGAACTGTTCAACAAGAAGCATCTTCAAAGGAACTGAAGTGCCTTGCAAAAACGGAAGAGGTGCCCAAACGCAGCATCATAAGAAAGTTGAACCCCATTTTGGATGAAGATGGAGTAATACGAGTTGGAGGACATGTATCATCAGCTGAAACATGCTGGGAAGAGAAACCCAAAAACCATCACATCGCTACTCTACTCGTCAGACACTTTCATGAGCAAGCTGCACACCAGGGTAGGCATTTCACAGAAGGGGCTGTACTTGGGTCTTCAACTCTCCTCATTCCTCACATATGGGTGGGGTGTGGGAAAGGTTGATAGGGGTTGCACAGAGAATTTTAGATGCTTTGCTTCTCAAGACAGATTCAACAAGGCTGTCACAGGAGGTCCTTGTTACTCTCATGTCGGAGATCATGGCCATAATGAACGCCAGGCCTCTGGTCCCTGTCTCGTCTGACCCAGAGATACCAAATGTTCTTTCACCTGCCACACTTCTAACTCAAAAGTTAGAGACCGTGTCTGCACCAAAAGGAGAGTATGACCTTAAAGACCTCTACAACAAACAGTGGAGGCAAGTTCAAAGCCTTGCTGATGCCTTTTGGAAGCGCTGGCGTCAAGAATACTTAACAACACTTCAGCAAAGGAGAAAGTGGCAGGTAAACAAGCCAAACCTACAGGTCAGAGACGTTGTGCTTCTAAAGGATGCATTACTCAAAAGAAACGAATGGCCTACAGGTGTTGTAGTAAACACCATCCCAAGTCAAGACCTCAGAGTACGAAAAGTGGAGGTAAAGGTCATCAAACAAGGCAGTCCCAAAGTGTACTTGAGACCGATTTCGTAGGTGGTGTTGTTGTGTAAAGGCAAAGTGGTATAAAATATTATACAAGATATTATACTCTTACCAAATATTATACTCTTTGTTAACAGAGTAAAGTGCAATTTAAGGAGACGTGTAGAAATTGTATTTTTCCAAAAGATAAAACTGCAAAGCAGATTTGTTTGATTGTCTATATAGAAAGCAACATGTTAAATGTGTTAAATTCGAATGTAACAATTGAGTTGTGACACAAGACACATTATTTGACATTTTCTTTATTTGTATGTTCAGTTTTACAGTGCCTCCTTCAAGTAAACAACACACAATTAAAACCTGGCATCTGAGTCTTTCTTGGAGGAACCTGTTAGCTATCTGCCAAGCTAGTTAGGCTCAAGAACTTCAGCAGTCATCCTAGTAATGGCAGAATATAAATAAAAAATAAGGATAATATTTTCTGTGATTAACAACTTAAATTTTGCGTTGATCGTGATGGGACATATTTGATTCATTTAGTTTTGTAGTGGGATGTGATAATATAATGTGGACACAACATAATTTTGTTGACAACATCCATATTCTAGATCTGTGTTCAAACTTTGATTACTAAACTAAAGTTTTTAAAGTGTCATGGCACGTCTTTATTTGTCTTAATCGTGTCAAACTGATTATGAGATAAATGAATTGAGCCTCTTTTCAACAAAAGATAAAACCACCTTCAGCTGAACTTCTTCTATGTTCTCTTTCGTTGCAATAGCAAATCAGCATGATCTAACACAGAGACACATGACTCTTTAAAAAGTATAAATAGCTACAAAGCAAAATGCTCAGTGTTTAATTTTTAGCTTTTAAGTTAGGAAGAAAAGTGGGTGAGCAAGAAACACTGGCTACATTTGAACCCATGAGCAAATAGCTGAAATATCATGAGCTCCAAACATATTCACCATTTCTGAAGTTTTTTAAACAATATTACTTAAATAGTCATGTGGTGTGATTAAATAAATTCTGAAAATTGCATACATGGTGTCTCAATGAATACAATCTTTGCAACTGCATACTGATATATACTGTACAAAAATTAGTTAGGAGTGACGTTTAAAACGTTTTTAAATATACAGTTGTGGCCAAAAGTTTTGAGAATGTCATAAATATTAATTTTCACAAAGTCTGCTGCTTCAGTGTTTTTAGATCTTTTTGTCAGATGTTACTATGGTATACTGAAGTAAAATTACAAGCATTTCATAAGTGCCAATGGCTTTCATTGACAATTACATTAAGTTTAAGCAAAGACTCAATATTTGCAGTGTTGACCCTTCTTTTTCAAGACCTCTGCAATTCGTCCTGGCATGCTGTCAATCAACTACTGGGCTACATCCTGACTGATGGCAGCCCATTCTTACATAATCAATGCTGGGAGTTTGTCAGAATTTGTGGGTTTTTGTTTTTCCACCCGCCTCTTGAGGATTGACTGCAAGTTCTCAATGGGATTAAGTTCTGGGGAGTTTCCTGGTCATGGACCCAAAATTTCAATGTTTTGTTCCCCAGGCCACTTACTTATCACTTTTGCCTTATGGCAAGGTGCTCCATCATGCTGGAAAAGGCATTGTTCGTCACCAAACTGTTCTTGGATGGTTGGGAGAAGTTGCTCTCGGAGGATGTTTTTGTGTCATTCTCAAAACTTTGGCCTCCTAAAGTTGATTCAGCTGTGGGATCAGGGCACCTCCAGTGCAGAGCTTGCTCAGGAATGGCAGCGGGCAGGTGTGAGTGCATCTGCATGCACAGTGAGGCCAAGACTTTTGGAGGATGGCCTGGTGTCAAGAAGGCCAGCAAAGAAGCCACTTCTCTCCAAAAAAAACATCAGGCACAGATTGATCTTCTGCAGAAAGTATCGTGAATGGACTGCTGAGGACTGGGGCAAAGTCATATTCTCCGATGAAGCCCCTTTCCGATTGTTTGGGGCATCTGGAAAAAGGCTTGTCAGGAGAAGAAAAGGTGAGCGCTACCATCAGTCCTGTGTCATGCCAACAGTAAAACATCCTGAGACCATTCATGTGTGGGGTTGCTTCTCATCCAAGGGAGTGGGCTCACTCACAATTCTGCCCAAAAACACAGCCATGAATAAAGAATGGTACCAAAACACCCTCCAACAGCAACTTCTTCCAACAATCCAACAACAGTTTGGTGAAGAACAATGCATTTTCCAGCACGATGGAGCACCGTGCCATAAGGCAAAAGTGATAACTAAGTGGCTCGGGGACCAGAACGTTGAAATTTTGGGTCCATGGCCTGGAAACTCCCCAGATCTTAATCCCATTGAGAACTTGTGGTCAATCCTCAAGAGGCGGATGGACAAAAAAAAACACACTAATTCTGACAAACTCCAAGAAGTGATTATGAAAGAATGGGTTGCTATCAGTCAGGATTTGGCCCAGAAGTTGATTGAGAGCATGCCCAGTCGAATTGCAGAGGTCCTGAAAAAGAACGGCCAACACTGCACATACTGACTCTTTGTATAAATGTCATGTAATTGTCGATAAAAGCCTTTGAAATGTATGACGTGCTTGTAATTATATTTCAGTACATCACAGAAACAACTGAAACCAATATCTATCCATCCATCCATCCATCCACCTATCTTCATTCTTAGAACAGTCTGGGACACCATGTTGTTGCTTGGAGACTCAAAGAACAATCAGGGAGTTCATGATACTGATCTTCACTGCTCCAAAACTCGGCTGCATCCAATTAAAACTAATAAAAGCTTCTATTTTTTTTTTTTTTTTTTTTTTGTGGAAAATAACCTTTAATGACTTGCATCAATCAATCAAATTAGACACATAACAATATTAATGATGCTACAGTCAATTATTTTCATTTCAGTAATGAGTCATTCATTTTTCTCCATGTGAAAGTTTTTACATTACTTCTCCATTCACTGTAACTGTAAAAAAATTATTTAACATTTCATTATTTATAAGAATATATTCAGTATTTGGTTATAGCATTTCATATTTCTTCAAAAATCAATAAATAGCCCAGGCCCGTTTCCTGATAAATTTTCAAATCAAACTCTTAAGACTATATTGAATGTTTATATGTGAATAAACGCATACTGTAAATGACAGAACTTTCATTTTGGGGTGAACCATCCCTTTAAATTTTACAAAAGACTTACGAGGGGTTCACTGTTCTCATTAATTTGCAAACGCTACAATGTATGTGCTTCTACCGTTTAGCTTTGGGCTCTGGGGACCTGCCTCTATTCACTTTATCATGATTTATACATTAACAGCCTTCTGTAGTGAAGAAACTCTTCGGTTTCATGAGTACGTGAAGTCCATGAACCCATTTTCAGACAAAGAAAGATAATATAAATGTTTAATAGCATATATTAGTCTGTCGATTTTTAAAGCCGACATCAATCTGTCAAACCTTTCATACCATAATACATGGGTGGGCTGAATAAAATGGTGATACGATAATAAAAGGATCATTCTGTTGGAAAAGTGTGCACAGAGTGTCACAAGGTTTAGGTATTTGTCAAAATAGTGTAAGAAGGAGAGGAAATTATCTGGATGAGCCCATATTTCTTAGATGACACCGGGCCATATGCAAAGCCTGAGTTAGGGACCTCATCCAAATGCTATTAAAAATGAATCTAGTGTTGAGAACATTGAGCTCTATCTTCATGCTTCAAAAGTATAAAATTAGCACTGCAAAGATAACTTCATCTTGCTGTTTTTGCTGCACCTTGAAAGGCCAGAAATTAAAAATTAAATGTGCTGTACCAAACAGTCCTGCTCAATTTAAAGTGAACAGTTCATCCAACAATAATAATTGTCATTATATACTCATCCTACAATTTTTCAAACCTTCATTTTTTTTGTTTCCTGTGGAACACAAAAGAGGTATTTATTAGTTAATTCATTAATTATTATTATTATTTTTATTTAGTTATTTATTGAAAGAAAGAAAGAAAGAAAGAAAGAAAGAAAGAAAGAAAGAAAGGAGGAGAAATGTCACTGTCACGCCCCTGGACTGTTTTGTTGTGTTTTTGCTCCTCATGTGTTTTCCTGTGACCCAGTTTCTTCCCAGTCTGATTGTGTTAATTTGATTCCAGGTGTGTCTCCTTTAGTTCTCTGATTGTCCTGTCTTTAAAACCCCCAGTCCTTTCAGTTAGTGTTTGTCGGTCTTTGAATGTCTTACCTGTGATCTGTGTTCCTGTCTGTTAATAAACTCACGTATTGCTAATTTCTCGTCTCCTCGTTCCTGCTCCCCGTGGACCCGTGACAGTCACTCATTTTCTGTTTAATGAAAGTGAACAGTAGACTGGTACTCTCAAGGCAAAAAAAAAAAAAAATCACCATGATCAATTAAAGACTTGTATCCCAAGTTTTCTTAAACAATGTGATAGCCTTGTATGAGTATAAATAAATAACCAACTGTTAGTATTTTTTTTTTAAACATGATGCTGTACCCCTCATGTACTAAACATGTTGCCTTGCAAAAACTAATTACACAAGGAATCAGCTCACCACAAGAACTCAAAGAGACACAAATCTGATTACCTGCTCAGCATGTTTAAAAACTAACTAAAGCTATTATGCTGAAACACAGCTGGGACTAAACAATATACAAATGCCCAATTTGATTCTAATTCTTGGTGTTTTGTTACTTTTAAAACAACATATTGTCCCACTTTATATTAGGTGGCCTTAACTATATGTACTTTTAAATTTAAATTAATAATTTGGTACAATGCACTTATTGTGTACATACATGTTCTTACATTGTACTTATATTGTTAATAATACCTTTATGTAATTACATCTGTAATTAATTTATTTACATACATTTATAGCTACACTGTTGACCCATCCCTTACACCTTAACCCACCCTTAAACTTACCCATACCACTTAACCTGTCCCTAACCTTACCCATATCCCACCTTAATAGAATAAATTGAATACATCATATTTAAAGTCAAATTTTAGAAAAGTATTTAAATGACACCTAATCACCTTTAGAAATAAAATTATATTTATATCAATATTTGTATTAGAGAAAATAGCCAATTTTCTTAAACACATACTGACTAATGCATATTGCACACAACAAAAGAATGAATATAATCAGCTCCAATTTGATTCGATCATGCAATGCAACATCTAGGAATCAGGATGTACCAGGCCACCATGTCTAATTTGGAATCTCAAAATAATTATTACTCTTCAATAAATAGAAATTGTGATCACACATTCTTCATACGGTAACACTTTAGAATAGGGAACAGTTATTCATTATTAACTACGACTTTTCCCTCAATAAATTCTTAATTTGCTGCTTATTAAAAGTTAGTATTGGGTAGCATTAGGGATGTAGAATAAGGTAATGTAGAATAAGGCATTACTATGTGCTTAATTACTACAAATAAATGGCAAATAGTCTAGTAATATGCATGCTAATAAGCAACTAGTTAATATACCCTAAAATAAAGTGTTACCCGTCACCAGTGTTGGGCACGTTACTTTAAAAAAGTAATTAGTTATAGTTACTAGTTACTTCTCACAAATAGTAACTGAGTTAGTAATTGCGTTACATCATTATAAAAGTAACTAATTACCAGGGAAAGTAATTAATGCCTTACTTTTTACAAAATGTTCAAATGTCAAATAACTTTGGATGCCCCTAATATTAAATATGTTAAATTAATGAAATAGACACTAAAAAGAATAAATTATTATTATTATAAAACATTGTACATTAATCTACACTATTTATCTACTGACAATTATTATCAGTCAGTCAAGCATTATAATATAATATTATGATAATTTTATATTATATGATGATAGAACTTTAGTAATTAGAATAACCAAGTATGAATGCATATTTGTCATCAATATAAAACGCGCTAAGGATTAATGAGCTGCTGGGTTCATGAATATTAATCACGTTGTCTGAGTTCGCTCGAATTGATTTGCTGAAATCAAAATAATAGGTGAGCGCCAGCCAATGAGATTGTCGTTTGCGCATTAGTTCCGCCCACAATCAGAGAAAGCGGCAGTTCTTAAAAGCTGAAGAATTCCAAAGGAACTCCGTTATTTTGACAGGAAAATACAACACAGAATATCGCTTACATGTAGCGCGTCAATTCTGCATGTTATGAAAGACTCTCTTGCTCTGTATCTTTCTTTGCGTGCGTGTATGTGAGAGAAAGCGACTGCGAGTTGTGCGCCTTCACACTACAGTTTACGGCACGTCAACACTGCGCATCCATTAAATTCTATTAATATAATATAGTAACGCCACATTTTATTGTCAGTAACGGTAACGGCGTTGTAACGGGGGAAAAAGTAATTCGTTTGATTACTCGTTACTGAAAAAAATAACGCCGTTAGTAACGCCGTTTATTTATAACGCCGTTATTCCCATCACTGCCCGTCACACATATATCTCTCTCTCTCTCTCTCTCTCTCTCTCTCTGTACATGGATTGATATTACTGTTGAATTAAATTAGTTATAAGGCTTTACTATTGTGGTTCTGCATCTACTTTTTCACATGATGTCATATTCAGATTATAATTTATGTGGGTGGTTCTTGCTAAAATATTTTTAATGCAGTATAAACTTAAACAGACTTTATCTTGCAAGTTAAAGATCTGGTTATTCTAAACTAGATGCCATCAGTTTTATTGTCCCAAACCTTTCACAAAGTCCACAAAAACCATTTAATCAAAAAGAGGATCAGTGGCTCCATTAAAGGAAGTGATGTTTTTTTTTCAGCTTGCTGAAAAAAAATTGCAACATTAGTCTCTTTGCTTTTTCCTCCAGTAGCCCTTTGGTTATGTAGCCATTTCAAGACAACACAATCAAAATGGATGTTTTTTTTCCACCCAGATGAACAAGTATTTCAACATCCATTCTTCCATATATCTTCAGCCAGTGAATCTATTAATTATGGATGTTTTTTTTTTTTTTTTTCCACACAGATGGACTCTATTATAATATACACCGATACAAACATGTATTTCAACATCCATTCTTCCATATATCTTCCCCCAGTGAATCTATTAATTATGATTTTATGCTCAGACAAGGTTTTTCAATCTATTACCCTGAGCTCGCCAATCTTGTCAAGGTCTGCACAAAGAAGAGAGATTAACGTTCGCTACAGAATATGATTTTAATTACATACATCTTCCATGGCTCGTCAGTGTGAATGTCTCCTTCCTTCATTTCATTGTCTTAGACAGAAGAGCTAATCAACAGAAAGAGAATAGAAACCACAACACTTACACAACCACTGTTAATCACCTGCCGATAACAGGGATGGATGACTTACAAGAAAGGGTATGTTGGGAATAAAAAGCTATGAGAGCAGAGTGCTGTTGGTGACATCCACATGCTGGACAGAGAAAGACAGAAAATGAATGCAGCAGGACATGGACAAGAACTATGATGCACTTATTTATACACAACTGCATGTCTGCTACAGTTAAAAAAGCTTCAATCATTATAACAGTATGGATGTGGATATTAATGCTTTCAGCTATGGAGCTTATAATATGACAAAACTATTTGAATTGTGTAAATTTGAATTATCGACAAGTGTCACTTAAAAAAACTGAATATTATGTGGCATTTAGATAGTTCTGAATTAGATTTTTTTTTTCTTTTTTTTTTACTTGAATATTGAACATTTGAAATTTAACACAACTGAATTTTTTTTATGGCAGTTTTTTGGTAGACATATTTTCAAACAGCGGATTTTTTATTCTGAATTCTTAGACTGCAAATATCCAGTTTTTAAAAATACAGCTTCAAGTTTTCAAGATGAAGAAGAAATTTGGAACATCAAATTCAATATTTAAAATTCAAAGCGCAGAAATTCAGATCGTACAGGAAGTAGGTCAGAGATTATCCACAGGGAAGAGTAGATGATCTCTGAAAAGTCATACGAAGCATTTACTGTGACCGGGAGATATGTTCGGTTCACTTATGCTAGTTTTGTCGTGGCCACGACATATTAACTCGTGGGAGCGTGATAATAGGCTTGTTTGAGATGAGCAAAATCTGCGCAGAACCGATCACCGGTGATTGCGCGCAGTTGCTCTCCACCGACTGCGCTGATCAAAAGCATGATGAGAAACGACTGACTGACGACAGCTTAATGTTCATTGGTTCAGACAACAGTGATGCTGCTTTCTCTTCTAATTTTTTTAAAATCTGATTGTATTTACATTGTGCATGAATATTCCCAAACATTATGTGTGAGATATGTGATTGTTGTCATATTTTCTATAAAAATCTAAAATGCATGTTTGAATTAAAATAAAAATGGATGATAAATGCATTTTGTATGGGTTTAAATAGAAAGCACTTTGAGTGTCTTGTTCATCATATTTATATTCACATAAAAGCAACAGAACTGAAATGATATCATGTTTATCAGCAGAACAGTATATAAGTGAGAATAACGCGATATCTGCCTTTGATCTCGTAGGTAGGCGATAGGCTTGTATGAGATGTGCCTCGCCTCGCCTGAAATGTAGGCGAGAGTAGGCGTCTGCAGATAGGGGAGGAGTGAAATAAGCGCAGTCAAGACTGACAATTCTGCCCTCTTGAAGTAGAACAGATACCTACGAGATCAAAGGCAGATATCGCGTTATTCTCACCCAACAGCCACTAGGTGGTGCTTCGGTAGCGCGGCCGCCATTTTGGAGTGAAAATTCCAACTGGACAACAGCACAGGTAGCCTAGACAGAAGAACAACGAAAGAGAAGTCAAAGTGAAATAAAAGAACGAAATGTTGGGCAATCCACTGCAAAAAAAAAAAAAAAAAAAAAAACTATCAGAGTGACAGTCAGTATCTTGCCTTTCATCGTTTTTTTTTTTTCAAAAACCCTGACAGGCGATTATTCACAAAAGTGGAAAAATATTGTGTGTTTTGAAGTGGGACATAGCAATATATTATACACCTGCTAACTTTAACTGTTTTTAGTCTAGTAGTAAACTTAAATCCTTTTAGGAACTGCAGGTCCTAGCCATAGAAAACATAATAATGATTTATATGGACATGATGCTAAGTTAGAATGAGCTTATGCAACTTTACACATTTACTATTACTATATTATTATTTACTATTACTCCACTAGGTCTGAATTGTACATTTTAAACCCCTGGAACACACTAAAAACATGATGATCTCAAGACCATGATGCATTGCTGCATCTGTCATAATGAAATAAATAATTTTGCAGAAAGTGGCTGTATGTGTGTGTTTACATAAAAAAGCTTTTTTGTTTAGTCTTCCTTTAACAAACATTAATGTAAGACAATACTGCAAAAACAGTTTACAGTCAAGCTGTTATATTCCTGTTATATTTATTTTCCAACATTCCTAATTTTTCTGTCATTAATTTAACGTCATATGTTGGTATTAATTCAGTGTTTATAATGCTAACACTTGAACTTATAATAATTTTAACTGAAACTGACATGGTTTCTAGAGAGCAAAGGTTTTGTTTAAAAAAAAAAAACAGCGGAAGACTTAAAGTCTGTAAAATAAACTGTTAAAAGGATTTGATGATCACTAGTCTAGTGATTGTACGTTATAGTTGTCAACATTCAGGCTGTATTTCAGCTTTAATGTACGTGTTTTTTTTTGTTTGTTTTTTTTTTAAACAAATCAGCTGCTATTTGCCATAGTGACAGCAAGAAGCTAGTGCAGTGCCAAGTCGCTTTCACTGCAGAATGGCGGAAGCGTAGGGCTGCTGCTGGGTGCCGCTGTTGCAATGGAACTTTCTACTGGCTTTCACTTCTTGTCAGTATACGTTCTTTGCCTCAGCCGAGGTGGTACTAAAAAAAGTATCAGGTACGGTATCCAGTTGAAACCCTCCCCAAAAGTGAGCCATACTGAACCGTACCGTGCCATGCCATACCATCCAGTGGAAAAGTGCCATAAGTCGGCCTGGTTTTAAAATCACACTTTTAAGATAATATTTGTCATTATGTCATTGTCATTAAACTTTTGATGAAATCAGTACTCTCTATGGGGGAAAACAGTGTTGTTATTTGCTGGAAGAAAATTAATTAAATTCAAAATATCAGTCATCACTTGTAGCGTATAAATACTCCATTAATTAACTATAACACTGCTTCAGTGAACCGACTGTGGGTGTTCCATGGGCTGACACTGTGAAACTAATTATTTGGGCCTTGGGAATCACATTAAGATATCTTCCAGCTCTTCTTGTTTTCCCAAGTTGCTAAAATTTAGAGACTTAAAAATGAAAACATAAGAAATCATCCCCTGTGATTTTATATATTGTAGCTGTTGACATGTAACTTGCTTTCTTTGCTTTGATTTTACACTAAACTCCACCTGACCTGAATGGCTTCGATACAAGAGGTTCAACAGAGTCTGACGGAGTGTGTAATTTCTTCAAAGCCTTACGGATGCTGTGCAGACCTACAAAACAGAGGACAAAGACCCAATGAGTTACGCTTGAATTCTCATTCTCCACCTGGGGATTTCCAGTTCCAGCCATCCACACTGATGTCCTGTAATGGCTTCTGAAGGACCTTGGATGCCCAGAATGCAGATATTAGAACTAGATCATTTAGTGGACATCAATTCAAATTACATATGCCCATGATGGAGGTCTGCAGGGATTTGAAAGCAAGTGGAATGTTAAAATTTGTGTTCTGAGTTTGAGCTCCGTCAAGTTAATTCTTTTTTCTACTTAAAACCAATTTTATACACCATTATTTTAATTTCTATAACGTGTGAATATATCTACTATCCAGGGGAGGATCTAGAAAATAATTTTTAGGGTGGCAAAGGGGTGGCAACACCAAAGCAAGCCCCCATGCATAGTTTTTGGGGATTTATTGTCTGACATGCACAGTTGTGTTCACAAATATTGCATTACCATTAAGTAATCTATACTGTTTAAAATGAAAAAGAAATAACACCATTTCAATATCCATCATGGCACCAAGTCAGTACACATAAAAAACTTCAACTGGTTCTAAATGTTTCTGAGCTTGTATCATTAAAGAAGACGTGTGGTTCTATTAATATTACATAGGCTACTTAGATTGTATAAATCATGTTTTAGTGCAAGTTTAAGAGTAACAATTTCCTAACATTAGAAAGAAATACAATAATAATCACAGCACTGAAACCGGATCAGTTTTGAAAACAATGTTTGATTTTTTGTTATTACCACCAGAGGTGGGAATGTCTGTAATCACCCAGCAACTGCATAGCAAGAGCCTAGCAACCACCCAGAATATCTTAGCAACCAACTAGCAACACTTTAGCAAACATCTAGAACATCTACCTGACTAAACTATTTGTTTCTTAAACAAGACTTTAAGACAAGCCAGCATAAATTTGTCTTTCAAACTTTTCAATCTAGTTATAACAGGTATTCTTAAATGCTTACACAGAATTCAAATACACAGATGAATTTCCTGCCCAGTGAACACTCATGATATCAATAACACTTAACAAAAAAATCTTATTAGGAATCAGGAATTATTTTTGCAGCTCAATGTCTATTACAGTATACAACATAAATTAAATTACATACTGTATAATAATAATAATAATAATAATTCAGCAATGGACTTTTGGGAACAGATCATTTTTCATATTACTACTATAAAGGAATCTTGTAATAGATTAAAAAAAAAAAAAAACACTAGAAAAGTTTAAATACCAAAGGATTGTATATGAACTTGGTATGCACCACAATACAGTACAGTAAAAAAAAAAAAAAAAAATAGTCTAATTTCATTATAGTATACAGTACTATAGCAGTTTCCTGGTCTCCTGACACAACTATATCTCTAGGCAGATTTCTCGGTTCTGCAAACATGCAGTACACATAAAACAATTAAAAAATAAAATAAAATAAAATAAAATAAAATAAAATAAAATAAAGGTTACAAATAAAATTTGACAGTCACGCGTTTGAAGGTGTACAACATGCTACAGTTTACTGTAGTGAATTTTCCATCATCTAATGTACTGGTACTGTACTGTAATTATACTGAAGGTGTAAGTAAAAGCCATGTACAGGTGCTGGTCATATAATTAGAATATAATCAAAAAGTTGATTTATTTCACTAATTCCATTCAAAAAGTGAAACTTGTATATCATATTCATTCATTACACACAGACTGATATATTTCAAATGTTTATTTCTTTTAATTTTGATGATGACAACTAAGGAAAATCCCAAATTCAGCATCTCTAAAATTAGAATATTGTGAAAAGATTCAATATTGAAGACACCTTGTGCCACACTCTAATCAGCTAATTAAATCAAAACACCTGCAAAGGCCTTTAAATGGTCTCTCAGTCTAGTTCTGTAGCCTACACAATCATGGGGAAGACTGCTAACTTGACAGTTGTTCAAAAGACGACCATTGACATGTTGCACAAAGAGAGAAAGACACAAAAAGGTCATTGCAAAAGAGGCTGGCTGTTCACAGAGCTCTGTGTCCAAGCACATTAATAGAGAGGTGAAGGGAAGGAAAAGATGTGGTAGAAAAAAGTGCACAAGCAATAGGGATAACCGCACCCTGGAGAGGATTGTGAAACAAAAGCCATTCAAAAATGTGGGGGGAGATTCACAAAGAGTGGACTGCAGCTTCAAGAACCTCTATGCACACACGTATGCAAGACATGGGTTTCAGCTGTCGCATTCCTTGTGTCAAGCCACTCTTGAACAACAGACAGCATCAGAAGCGTCTCGCCTGGGCTAAAGACAAAAAGGACTGGACTGCTGTTGAGTGGTCCAAAGTTATGTTCTCTGATGAAAGTAAATTTTGCATTTCCTTTGGAAATCAGGGTCCCAGAGTCTGGAGGAAGAGAGGAGAGGCACACAATCCACGTTGCTTGAGGTCCAGTGTAAAATTTCCACAGTCAGTGATGGTTTCGGGTGCCATGTCATCTGCTGTTGTTGGTCCACTGTGTTTTCTGAGATCCAAGGTCAACGCAGCCATATACCAGCAAGTTTTTGAGCACTTCATGCTTCCTGCTGCTGACCAACTTTATGGAGATGTAGATTTAATTTTCCAACAGGACTTGGCACCTGCACACAGTGCCAAAGCAACCAGTATCTGGTTTAAGGACCATGGTATCCCTGTTCTTAATTGGTCAGCAAACTCGCCTGACCTTAACCCCATAGAAAATCTATGGGGTATTGTGAAGAGGAAGATGTGATATGCCAGACCCAACAATGCAGAAGAGCTGAAGGCCACTATCAGAGCAACCTGGGCTCTCATAACACCTGAGCAGTGCCACAGACTGATTGACTCCATGCCACGCCGCATTGCTGCAGTAATTCAGGCAAAAGGAGCCCCAACTAAGTATTGAGTGCTGTAGTTGCAGTTGGCCAAGATTTCCAAAAATCCTTTCTTTGTATTGGTCTTAAGTAATATTCTAATTTTCTGAGATACTGAATTTGGGATTTTCCTTAGTTGTCAGTTATAATCATCAAAATTAAAAGAAATAAACATTTGAAATATATCAGTCTGTGTGTAATGAATGCATATAAAATACAAGTTTCACTTTTTGAGTGGAATTAGTGAAATAAATCAACTTTTTGATTATATTCTAATTATATGACCAGCACCTGTACATGGCTTTTACTTACACCTTCAGTATAATTACAGTACAGTACCAGTACATTAGATGATGGAAAATTCACTACAGTAAACTGTAGCATGTTGTACACCTTCAAACGCGTGACTGTCAAATTTTATTTGTAACCTTTATTTTATTTTAACTTTTTGATGACATTCTAATTATATGAGCAGCACCTGTATATTATTCGTTCAGCTCTCTCCGTTGTTAGAATGCAGAGATTCTGATTGACATCTGATTGGTGTCATCAGTTTTGCTACCTAATGTGTAACTTACTCATTGTTAAACTTTTTGAGAAATGTGTCTTTGTTTTGAGAACTGAATTAATGGTTTGGGAAAATGGGCCAACTAAAATCAGTTATATTATATTAACAATCGATAAAACTGCAATACAAGATTCCTACCTAACTCTGCTATTCGTTTTCGTGATCGGCATCTTCTTATTGATTTCATTTTATTGTTTTGTCCGATATGGCATATATCCATGATCAAAGTGGAGTGAGCGGTCGGACTCGGAGAATCGGATCACCAAACAATTACGGAATGAATCTCATATCTGGACGGGATTAGATTTATCAGAGGACATCTGAATAAACTGAGAAGCAGTATCTGATTCACAAACAAAAAACAAAAAACAATTTGTTAGTGAATGGGCTGCGCTTTGACTAAAAAAGAACCGGTTCGTAAGAGTCATTTGTTAATGAAGCCGACTACCGCTGTGTGCACGACACGTGCAACCGTCGTGCACAGTTTAGTTAAAGACTTGTTTTATTTATTTATTTGTGTGTGTGTGTGTGTGTGTGTGTGTGTGTGTTTCTAATCTCGCTTACATTGTATTAATACTCTATTCACACACATTACCATTGTTTCACTGTTACTTGCTTTAATGGCAGATTTGTGTCTACCTTTGAGTGCAGGTGAGGGCGCATTGCTCGAGCTGGAGGCCGTGGAGAACCAAATCCGCGACTTGGTGGAGAAGCAGTCCCAGCTGAGAGAGCGGAGAGCTGCGCTGGAAACATCCCAGGCTGACGCTCACAAGTGCGGGGTAAGTGTACAGCGTGCTGCTAACACTCCCACCACCTCTGCTACCTTCGTTTCTCTGCACAGGCCCCGTGCACCCAGGATGTCCAGGATTCCCAGATGCCCTTCACTCCGGCGCCAGGACACAACGGACCCTGGATGCACCAGCAGCGGATGACGCGAGCCAGGCCCTGGGCGACGACCTCTCCCCATCCGGCTTTTGAGATCTCCACACCAGGGAACCGCATCACTCCCCTCCGCGAGACGGAACGTGACGCTGTGATCGTCAGATACTCCATCATCCGGCACGTCCGTGCTACGTTAGCTGAAGGTAAAGTGTACACTCACTGTTTCCCTGGTGCTCGTGTTCACAATGTTTCTGCGCAGATGCAGGTGCTATAGAAATAAACTTTGACTTGTCTTGACTTGACTAGAAATACTTGTGTTGTCCAGTCTATAAAGACTTTGTCTGTTTGCCGAATAGTGAGGTCAAAATATAAATTTAATACAGGATCTAGAAGAAAAAAAACGATCGTGATTAAACCAGAAAAATGCAAATTAAATTAACAAAAAAAAAAAAAAAATAAATAAATAAATAAATAAAGCTTGGGCTCCTAAACATAGGTCACTCACACCCAAAGCAGTTATTGTAAATTAAATGATCACAGATAATAGTTTTGATGTACTCTGTTTGACTGAAACCTGGTTTAAACCAAATTATTATATTGGTCTAAATGAGTCTACTCCGCCAAGGTACTGTTATAAGCACGAGCCTCGTCAGACTGGTGGCAGCGGTGTTGCAACAATATGATATTCTCAGTGTCACTCAGAAAACAGGATACAGGTTTGACTCATTCAAAATACTTATGCTTAATGTTACACTGTTGTGTATGCTACACTATTTTGTATATGCAAAATAAATCTCTCCTATCTCTTGCTCTGGCTACTGTGTATAGACCGCCAGGGCCATATACAGATTTTCTAAAAAAATTTGCAGATTTCCTCTCAGACTTATTGGTTAATGTTGATAAAGCGCTAATTGTCAGAGATTTTAACATTCACGTTGATGATACAAATGATGCGTTAGGACTTGTGTTTACTGACCTAATAAACTCTTTTGGAATCAAGCAAAACGTCACCGGGCCTACTCATCATTTTAATCATACTCTAGATTTAATTATATCACATGGAATTGATCTTACTGATATAGATATCGTACCTCAAACTCAACGTGATGACGTTACTGACCATTTCCTTGTATCGTGCATGCTGCGTATTACTGATATTAACTATATGGCTCTGCGTTATCGTCCAGGCAGAACTATTGTTCCAGCCACTAAAGACAAATTCACAAATAACCTGCCTGATTTATTTCAACTGCTCTGTGTACCCATAAATACACATGAACTAGACGAAATGACTAGCAACATGAGCACTATCTTCTCTAATACATTAGAAGCTGTTGCCCCCAACAAATTGAAAAGGTTACCAATTGAAAACGTACTGCGCCATGGTACAACAGTTATACCCATTCTCTCAAAAAAGAAACTCGTAATCTTAAGCGCAAATGGAGAAAAACTAACCTGGAAGTTTTTAGAACTGAGTGGGAAAACAGTATGTCCAGCTATAGACCGGCTTTAAAAGCTGCCAGGGCAGAGCATATTCGCAAACCAAAAACCAAAACTCTTATAACCAAACAAATCCAAGGTTTTTATTTAGCACAGTGGCTAGATTAACAAATAACCAAACATCACCCGATCTAAATATTACCTCACAGTTTAATAGTAATGACTTTATGAATTTATTCACTGATAAAATAGATAACATCAGAGATACAATAACAAATGTAGATTCTACGGCGTCTAGTACTTCAGCTTCATTCATCGCACCCAAAGAAAAACTGCAGTGCTTTACAACTATAGGACAGGAAGAGCTAAATAAACTTATCACTGCATCTAAACCAGCAACATGTCTATTAGATCCTGTACCCACTAAATTACTGAAAGAGTTGTTACCTGTAGCAGAAGAACTGCTTCTCAATATTATTAACTCATTGTTATATTTAGGTCACGTTCCAAAACCATTCAAGCTGGGGGTTATTAAGCCTCTTATTAAGAAACCACAACTAGATCCTAGTGAACTGGTAAATTACAGACCCTTTTCAAATTTTCCGTTTATGTAAAAAAAAATTGAAAAAGTTGTGTCTGCTCAATTGTGCTCGTTCTTGCAAAAAAAATATCTCTGTGAATAATTTCAGTCAGGTTTCAGGCCCCATCACAGCACAGAAACTGCACTTGTTAAAATTACAAATGACTTGCTTCTTGCGTCAGACCAAGGCTGCATTTCATTGCTAGCTTTACTTGATCTTAGCGCTGCGTTCGACACTATAGATCATGGCATACTCATAGATCGATTACAAAACTATACGGGTATACAAGGGCAGGCTTTAATATGGTTTAGATCCTACCTGTCAGATTGCTACCACTTTGTTTATTTAAACAGGGAGCCATCTCAGTTATCACCAGTAAAGTATGTAGTACCACAAGGATCTGTCCTAGATCCTCTACTATTTCCAATATACATGTTGACCATTAGGTAATATTATTAGAAAATGCGGGATTAGTTTCCATTGTTATGCTGATGATACTTAACTATATATCTCAACAGACCAGATGAAACTTCTAAATGATCTAAGCTAACAGAATGTGTTAAAAATGTAAAACATTGGATGACCAATAATTTTCTCCTATTAAATTCAGATAAGACAGAGATATTACTAATTGGACCAAACAACAATACACAGAATCTCATGATTTACAATTTGCAACTAGACAGATGTAATGTTACTTCATCTACAGTCAAAAAGCTGGGTGTTATATTAGACAGCAACTTGTCTTTTGAAAATAATATTTCCAATGTTACAAAAACAGCATTCTTCCATCTTAGAAACATTGCCAAGCTACGAAACATGTTAACTGTTACCGATGCAGAAAAGCTAATTCATTCATTCATGACCTCTAGAGTGGACTATTGTAATGCACTGCTAGCTGGTTGTCCTGCATCTTCAATAAACAAGCTACAGGAAGTCCAAAATGCAGCGAAATATGAAAATATGATCATATTACCCCAAATTTATAGTCTCTGCACTGGCTCCCTATTAAGTTCCATATCAGTTACAAAATATTATTACTTGCCTATAAGGCCCTAAATAAGTTTAGCTCCTGCGTACCTAACTAGTCTTCTACCACACTACAATCCATCATGCTCCCTAACAGGGACGTGCACAGGAATTTTGAGGGGAAGTTGCTCTGACCTAAAAAAAGGGCACTGGCCTACCAACACCCCCCCCCCCCCCCCCCCCCCCAAAAAAAAAAAAAAAATTGATTTCATAAAACTTGATGATGATCGTCTGTTTGTTATACCTTTCCGACAATGTTAAGTCGTCTCACCCGACAACCGGGACAATCTCCTAGTGCCGCTCATGCAGGCTCAGCTCAGGTGCCGGTCACGTGCAGCGCTGCAGCCATGTAAACAGAGTTTGCCCTTCCCCTACTGACTTTCACTTTCCCGAATATGGAAGTGAATGAGGCTTTGCGTTTTTTTTTTTTTTTTTTATCTAGGCTTACGTGAAATTCTGCATCCATTGTACGATTTTTTAATGTATTTTTTTTCCACCTCGGAAGGGCAACGTGAGTCGAGAAGGGTATATGGGCAGTTGCACGTCCCTGCTCCCTAAGGTCACAAAACTCTGGAATATAGGTAGTGCCCAGAATAGCAAAGTCCACTAAAGACATCAATGTCCCGTGGTAACTAGGAATTACAGATGCTTCAGTCTGGTCCCAACCCTTAAATTATCTGAGATGACCAAACACCTGAGAAGAGATGATACCAACCCCTCAGAGGACCTCAGAGGATGCCAAACCTCAGACAATATACAGAATTACCAAAGTTTGACATGTTAAATATATTAAGTTTCTACAATATATAAATATATTGTAGAAACTTAATTTCCTGTAAAGCTGCTTTTGATTCCTGTAAATGCTGGTTTGATTTCTGCATAATTATGACAATTAATCACAAATATTGAAGATCATGGTATCTGATCACACTATTAAAGAGTTTTAAATTTACCAAGTGCTGTGAACAACCCTCTTATTGAACTGTCAAATCAATCCCAAAATCCACTGTAGGGTTTGATACATAAATATAATTTAATTTAGCTCAAAGGGAATCATTTGTGATTTTATAGGGAATTTGAACAGAATCACTGTTTTGCGGCTGATCACTGAGTCGGCAACGATTCACTGAACGAGCCGTATAACATAATTCTGCACTGGATATTAAAATCCAAAATATAGTGAAAACACTATTAATAAGCACAGTAACAAGATCAGCAGGTTAAGACATTAACTTGTAAGCACAAAACACAAAATACTTCTCTTTTAAATATAAATAAGACTTTATTTATATAAACCTAAGACATAAACTAATCTAACATGAACACACGCATTCACACATTCACACGTTGCAGAAAGAGAGAAAGGATGAGTTTAGAGAATGAGAATGTGAAATCCCAAGTTTACAGCAATATGTGCTATTGCATAGACCTGAACAACCATCAGTCACTTAATTAACCCTCACGTTGAGTTTCTCAATGAGGCTAAAATTTATATTAAATGCACCAATTCAGTTAGACCTGGAGGTACTTGCTTGCGTTGCCTTTGTGTTACAGGGTGTACAGGGATTTCCTTCTGTCGTCGTCGTTGCAGGAAAGGGGTTTTCCCGAGTTGGTGATTGGCTGGAAGTTCAGTAGTCTTTGAAGTGATGTCTTGGGAAGCCAATGGTTGGGCGTTGGCTGAAGATGGTCTTGGAGTCAGTTGCTGGTTGAAGTTTGAAGCAGGTGCAGTCGGAGCTGGATTTTGCGGCAAACTTAACTTTTGAACACGAGACTCAACGGAAAGAAAAGAAACTAAAGTAAAAGAATAAAATGAGTAACGAGACTAGGTGGTTTTTCTTCTCATCGTGGTGTTAAGTAGCAACTGGCCTGTAGGCCAGAGCACGCTCAAAGAGCGCTAAAACAGCGTCAAAACGCTGTGGCGAGAAGAAGAAGAAGGGTGAGAAGAGAAGAGCAAAAGAGAGAGATTTGATGGTGTCCTGAGTTCTTAAACTCGGCTTTGGGACACATCCCATTTGGTGTCTTGACCAATTAGATAGGCTATTATCTTAGCTAGGGTTGTTCCTTCCATCATGAATCAGCATGTTATCAGTCACATGGTCTGAATTTTACACACTCTTGCAAAGTATACTTTTGGACATGATTTCTATAACCAGAATATGATACATTTGACACAGAATTAATTGAAAGAAACGTTTCAAGCTAGAAATGTCAAACTCATACATACCAAACACGACTAACCTTAAAGTCATTCAATAGTTATTATAAAGACATACATAATATGTGCTTAAAACATGATAGTCTAATATGTGGTTACATACATAATATAGTGTTATGCCTAGCGATGTCCTTTAGGATGGTTTTATGTCCATATGAAAAAGAAAGTCTCTGTGTAGTTCTGTGGAGACCAAAAAGAAATGTTCTTTGGCCAGAGGAATTTCAGTCTCAGTCTTTGTCTTGTATGTGTGGGGGAGAAGTCAATCTAAAGAAGCTTGTGATTTCTCTTGTGGAACGCCATGTGATGGCCATCTCTTTGACCATTAATCTGGACTATTTACCCCAAATTTGACGATCTCCTTCCTGCGTAGAACACTTATCAATAAGTGTTCTTTTGTCTTAATGTTGCGAGCTGTTCTGTGAAAGAGGCTTGTTAGTTAGGCTTGCTCCAGAAGTCGGAGATAGGAATCTTTACGACGTTGTCCTGTTCTCCTGGAATTTCAGCTCCTCATGTTTCGATGTTTTGACCGAATCTTAGTTTTGTCTGACTCGTTCTGACGCTACACCACTCAAAAATAATCATGGAAAACTATAGTGCTAAAGTAAAATAAAGTGATACTTCCAATCTATTTAATCTTCTTAACCCGTTTAATCCCAAATTTTTCCCAAACATGAAAATATCCAAACGATTTGTCATTAGAAACCCTTTGAAATAATCAATAATTAGTTTTTGAATTTTTTTTGGAAAAGTGCTAAAACGTACAATTTAGATGTATTTCAACGTTTATTTTTAGTTAAAAAAAAACATAAAAATATTTACGTATCTTTTATATTATTAAGATATTTGTAGCAATGCTGCATTTTTATCATTTTATCAATAAGCCACTTATATTTTAGACCCCTTAACCTACCCTCAAACCTAAACCTACCCATTTTATAGCGAATGTAAAAGGATATAAAACGCAATTGACTGAAATATACAGGAAAATAACCAGTTTATTAACAAGTATTAAAAATGTTTTTATAGTCGTTAATCCCACTCTTACATCTAAACCTAAACATAGCTATTTCTGTACAGTATAAGAAAAACATGACACAGATAAATGGAATTACAATCATTTATTTATTGCAAAAATGTCAAAAGCAGTACCAAAAGTAATCCAAATGATGATACGTTGCAGCCGCAGTCCTCTCTGGCGGAATACAGTAGGTTTGTGTGAAGTGCGGAGCAGAATTTATGTTGTAAATTGCTGAAAATATTATCCAGATTATTTTCCTGATCCTCTCGCTCTCAGTGAACTCGTGAAGGCGCGAGCGTGCTCACATCATTCAAACACACACCTCACCAGAAACACAGCATGTCTCAATCTTTGACGAATGTAGGTGAGAGCCAATGAACTTTCAATTATCCTGCAGTAAAACCTTTTGTTTGAAGCGGCAACATTTGAATTCGTAACGAGCGCGTCAGTCAGCACGGGTTTTGCTGTTTACAGTCACTGGATTTGCTAATCGGGATGGAGATGAAGATCGCCGAATAAAGGCTTGGATTTGGGTCTGTTCCTCGCAGTCGTATGTATTCTGGATTACAGCGCACGAATAAAGTTGTGACCCATGGCAAACAAAGTAAACATTACATGACAAGTAAAGGTTAAATAATTTCAAATGTTATTTATTTTAAGGTTTAAAGTGAAGTCTTGTTTAACATTATGTAGGCCTATTATTGGAAACGAGCTGGCAGCAGAAATCACACAACAACAAAAAAAATGTTATAATTTCATATTAAGTAAACGAGTAAACAATTTAATGATGCAATTGAAAACAAGGTAATTGCTATGACAACTAAAAACAACTAATAATAAAGTTAATGCTGCGATTTCAATATTCACATAAGGATTGGTTTTTAGATGTTAATACGTCAGTTTTGTACGTTTAAATGCTGAAAATACTAAGTATTTGTACGTTTAAATCCTGAAAATAGGCTACATCAGTATTATACGTTTTAGTGCCTGTAAAAATGTAAGTAAATGTACGATTTATACAACCACATTTTATGTAAAATACATACGAATTATCATGGGATCACGTTCTTTGTGGTAACATACTTTATTAGCCTTTTGTTTTGGAGCTTTGATGCAATTATCATCTTCTCAAGGTGCAAACAGGAAATAAACTGCTCATGTGACAATTTGCACTAACCATGTGAAACTGCACATATTTAATTGAGGCCCTTTATTTTTTTTATTTTTTTTTCCATATTTGCAGGAAGTGCACTAAAACATCAATCAGTGAGGTTTTTAGAGCTTTATAAATGAAAACCTTTTTTTCTGCCATTATTGCGGAATTAGGATTAAATTAGCATTATGTAGGATTACATGGGTAAAATATGAAGTGTGCAATTTAGGTATGTTTATTGTGGAATGTATTTATATGAAATTTTCAAATTAATAATTGGCTGTATTGGAACTGCATACTACAAGTATATTACCATAACAAATACATATTTCACCTTTGTAAACACTATATGACTTCACAGCATGCATCTTTGCTCCTTACAAAGCCTCTCAATGCAGATAAGATAATTACTACTTCGTTCTTGAACTCTCACTCCACAAAGCAGTGAGAAATCTTAGTGGAATAGCACATCAAAGTCCACCTGAGATTCATACAGCGCTGAAGGGTGAAAGAGGGCACCGCTGCTTGTGTGGGTGGGCATCTGACTATTTGACCTACAAATTCACACACCCACGTAAGAGACATTGGTGCCAAAAGGACCTATTGAGGAACAGATGGGTTCTATTAATGTGTTGCAATTAAAGCTAGCCCTAATTAAGAGAAGACAACATTTGAGCAGGAAAGGAGGTTTCAGATGGATTTCAAAACATTATAGCACCTTTCATTTTGCTCATCTCTAATTTTTCTACTCTCTATGTTTGACAGCAATTACTTACCAGGTAAAATTGCAAACACAGACAAAACAGTTAAAAAAAAAGACAAAAACAAAAAAATTATATATATATATATATATATATATATATATATATATATATATATATATATATATATATATGAAGAGTTCAGATGCAAAAGCCTCTAAATGCCGTCTGAAATTTTCATCTAAAATGAGAATTTTTATCAGGCTCCTATGTTTAGGTTCAGTAATTTTACTCTAATGGCAATGTAACTGAACGCAAATATATAAGAATGATTAAAAATGCTAATTTTAGAAGCAAATTTCAGACAGCACTTAGAGGCTTTCCATCTGAACTCTTCATATATGTACACATACACACAACCTGAATTCCAGAAATGTTAGAAAGTTTTTTAAACTTGAATAAAATGAAAACTAAAAGAATTTCAAATCACATGAGACATTACTTTATTCACAATAGAACATATATAACATTATATCTTTAAACTGAGACATTTTATAATTTTGTGCACAAATGAGCTCATTTCAAATTTGATGCCTGCTATAGGTCTCAAAATAGTTGGAACGGGGGCATGTTTACCATGGTGTAGCATCTCCTCTTCTTTTCAAAACAGTTTGAAGACGTCTGGGCATCAAGGTTATGAATTTCTGGAGTTTTGGTATTGGAATTTGGTCCCATTCTTGCCTGATATAGGCTTCCAGCTGCTGAAGAGTTTGTGGTCGTCTTTGACATATTTTACGTTTAATGATGTGCCGAATGTTTTCTATAGGTGAAAGATCTGGACTGCAGGCAGGCCAGTTCAGCACCCGGACTCTTCTACTATGAAGCCATGCTGTTGTAATTGCTGCAGTATGTGGTTTTTCATTGTCTTGCTGAAATACACAAGGCTTTCCCTGAGATAGACGTCGTCCGGAGGGGAGCATATGTTGCTCTAAAAACTTTATATACCTTTCAGCATTCATAGTGCCTTCTAAAACATGCAATCTGCCCATACCATATGCACTTATGCACCCCCATACCATCAGAGATATTTCGAACTGAATGCTGATAATACTCTGGAAGGTCTCCCTCCTCTTTAGCCCGGAGGGCACGGCGTCCGTGATTTCCAACAAGAATGTCAAATTTAGACTTGTCTGACCATAGAACACTTTTCCACTTCGAAATATTCCATTTTAAATGAGCCTTGGTACACAGGACACGACGGCGCTTCTGGATCATGTTCACAAATGGCTTCCTTTTTGCACGATAGAGCTTTAGTTGGCATCTGCAGATGGCACAGTGGATTGTGTTTACCGACAGTGGTTTCTGGAAGTATTCCTGGGCCCATTTAGTAATGTCAATTGTCCATTTAGTAATGTCAAATGTCACAGAATCATGCCGATGAGTGTGTCACTGCAGTGTGTCTGAGGGCCCGAAGACCACGGCATCCAACAAAGGTCTTCGGTCTTGTCCCTTACGCACAGAGATTTCTCCAGTTTCTCTGAATCTTTTGATGATGTTATGCACTGTAGATGATGAGATTTGCAAAGCCTTTGCAATTTGACATTGAGGAACGTTGTGTTTAAAGTATTTCACAATCTTTTTACGCACTCTTTCACAGATTGGATAGCCTCTTCCCATCTTTACTTCTGAGAGACTCTGCCTCTCTAAGCTCTAAGACATCTCTTTTATAGCTAATCATGTTACAGACCTGATGTCAATTAAGTTAATTAGTTGGTAGATGTTCTCCCAGCTGAACCTTTTCAGAATGTATTGCTTTTTCAGCCCTTTTGCCCCCATGCCAACTTTTTTGAGACCTGTAGCAAGCATCAAATTTGAAATGAGCCCATTTAGTGGATAAAAGTGTAAAATTTCTCAGTTTAAACATTTGTTGTTCTCTGTGTTCTATTGTGAATAAATTATTGGCTCATGTGATTTGAAAGTCTTTTAGTTTTTGTTTTATTCAAATTAAAAAAAAAAAAAAAAACGTCCCAACATTTCTTGAATTTGGGTTGTATAATATATATATGTATGTTATGTGTGTGTATGTGTGTATATATATATATATATATATATATATATATATATATACATATTATGGCATGCCGTTCAGGAAAATTTGAGTATATGGAATGGAATGAAAGTTTGAGTATATTGAATGAAACTTGAATATATGGAATGAAACTTTGAATATATGGAATTAAAGTTTGAATATATGGAATGAAAGTTGAATATATGGAATGAAAGTTGAATATATGGAATGAAACTTTGAATATATGGAATGAAACTTGAATATATGGAATGAAACTTTGAATATATGGAATTAAAGTTTGAATATATGGAATGAAACTTGAATACATGGAATGAAACTTGAATACATGGAATGAAACTTGAATACATGGAATGAAACTTGAATACATGGAATGAAACTTGAATACATGGAATGAAACTTGAATACATGGAATGAAACTTGAATACATGGAATGAAACTTGAATACATGGAATGAAACTTGAATACATGGAATGAAACTTGAATACATGGAATGAAACTTGAATACATGGAATGAAACTTGAATATATTGAATGAAAGTTTGAATATATTGAATGAAAGTTTGAATATATGGAATGAAACTTGAATATATGGAATGAAACTTGAATATATGGAATGAAAGTTTGAATATATTGAATGAAAGTCTGAATATATAGAATAAAAGTTTGAATATATGGGACGCAACTTGAATTGGTTGTATGATTTACATTAAAGAGTATGTATTTTGAAACAAGAGAATGGTATCTTACAGGTAAAAAAAAAACAACAACAAAAAAAACAACAACTTGTAGTTCTGTAGTAATCTACATCGATGCTATTTGTGTCGACAAATAAAAATGTGATGAAAATTCCCAGTCAGAACTGATGTTTCAGAGATTCCAATCATAGGAAGGAAAGACTAAGGACATTTTTTGACATATTATTTAATATATAGATTTTACTATCAGGATTATTATAGTTAACTAGAGCCATAAATAGTATGTGTTAGGCCCTGATGAGCACCAAATTGAGCTCTGTTTTGTCTTTTTGCACTTGAATTGTCAAAAACACACACAATTGTCAAACTGTCAGTTTAGTCATGTATTCAAGTAACAGTTGTGTGATACTTACAGTAAATGATTAATTAATGCATTACAGAGTTTAACCAAACTCAGTAGATTTTAGTCAAATAAATCTACTGTATTTTTAGTCGACTAAAACTAAAACAATTCAAATGACTAAAATATGACTAAAACTATATGGCATTTTAGTCAAAAGACTAAAACTAAAGCAAAATGCTGTCAGAATTAACACTGTGTGAAATGTCTGAGATGATGGGATGTACACTCCAAACTGTTTGTATTGTTTGTTTGGTATATGATCAGCTGTTGCCAAAATTTTTAGTTCAACAAAGTATTGGAAAATTTGAGGAAAGGATATTTTTAAAGTAATTCAATTCAGAAAACTATTGTTATGATAACAAGGATATAACTAGCTACAATATATTATTATTCATTAAATACTGTCAAATTTACATTTTAATTCCATACACTGCAAACTTCATTCTATATATTCAGACTTTCATTCCATATATTCAAGTTTCATTTAATATATTCAAATTTCATTCCATATATTCAAACTTCCATTCAATATATTCAAGTTTCATTCCATATATTCAAACTTTCATTCCATATATTCAAGTTTCATTCCATATATTCAAGTTTCATTCCATATATTCAAATTTCATTCCATATATTCAAACTTTTATTCCATATATTCATACTTTCATTCCATATATTCAAGTTTCATTCTATATATTCAAATTTTATTCCATATATTCATACTTTCATTCCATATATTCAATCATCATATTATAAATATCATAATTTCCTGAACGGCATGCCATAATATATATATATATATATATATATATATATATATATATATATATATATATATATATATATATATATATATATATATATATATATAACAGGCTTTCTGTAAAGGGGTGGGTAATAGAAAAGTAATAGAAGTCTATGGAAAATTCACAGAAACAAATGTGTGTGTGTGTGTGTGTGTGTGTGTGTGTGTGTGTGTGTGTGTGTGTGTGTGTGTGTGTGTGTGTGTGTGTGTGTGTGTGTGTGTGATATTATGAGGAGTATGTGTAATAGATTCAGGAAAGTGGGAATATTACATTTTCAACTTTGCAATTCAGATTTTTTGTTAATAATTCTCTGTAGGTATTACTTTATTATTAGATAAAGTAAATTCCTGTAGTTTTAACAATTGTTAAGTACTAAGAGACATTCGGGCAGGCAGGTTCTTTACAGCTAATGATAAATCATTTTACTATGCATCGGAATTATAGAAAGCCAAAGGATGATGGCAAACCATAAACCATAAACCATTTATTTGGAAAATATAATTCTGCCATTTTAAGCAGATATAATTCTTTATTATTATTTACACTATTTCCAAATGTGTAAAACAAAAAATGTTGAAGACTGATAAACTGTATAAAATGAAAAGAAATGTGGTCAGCAGACACACCAATATATGACCACAAAAAATGTCATAACATGTTCTTCCTGTGATATAAATCACTCTCTGTTGATGTATGTAAGGCTGTGCTGCAGTTAAGTATTCAGATTAATCCCCATTTCAGGTCTCTTTTTGCCAACAACCTCATCCTGCTTTTTTCTTGTTCATTTAGTCACTTCACACCAGAATAGGTGGTCACAATTTATGTTTTATGTTGACTTCAATGAGTTTCTGTGTGTGTTTTAGTCATGTTCAGTCAACATTCGAGCCAAATCTAAATCTATACATTAGGTCCAAAAAGCTTTTTCAGGTAAAAACTCCCCATTTTCACTCTTTTGTTAAGTATTTTTGTTCATCCTCTCTGGGAAACTCTCGTGACATCTGCTGGTTCTGCTCATCCACCGTCTGCACAGTTCCACATACACACAGCCCCCATCCACCAAAGACAGACCCTGAAGATTCTCCTATACATTCTCCTATACTAATAATCAGTCAGTTAAATGTTTACAGAGATACTAAAAGTTTATTATGTCACTGCAACATGTATAATGCAAATAATTTAAGATAAATGCATCTTTCTCTGAGATTTTGGTCGATATTGACATCATAGCATCAGTTTCTGCAGATTTGTTGGCTGCACATCCATGATGCAAATCTCGTTTTCCACCACATCCCAAAGACGCTCTATTGGATAGAGATCTGGTGACTCATTGGCATGTTCATGAATCCAGGTTGAGATTATTTTAGCTTTGTGACATGACATGATCCTGGTGAAAGCAGCCATCACAAGGCTAGCAACAATGTAGGTGGTGACATTTAAATGATGCTCAATTGATACTAAGGGGTTTAAAATGGGCTAAGAAAATATCCCCCACACCATTACACCAGCACCTTGAATACAGGATGGATCCATGCTTTTGTGTAGTTTACGACAAATTCTGACCATACCATCTGAATGTTGCAACAGAAATCAAGACTCATCAGACCAGACAACCTTTTTCCAATCTTTTGTCCAATTTTGCTGAGCCCATGCAAATTGTAGCCTCAGTTTTCTGCTTTTAGCTGAGAGGAGTAGCACCCTGTGTACTCTTCTGTTGCTGTAGCCCATCTGCTTTAAGATTTGATGTGTTGTGTGTTCAGAGATTCTCTTCTGGATACCTCAGTTGTAACAAGTGGTTATTTGAGTTGCTGTTGCATTTCTATCATCTCCAACTGGTCTGGCCATTCTCCTCTGACCTCTGGCATCAACTAGACATTTTTGTCCACAGAATTGCCATCACTTGATATTTTCTCATTTTCGGACCATTCTCTGTAAACCCTAGAGATGATTGTGTGTGAAAATCCCAGTAGATCAGACAAGCACGCCTGGAACCAACAACCATGCAACATTCAAAGTCCCCATTCTGATGCTCGGTTTACACTTTGGCAGATCATCTTGATCATGTCTACTGACATTGTCACTAACATTTGAGTGGCTTATTAGATATTTGTGTTAAATGACACCTATTATGCCCTTCTTTACAGGAGGTTATATTGGTCTTAGGTGTCCCCAAAATGTGTCTGTGAAGTTTCAGCTCAAAATATCCCACAGATCATTTATTATAACATCTGGAAAATGTAATTTTGGGGCATTTTAGGACTAAAAAGAGCTGTTTTGGAGTGTATAATTTTTATGCAAATGAGCTGCATATTCCCACCCCATCTCCATAAGTGGGCATACATCTCTGCTTTGTATAACTATAGCTATAGTTTACAAAGCAGTCTGGAGTGAAATGACTTGCGCAGACATAAACGTATTTAGGTAGAATTTGAGGCGCATTGCCTTCAAAAATAGAAGTAATCCACTGCATCCTCAGTGACTCAGATGTTGGGAAAAAATGAAGACTCTAGTGTTCAGTCTCACATCCAAACATAGAGCACCGAGATTTCTTACGAGACATTGTTGAAATGGAGGACAGCGTACAACCGCTGAGGGCAGAAACTATGGCAATGCAGAACTGTCAGTCAGCTGCTGTGGGCGGGGCCTACGCAATGTGATGTCATATTGCTTAGAGAATCAAAACGGCAGGCATAGTGAGACTACCATGATATATTCTACCAGAATTCCCTCGGGAACCGTTTGGCCATTTGTATCACTCCACTTTTACTCCAGCATTTATCACAGAGAGTGTCATGGTGGAGGACCAAACCCGTGTTATTTTGCGATCCTGAACTGAAGAGAGATGGGGAATCGCCCGTCTGTACCGAGTGGCACATTCAGAGTGGACTGACTCTAGTGCTGCTGCCTCACACTGACATGTTCAAGAGTTTTTTAAAAAAAAAAAAAATTAATGTGAGCATGTAGTTGTTTAAACTTCAAATATGCGGCTTAATAATAAAGATTACATAGTCGAATCAGTTTTGTCAAGGGTGACGCAGAGGAGAAGAAGTCATTGATTTTGTTTTATTTGTGCACAAAAAGTATTCTTGTAGCTTCATAAAATTACGGTTGGACCACTGATGTCACATGGACCATTTTAACGATGTCCTTATTACGTTTCTGTGCCTTGATTTTGGTAGTACCCTTGCTGTTTGTAGAGGTTCAGAAAGCTCTCAGATTTCATCAAAAATATGTTAATTTGTGTTCCAAAGATGAACGGAGGTCTTATGGGTTTGGAAAAACATGAGGGTGAGTAATTAATGACAGAATTTTTATTTTTGGGTGAACTATCCCTTTAACCTTGGCCGGCAAAAGCTGCCAAGATGCTCCTCTGTCTGTCACAGATCATGGAAAGTGAAACTTAAATCTGTCACAGGGGTGATTGGATTTATTCATGAAGGTTAAAAACAATATTTATTAAAAACTGCTGTCTTTTCACATTTTTATTTACAGCATTATCATAATAGGCTGTAATATTAACTTATTGAGAGAAAATCGGTAGTTCTATGTGAAATGAAACATTGAGCACCCCCATATAGCCAAAATGGTATGATTTCATAACACCTGTGAAGATTTAACAGTGAGCTTCTACTATTGGGGGTCACCCCTAATGAAGACAGTGCCTATATTTAAACATTTGCTTCAATGTTTTTGGAGATGTGAGCTCTGGGGTGTCAGCAGCCGTTCAGTACTCATGAACCCACCGAGAGCAGCCTTACCTCGGGCCAGTTCTTCTAGAATTTGCCACTGACTCTGGTGTCTCTATAGTGGTTAAACATGAGATACAATTTGTTTTGGGTAAATCTACAGTCAGTCTTTGGTCTCAATAATGTATTATTTGTTCTAGAGCACATCGTTTTAGATGAGCGCAAAGTTTCATAACTTTGTAAGTTAAATATTTTTTATATATAAATAGTAGTATTTAATAATAGTATTTGGTATTGAAAATTAGTCTTTTAAAAGGGAACGAAACAAGTTAAACAAGGACATTATTTTACTTTAAACACCTTGTATGCAACCAACAAATGCATTTACAAGCATGGGAAATCCCATTAACAGTTGAAGGATATCGCTTTCTTCAGCAGACATTCAAACTAACTTTTAATTATGAATGCAGATAATCACATTCACTCAGTCCATCTTTTTCTCATAATACTCTACTCTATAATACAATAAGCTTTTAACTTCAGTGAAGCAACACAGAGTTCCTTTGTTACTAGTTCTAAAATGATGTTTTCAAATTAGTAGCAGAGGCTTGTTAAACTATCAATTTGAGATTTCAGTCTCAAAAGTCCCTTGTGTGTGGGGAAGTATTTCCCCACACACAAGGGGTTTTTAGGAAATTCTGTGGTTATTTTACATACTTGTTGTTACAGAGCCAACGAGACGTGAGGATCCATGTGGGAGCTTTATTCACAAAGGCGTGGTTAGGAAACAAGCAAGGGTCAAACAGGTATATCACAGGCAAGGCAAAGAGTCATCCAGAACAGGCATAGGTCAGTCGACAGCAAACAGTATCCAAAGGGGCTTGACAAGAGAGGTAATCCGAGAAACGTAAGCAAAAGTTCAGGCAGGGGAAAACACAATCCGAAACAGGCAAGGCAAGGCAAACTACAAAAGGCTCTGTAGGGTAGCTAAAGCTAGAACAGCGATAAATGCATACAATACTCGGCAGTGAAAGAGAGGAAGTCCATGGCTTATGTAAGGTGTGTGATCAGTGCAATCATCTGTGTGTGCTATCAGCTGTGTATGTGTCATCAGTGCAAGGGATGATGGGAAATGCAGTCCAGTGTAATGTATGGTGTGAGAGTCAATGTGGTGAGTGAGTGACCTCTGGTGGTGAGTGAACGGAAGTTCATAGACCGGATTTGTGACACTTGTGCTGTTGAAGTGTTGTGTAAATGCAATCTCATACTTCTAGCCATGCAGTATAGATCCATATTGTGATTCAGCTGTAGGCATGAGGCCGTGTATGGCTCCCCACTCCCCACTGTAACTGGAGTTTTGGCAAGAAAGCAGAACTAAGTTAGGGAACTTGCGCTGAACTGAAGTAATTGTCCAGTGATTATAATGAGAATATTATTTGACCACTTTCTGTTTAAATTGCATAATTAAACATTAACTAAACCACTGAGTAAGCCACCATTTTAGGAAAAAGGTATTATTTGTGGTATTATTACTGCTCTTTTGAAAAAAATGTTGGAAACAGTTTTGATGACCATTCAATTGCATGGACAATAGAAGAAGAAAAAACTGATCTCCATGGTTCCATAAAGGGAAGTTATACATGATGATGACCAGTAAATAATGAATTTAAATTTTTGAGTGAATAATGCCTTTAAGCATCCTGACCAGGAAACAATGTTACTTTAACCGTTAGCATGTGCTTGGGGTGGAACTATCCATTTATTGATAGACCTGAGGTCAACCCTATTTGAAACCATTTTTGCAGTATGGTTTGGTGAATTTGTCAAACATTTGTTTCTGTGAATTGTGGGGACATTCCATAGACTTATATTACTTTTATACTGACCAAATGATATTTTCTATCCCCTAACTCAACCCTAACCCTAAACCCACCCCTTACAGAAAACCTGTTTGTATTGCTACACTTTCAGATAAACATCATTTACTATTTTATTTTATTTTATTTTTTCCCACCGCAAGCCGGTCCCCACAATGTCAACGATTTGTTGTACTATCCTTGTGGGGACATTTGGTCACACACACGCACGCACGCACGCACGCACACGCACACACACACACACACACAGGTTTGTTTTGCTATCCTTGTGGGGACTTTCCATAGGCGTAATGGTTTTTATACTGTACTTACTGTATGTGCTATTGTCCCACCAACCCTACACCTAAACCTACCCCTTACAGGACACTTTCTGCATTTTTACTTTCTCAAAAAAACTCACTCTGTATGATTTTTAAGCTTGTTTCCTCATGGGGACCTAAAAAATGTCCCCATAAGGTCAACATTTACTGGTTTTACTATCCTTGTGGGGACATTTGGTCCCCTCAATGTAGCATAAACAAGGACACACACACACACACACACACACACACACACACACACACACACACACACACACACACACACACACACACACACACACACACACACTTTGTTTTAAAGAAAGAAAATAAGAGAATAGGCTATTATGCAAAATATTATAAGCTATATGCAAAATGCTTTAAAGAAATAACACCAATCAAAATGTACAATGCAAATATTACGATGACATCATAGTCATGGATCCTATATATATATATATATATATATATATATATATATATATACACATATAATATTTTTATTTCTGTTTGTAATTTTTTAAAATGCATAATATTTACAAAAGGCAAAATTAAGGCTGACATTTTAAACAGAAGTTAAAAGTTTAGTTCATCTACAAGAAAGGAGAATCCAGTTGGGTGCTCTAATATTTATAGGGAAACATTGAGACTACTTGAGAAAGCAGAATGTTCCAGTGAATGAAAGAATGAATACATGAATGCTAATATAAAATAAAATAATGAAATAAAATAAAATATTTATAAAATTTATAATTGATAAGGACCGCATATATTTTTTTTTTCTGACGATTCTAAAAATATCTGAAAACCGGGTCTCTCTCTGTTCTGAGCATGTGGTCTTTGTTTTTAAGTTTGTGTGGCTGAATCCATTCAGCTGTCAGTGTGAGGCAGCAGCACTAGAGTCAGTCCACTCTGAATGTGCCACTCGGTACAGACGGGCGATTCCTCATCTCTCTTCAGTTCAGGATGGCAAAATAACACGGTGAAGGCGGAGATATCAGCATCTGCGTATATGGGAGCCTGTATTTACAGCCAAGTTTAGTTTCCACTAGAGTTCAACACTCTAGAAACACGCTTGTAAGTGCGTATTGGGAAATGAAAGTAAAGCGATCGGAGATGTGGAGAGCCGCTGTCTTACTGCTGTTAACCGGCTGCGTGTGCGCGAGTGTGCCCGAGGAGCCCGCGGACAGAGCGGCTCCATCTGACGGCTATTGCAGCTGGATAACGCGGGCTCAGCCTCACGGAACTGGAGGCAGGAGGGAGGGCTTCACTGAGTTCAGACTGCGAGTGGAAGGAGACCCGGAGCATTATCAACCCGGCAGCACTTACCGAGGTACATGTCACTGTTTCAGCTGTTGTCAGGACCACCGGCGCGGACAGAGTCGCTTCACAGTGCGCGCGCTGGAGATAGGGGCTTTGTCTGAAAAACTAACAAGCTGCCTACATAGGCAGCATATTGGGGCTTATTATTGCCTAAGTGATAGTGGAAACTGGGTTTTATTGCGATGCGGGGAAGTTGTCTCAGTAACTATAACGTTTTGAGTCAAAAGTCCATAAATATTTGTGTTCTAGTGGTCATATGTGTTGGTTTTAAATGAAAACAAACTATCTTTTTTATTTCCTGAATGACTGAATGAATGAATAAACAAACAAACAAAAACATTTTTACAGCTATTTCTGTTTTCTCCTAAGATACTGCAAATTGTTTTCAATATGCAAATGAAAGGTTTACAATATTTCTAACTTTCTCATTTGTACTGTGTATTAACCGATAATCGGTTTATGTGCATCATAAGTTTAATAATATTTGTTAGTGAAATATTTTAAAATAGGTTACATTACCATTTTACTGGAGGTGAAAATAAAAAAAAGTCAGAGTTTCTGGACTAGAAAAGAAGTGAAGTTCCTAAATGCAATTTTGGGAGCGGGTGAACCCATCAAATGTTTCAGTGAACTGCGGGAGCATGTAAGCAGGGCTCACCTTTCTCCGGCATCAGCTGTTTCATCTGTTTCCTTCACCTTCCTTCCATGAACAAAATGTAGGCATCTTGCTATCCATACTTATATTCCAAGCATTTGTAGCTGTCCCCTTCAGTCTCTCCACTGCGACCAACAAGCTAAATGAGTTTATCCTCAGTAACTAAAACTAATACAAAACTTATGAAATATTACAATTCTGTATCAGAAACCTGATATCATTGTATGTGTTTTACTGGTTTTGATTGACCTGTGAAAGCAATCAGAAAGGTGATGCAAATGACTATTTTTATTGTGATTATTTCCAGTATCCCTGTATGCAACCAACCCTGCATACTTCAGAGGCTTTACTCTTATCGCTCTGAAGGAAGGCTACAATGGTGACCAAGAGGAGGATTATGCTGGAAATTTCCAGGTGAGAATCTGACCAAAGTCATGCACACTAGCAATGCAATGCCCTCTTGGGAAACATAATTCTCTGTGAGGTAAAGCATGGTAAACCCCAAAAATAAAACTCTGCATACCCATATAATCAAAAGAAATTAGCTTATCAGCTATTTAAAGGAAGGCTTTGGCATATGTTTCATCTGACCATCCAACTGCTAGTCAGCAGAAGCTACTCACCTCTTGTTACCCTTTGTACACTGCACGTCAAAAAAATACGCACGGAAAAGCTGAAATTCAGCCGACTCAAAAAAGAGTCACACAAGTCAGAATTTGGATCAAAATTGAAAGAAAATCCCACAGTGTATGCCTGGCCTAAGATGGTTGTTCATTTTCTAAAAACAAATGAAGACATTTTTAATGAAACCTGAGCACTCTCTCTTCATCGAAAGTCAATTCAACCACATCTAGACAGTTCAAAAAGTTAATAAAACATTGTGATCAAGTGTCAATCAAGTATGGTTAAGCTTCCATTTATATTTGACGAGCTCTATATATATGTGCATTGAGCAATGTTTATATGGGAATAAAAGCATAAATTAAATGTGTTCATCATATCAAGTGATAGTGTCTTATCAGAAGGCTTGGATTGAACTTCTCAGTTCATATGGATTCTACTTTAAAAACTACTTTTAAAAACATTTTTATGAACTTTTTGAAATGCCAGAATTGCATGGACTTTCAGAGGAGGACATTGGTGCTTCAAAGATGAACAAAAGTCTTATGGGTTTGGAAAAAAATGAGGCTCAATAAATGATGACAGAATTTTAGTTTTTAGGTGAACTAACCCTTTAAAAGGATGGTTGACAGTGTTTTTTTTTTTTTTTTTTCCTAGGCTTGATTTTGTTTAGGGGGTGCAGTCTAACATGTGTTTATTCTACACCTTTATTCTACACTGCTCTGTCCCTTCTCCTATAAATGCCCTGATGATTTGCTGGTTTTAAGAAGCCACTCCCTCAGAAATATGCAATGAGCTCAGACTGGTTAGCTGGCCCAGTGTGTTGTGATTTGCTAAACCGACTAATTCACATCTAAACGTCACGCCCTTCACCTCAGCAGAATGTGCTCCAGTTGTACTGTAAACAGTGACGCCGTTAATATTGCTTATCAATTTGAGCCCTATTGAGATGCAGAGGATATTAATGAAGAGGATCATGCAGAACCTGTGCAAGCACGGCTCTTAATAGTATGTTTTTTGTTTGTTGTTGTCTCATACTGTTAGATACACTGTTAATTTGTAAATGCTACTGCTTATGTTAGCTTTTAATATATGGTTTTATCCTGATTAAAGCTTTAATACAGTATGTCAACTGCACATGTTGTTTAATGCTTCTCATAGCTATGTGAAAATAAGTGTATAATTGGAACAGTTCATTGTTGGATCTGAGAGAGAGAGAGAGAGAGAGAGAGAGAGAGAGAGAGATGGGGACATAAGAAACAGTATTAAGAACAGCTGCTTTAGAACATTGATTTTGAAACTTGTCAAAAAAATCCATTAGAATCGTTAGAAGGCAGAATCGCGATTTATATATGAATAGATTTTTATGTGCACCCCTAATTTTCACTTCCTCTTCTCTAAAGCAGCGCAACATGGCCTCATTTGTGAAGTCACAAACCCAGGAAGTAACTCGTTGTAGTCCTAACGAGCTGTTTTTGTAGGCATTAAACTGCCATAATTTTAAAAGATGATATCTCTGTTTGCATTGAACTTGCAGCGTTGTAACTTTGCAGATATTGTTTCTGCTCAAACAGCAACATTACACACTAACTAACGTTAAAAAAGTGAAATCGCAATCAACCACCCCTTTAAAGGAAATTATTATTACTTCTATGTTATTTTGGGTCACTACTTGATGTCCAAAGAGCACCAATTACATCACCAGAATCTCATGGATATGAGATGCCCTGAGTCCTTCTGGGACAATGAATTACAGAAGACTCATATAGAGCTGATGGTTTAGTCTGTATTAAGGCAGCCATCCTGATTGCCTGGCTGTGGGATCTACTGTACTCCCTTTGTGTGCTGGAGCCAAGCTCAGATTCAGCCACACCTGGCAAAGCTCTTACATCAACACCATATGCTGCCTCTCCGCACGAGCTCTCATGCTATGCCAGAGAGTGGAAACGGAACGAAAAAGGCCCATTAAATGTCACATAAACCATAAATCTCAGCTCCCTGCAGAAATGCTCTGCTCAAACCTGCTCTTGCACAGAAGAGATTTCTTTTCTTGCAAGCGGGATATAGATCAGTGGTTCTCAACTGATTTTGTTTCAGGTCCCAGATTAGACATTTACATTTAGTAAATGGCGAAGAACACAATACAAAACTACAAAATTGTTAAGCTTTCAGAAGTAAACAAATATGTCCTTGAAACCATTGTTTGGAATTTATATCAACAAAAAATGTGTTGCACCAACATTTGAAAATGGTTTCATGATTTTGAAGTCCAGTAACACAAAACAAAAATGCTTGACTCAAATTATGTTTATCCTTGTTAAAACCAAACTCTGAGCAGTACTTTCTACTAACTTTGTATACCTTGTTAATGGTTTTTGAGGATGAAGGTGTGTCACACAACCTGTCCATGTTGACAATTAGCTAGATTCTATTAAATGGCAAATCAGTTCATAATTATTTGATTAACTGATTGATTTACATGTACACAACCCTTCATCAGACCAAAAACTACCATTTTTTGGTTGTTGTCCCACCAGATGAGAACCTATGATATAGAGGCCATTGCATATTTTACACCTGAGAGCTTTTTTTTTTTTTTTTTTTTTTTGGTGAGTTCTGATGGTTTGTTCTGATATCTGAAGTTACCAGTCAGTTAAATTGTTAATTGCCTATGCTAGTACAGTGGGTAAAGAGGTACATTTTTTTGTCTGAATGCATTCCGTCAGATTGCAAATTCTGAATGCAAAGTTTCTATACCCTAAATTCTGCAATCTGATGAAAATATCTATATTGTTGTACATATGCATTGTCCATGCAAAGAACATCATTTTTTGTCTGTTACCGTAGCAGGGACAAGCTTGTGAGTCCCATTGACGAAAGCCACTGAGACACCTGACTAAAGACATTCACAAATGTGTCAGAGCAAATCAGCGAGGCAGCCTAGTGCACAACTGGTGTATCTTGAATTAAAATAATTCTAAACACATTAGCTACATGGTCATTCCAATGTTTTTGGCAGCTATTCTTATTATAGTTGACTCTCTCTCCTATCCACCTGTAGCTGGTGTGTGGTGAGCGCACTGGTGCCATTGTACTGTGGCTGCCGTCTCATCATACAGGTGGATGCTGCATACTGGTGGTGGTTGAGGAGAAACTTTGTTCCATTCAAGCTCTGTTGGATCACTTTTTTTCTGATTAAGGTTTATATAAGAGCTTTTCATTTCAGTTGATTACAGATTATTAGGATGTGTAAGTTTGTCATCTCCACTTCATCTAAACTGCCATGGTCCTGTGCGTCTTAGTCTGTGTGGTGCTTAGTGAGGAAATACAGAACTCGCTAAAGCATTTAGCATCATTTTACACGGCTTGGGAGAAAGTGGACAGGAGTGGGAGAGAATATTTGATTTGAGCAGATGAAAGAAAGCCAGATGCTTCAGTCTAGGTTTACTGGTAATGTGCAAAAATGGAAGATTACATACGGAGGCCAAAAACAAATAGCATGGGATTTTTGGCAGAACAGCCTTTGTTTTTTTATTTTTTATTTTTTATTTTTGCTCGAACACCGAGTTCTAGCACAAGTCTGTAACAAGATCTGCCAAAGTCCTTGACGTACTGTATGACATAATATAGTGGCATAGACACAGGGTATTGGAAATGTACTTGGAAATGACAAGTGTTTTTTTTCTTTTTCCCGTGTATATGTTGCTTCTCCACTGTGAACAAAAATATACCAGATAATTTTTGGCACTACCATTGTATACTTTGAAGTGCCTTGGAACTTTTTTTTATTATTATTTGTTTTTATTTCTTTTAAAGAGGCTGCTTATAATAAACCCGCATAAATGAGCCGAGGAATCTAAACATATAATCTTACCTGCTTACAGTGATTTGGCTCTTTTTAATAAATTTTACTTTAGTTTTTCATTGGATTCCTTCCGAATTGAAAGATGCAGCATGCATCTAAGTGTGCAAATGATAGCTCAAGTTTGTCAAAAACATGAGGAGAAGCATTGGGATACAATTTGGGTTAGCAAAAAAAACCCCTGCAAATTAAGAAAACATCTTCATCTATTTGATAACACTCCCAACACAACCAAATTCTTGAAACAAAACCAAATACAGAAACGCGCTGCAAATGCGGCACAGACCACATCTTTATTTATTTATTTTTATTTTTTAGTTATTTTTATTTATTTTTTTTGGGGGGGGGGGAGTATTATTAGCTTAAATAAGCTGACGAAATACACAATTACTGTAACTGTGAAAGGTTATGTAAGCTGGCTAACTTACTTTTACAACTTCCTTTACAAAAATTGACCTTGGTTTTATTATTAAAATAAATAAATAAATAAATAAATAAATACATACATACATACATACATACATACATACATACAGACACACACACACACACACACACACACATAAACAAACAAACAAAAAACAAATAAATAAATAAATGCATTTATTAATTTAATCTATTAAATAAATATATTATATAAAACAATAATAATAATAATAATAATAATAATAATAATAATAATAATAATAATAAAATAGGTTACTATACATCAGTTAGTTCATGGTAACCACACATTAACCATGATTTGCTACACCAACCATAGGTTTAACCATGGCATTTGTACAACTGTGGTTTTGCAAATGGTTACCAATACGCCAAAAAAGAGATGGCTACTACACTTTTACTATAATAAAACAATGGTTAATTTTGTTGGGATATTTTTGGCATTGTTCTGGTCTTGCAGTAAATTTCTGTATTTGTGTTGTGTTGTGAGTATTTGTAGAGCATTTCTGTTTTTTGCAGGACATTTTTGTATTTGTTTGTGTTGTGTGTATTTGCAGCGTGTTTATGTATTTGGTTCTATTGTGAGTATTTGCAGCACATTTCTCTTTTTGATTTTGTTGTGAGTATTTGCAGCACATATGCTGTCAAACTGATGAAGATGTTTCTTAATTTGCTGGTGTTTTTTTCTATTTGCATGTGTTTTCTTACGTTGCACATTGAGCTTTCTCAGCCATCGTAAAAAACAGTAGATCATTTACTATGGAATTTTAACAGAGGTTGTATGAGAACAATTAGGCAGATTAAATAAATTAAAAATAATAATAATAATTGCGTGCAAACTTTGTAATAAGAATAGTTGCTGGTTGATTAAAAAGAACAGACATGACATTTTCCCATTTTAAATAGTTTATATGTATGATTCTCCTCTGTGTCTTTCTTAGATTGCATATACAGACAGCCAATCAGATTGCGAGTTTGCCAGTTCTACTACATACCAAGTTTTTAGTGCAGTAGGCATTTGGTGGTCAGCAAACAGACTGTAGGAGGTCCGTGGGTGTGCCGAGGCTGAGACTGGGGGTCTTTAAATACCAAGCCTTGAGTATGAGAAACACTAATTCTGGTCGTAGCAAATGCCATTAAATCTAAGACCTTGTCCTGTAGTCATAAACAGAATTTATTATGCCTGAATCTTCTGTGTAATTAACTGAAATAGGGTCAGCGATGACGGTTTTTGGTGTAATTACTCAGGCTAAAACATGCCCACGTAGGCAACACTCCCAAAGGGATGTGAGCCGTGGAGGGCTGAAGGAAAGGTCGGCGCCTTGCAGAGACACCCTCACTGCTCCTCTCTCCTTCCTTGTCTCTGTTCTTTTAGCTCATCTCCCCAGAGAGCCCACCTTAGTGTCTCTGTCCTTAATGAGTGAGAGCACTGCCATACTGACTCTTTGAGGCAGAGCTGCCACACAATGTCTCACCTTTTACCCCTCTGCTGCATTTTCCACTTAGCTGGGAGAGAATGGTGATAATGCTGGGGGTCTTAAGTGCTTTAGAAAAGTTTCACGAGTTGGCATCTGTTTTGACACTAGAGGCTTAAATGTTAACTGTATTTCGGCTTTTGACAACAAAATGTACCATAAAGTGCCATGTTATGTGTACTGTATATGGGACACTGGTACCACGGCAGAAGGTTACAATGTTTTTTGGATTTTATTCATTTATTTTTTGAAAACATTTTGCTAATATTTACATTTTTCAGTGTACCATGATAAAACCATCTATTACCACTGTGGTATGGTCAAAGTTTTTGTAAGGGAATACTGAAGGGAATAATTCCTTGAGAAGCTATGCTGATTCATGACCACAAGTACCGACCTCCCCATTAACCTCCAGAACCAACCTGGAGGGCAGTTGCATTTATTATTTCGTTTCTTATTATTCCCAGGAGCTGGCAGACACCCTTTCTCTTTCTTTGGTCTTTTATTTGCTCTTGAAATTGATTTTGTGCCATAGTTAATTAGTGCCAGCCTTGGGTTTCTTTGAATGGATGATGTGCAGTATGGCTCTGTGAGGAGAGACTGTCGAGGAAACACAGGAAGCATTCACTCAGTGCCGTTCAGTCAGTGATATGTTTCCTTACCGTATTCAAATTCAAAGATGATGAAGGCACTGCAAACATAATACTTCCGAATCCCCCAGGAGTACCTAAATGACAAAAGTGAGGAAAATGAATTGCTTTGCAGAATTTTTGCTCAATGTAATGCTTGGAGAAATGACACAAGAGCAGATTTGGAGAGTTTGAATGAAACCATGTTTCTGGATTTGATCCAAAATCTAGTGAGTCGTCTTGCTGTCTACTGCTTAGGTAGATCCCTTTTTTTTTTTTTTCTTTCATCATTTAGGAAAGTTTGGTTTATTACAGCTTTGGCTCAATTTGGTTTAGTTCCCCTCAAAACAATAATTTTAGATCTCTGAAGAATTTGTTTCTTGTTCACACTAGATTTTAATTTATCATTATTTTTTTTAACAAATTGCACGTGTTTTGGAAAGTGTGGTAAGATTGAATACAGATGCCTACAATATGGAAAATAACCAAATGCAAGTTGCTTGCTGATCAAAACTAATGAGTTGTTTCTCTGTGTGAACTTTTAAACATTATTTTGTAATGTGAGTTATCACAATGAAAAATGGTCCATTCAGTTATAAAAATCTGTCAGACATGAAACAGGAATTAGAATCTTAGCAATCAACCATTGGCTTTCCAAGTACACTTTACTGACATTTTTTTATAGGGTTTTTATGCCTTTTTATTGAGATAGGGCAGTAGAGAGAAGACAGGAAATTACTGGGAGGAGAGAGGGGAGCGGAATCAACAAAGAACCTAAAGATGGGACTCGAACTTGGGTCGCCGTGAGTACAGTTGCGCTATATACCAACACATTAATCAAGAGGCTATTGGCGCCTACTTTACTGACATTCTTGTAGTATAGTATAATATAGTAAGCAGTCAGTATCAACAAAACAAGTAGAACAAAAATGAACATTACCTGGGAACATTACCATTTTGACCAGTATGGCTCACACAGAATGTTCATATTTAGGTGCCTTACACATAATTGACTCCAATAGAATTTGGTGTTTGCATATAATATTGTTAAGCCAACTCTGTATTACTCTAATGAGCATATCTCTCTAATACTCAAAATGGAAAAGAAAAAAAAAATCCATAGCACAAACAAATACTGAATAAAACTAATAAAATAGTTTTAATCAAACTTATAATGAATGTTTCTGAAAACACTAAACACATAGCCTGACCTGGTCTGTTCCCTTCCTTTTTGACAGTTTTTTAATATCCTGTTGAAGTGAAGTGAGGTGTGGCCAAGTATGGTGACCCATACTCGGAATTTGTGCTCTGTGTTTAACCCATCCAAAGTACACTCACACAGCAGTGAACACACACACATACCATGAACACACACCCGGAGCAGTGGGCAGCAATTTATGCTATGGCACCCAGGAAACAGCTGGGGGTTCAGTGCGTTGCTCAAGGGCACCTCAGTCGTGGTATTGAAGGTGGAGAGAATGCTGGTTATTCACTCCTCCCACCGACAATTCCTGCAAGACCTGAGACTCGAACCCGCGACCTTCGGGTTACAAGTCCGTAATATTCATTCATCTCTATCCATTAGGCCATGACTGCCCCACAACGAACTAGCTCTATAAAGCAGGAAATATATAAAGCAATTATATATAAAATATATAAAGCAGGAAACATTATTGTATTCCTCAATATTTTCCTCCTTCTATATATATATATATTTTTTTTTCTTCTTCTTCTTTTGGGCCTTGATGAAGGTAAAGGCAGGCTTAATCGGGAGACTCAGGTCTCTTTCACACTCATCTGGCAGGAGAGGCAGCCATATCAAACCAGCCACCTCAGGAACAGCCTCCCTGGACCTGCTTGCTGGCTTGGATTCAGGGCCTGGAGTGACAGTCACTTAGAACAGCACTCTGTCTCTCTCTCACTTGCTCGTCAGCCTTCAAGGTTGATATGGCCCAATAAGGCCTGGCTTTTTTGTTGTTTTCTTGCTGTGCCTCCAGAGAAACCTTTTGCAACTAGAGTTATTTGAAGTACGGCTTATTTAAAATCTGGGAGCATGCGCCTTCTCAGCCATTTTTGAGACTGCTCTAAAAGCACTTTTTGTTAGGTTCTCCTGGGAGGTGAGCTGGCACTGGTACTTACTGACTGACGGCTTTTCTTTGGACTTGATAACAACATGTGCTTTAAACAACACTCCAGCAGACATACATTTATTGCAGGTCATGCATCTTGTTCTCATTATGGTGAGTAATCATGCTGTGGTACTTGCTGAAACAATATGGTAGCTATGGTTTTAACTCTATTCATTCACGTGAATGCAAAAGACCACTGAAAAATAGGCGAATCAGAACATAACACTGACTGTGACGTAACAGTATACCCGCCCATGTTCTAGGCCAGCCACCAGCCGAACAATCAGAAGTTCTGCAGGTATTGTGAAGAAACAAGTGAGGACATCAGCGAAAAAGCAGATCATGGAAATAAATGTTATGTTCCAGGCTGTGCAGGGGATGTGAAGTGCAGGGATGGGTTGGTGTCTATATTCAGAAAGGCACGGAAAGCAAATAACGTGTTCTAATAAACTAACATGAGCCACTAAAGGGACATGGTTAGCTCCTTGCTAGCGGTAGCCTGTTACATTGCAGAACATAAGATTTCACTTACCACATAAACAGAGTAAGGAGAGATGACTGAGGATGATGGCGAATGATTTACAGATCCTGAGCACCACTGTCAAGCATCTGATCTTGTAAAATGTGTGGCAAGTACTGCCGCTCCATAGTATAAACAGAGTAAGTGTGATCGCGAATTTCGACAAAGAAAGTCAAACTAAAAAGCGATTGTGCATTTGAAAGCAGTTTCAGTGCCCCACATATTAATAGCGGCTCCCTGATGCCAGCATTGTATTCACAGTATAATTAGTCGACGTTATAACTGCGAGAGAAAGTATTGAAATATATATTTTCCCTGTGTTTCCTTCCTGTGAGCTACTTAAATGAGCCGCACTGTGAAACAGCCAATCAGAGCAGAGCTCAACATTATTATTCATGACCCTTCCAAATAAGCCAATAACAGACCATTTCATTCTAGGGAGAAATCCTAGGGTTGTAAATGCACATGTAAAACCGTTTCTGGATAATTTTTGCCCTTACCTAAGCCACATACATTCTATGTAGATATCAGAGAACAATTTAAAATATTGTATCAATGCATTCTATGGCACCTTTAAATGAGTCATAGGCATTATTTAGACAGAAGAGGAAAACTGTCATTTATTATGTCTTTTTTTTTATATATAACTATAATATAAATAATTGAGGAATTAATTTCCAGATCTTTCTACTGTGGCCATTCTGACTTCCAAGATATTCCTTATATTGATTCAATTTAATTTTTTACATTAGCTGGGATACCAGCAGTGTTTGTACCACCAACTGCTATCTTACCCAAAAAGTTGGAACAAAGCTCTAAATCCACAATGTAGGGGTATGAGGAAGCACAACAAGAAGTTTGGTGGTTGACCGTCAAAATAAATAAGTGGAAGCATTGTAAGAAAAAAAAATATATATATTATAAAGCAAACACATACATTTTTACCAAGGTTGTGTGAAAAAAAAACATCTTTGATAATATTACATAACTACAATATTGATAAGGAAGTGATTGTTCTCAGCTTTTTTTTTTTTTTTAAGTAAATGATTTAGTGATACATAAACAAAAGTGCTGGGAAAATGTGGACGAGCTGACTGTTCACCCTGCACTTTTCAATCTAATGGGCTTAGACTACACACTTTTTGATTGAGTTGTGTGTTATAAACCATATACAGTATATACTCTTTAGTTACGACCTACCTCTTTTTTTTCTCAATATTCCATTTTTCTCAGAATTATCACAATACTGAAGTAATTGTGGTCGCTGCTTCTGTTTCACACAGTCTTTTTAACTCCACATAAAATAAATGGCATCGTGCTTTGTTGCTCTGAAAGTATTTGACTGACTGGTTGGGCTTGTTTGACAATACATTTCATTGTATAAGCTGCGACAGCTTGCTCGCCATCAGTCACCCAAATGGTAGAGTTCAGGGCAGTCGAGGGCAAAGGTCACCCAAACACTTTTCAGAGCTGAAGATCTTACAGGTTGCTTGTGGGGTGTTATAGAGACAAAGACACACATGTACACACATGCATTCAGCCTTTTCCACACACAGCTAATGTTAAAATCTCTGCCAAGCCAACCCTCCAAAGTAACTGAAAAGCAACGTAATAGAACTCTTATGACTGTGTGCTAAGGCCATTAAACTTACGTTTCTGATAATTTGGCTTTGACATGTTAAATTTAGTTTAGGTGTAGAGGTTGACCAATAGTGGGTTTTACCGATAATGATAACTAGGTTGGACTGTGCTTGCGCAGCAGCATTCCAACGTGTTTGTTATTATTTATGTACTTAAAATGGTCTATAACTGGTTATTCAACAGATATATTTAACACATACCACTACAAGTAAAATAGTGCTGAGCAGATGCAATTTTAATATGTAAAAATGTATTAGTATGTAATGAAATTAACAACCTAACAATGAACAGTAATTCTACAGCATAGTTAACGTTACAAATTGACTCTTATTGCAAAATGTTACCACTTCATACAAATTCAAACAGTCATGCTTAAAGATGGCCATCTTTAAATATCTACACAAATGCCATATCACTGAAATTAGATACATATGTGTTTTGTGTGTATATTCTCCTTCATTATAATTGCTTCTCTTTTAGAACATTGGTGATTATGTAATGAAAATAACAAAATATGTATTACAGTGACAATACAACCCGAATTCTGGAAATGTTGGGACGTTTTTTAAATGTGAATTTAAAAAAATTAAAACTGAAAGACTTTCAAATCACATGACCAAATATTGTATTCACAACAGAACATAGACAATATAACAAATGTTTAAACTGAGCAATTTCACACTTTTATCCACTAAATGAGCTCATTTCAAATTTGATGCCTGCTACAGGTCTCAAAAAAGTTGGCACAGGGGCAACAAAGGGCTGAAAAAGCAAGACATTTTGAAAAGATTCAGCTGGGAAAACATCTAGCAACTGATTAAGTTAACTTACATCAGGTCTGTAAAATGATTAGCTATAAAAGGGATGTCTTAGAGAGGCAAAGTCTCTCAGAAGTAAAGATGGGCAGTGGCTATACAATCTGTGAAAGAGAGCATAAAAAGTTTGTGGAAATAACATTCTTCAATGTCAAATTGCAAAGGCTTTGCAAATCTCGTCATCTACAGTGCATAACATCATCAAAAGCTTCAGAGAAACTGGAGAAATCTCTGTGCGTAAGGGACAAGGCCGTAGACCTTTGTTGGATGCCCGTGGTCTTCGGGCCCTTAGACGACACTGCATCATTAATCGGCATGATTCTGTCATTGACATTACTAATTGGGTCCAAGAATACTTCCAGAAACCACTGTCAGTAAACATAATCCACCATGCCATCTGCAGATGCCAACTAAACTCTATCATGCAAAAAGGAAGCCATTTGTGAGCATGGTCCAGAAGCGCCGTCGTGTCCTGTGGGCTTTGGCTCATTTAAAATGGACTGTTTCAAAGTGGAAAAGTGTTATATGGTCAGACAAGTCCAAATTTGACATTCTTGTTGGAAATCACAGACCCCGTGTCCTCCGGGCTAAAGAGGAGGGAGACCTTCCTGCGTGTCATCAGCATTCAGTTCAAAAGCCAGCATCTCTGATGGTATGGGGGTGCATAAGTGCATACGGTATGGGCAGCTTGCATGTTTTGGAAAGCACTATGAATGCTGAAAGGTATATAAAGGTTTTAGAGCAACATAGGCTCCCCTCCAGACGACGTGTATTTCAGCAGGACAATGCAAAACCACATACTGCAGCTATTACAACAGCATGGCTTCGTAGTAGAAGAGTCTGGGTGCTGAACTGGCCTGCCTGCAGTCCAGGTCTTTCAACTATAGAGAATATTTGGTGCATCATTAAATGAAACATACGTTAAAGACGACCACAAACTCTTCAGCAGCTGGAAACATACAGTATATCACACAAGAATGGGACCAAATTCCAACCCCAAAACTCCAGAAACTCATAACCTTGATGCCCAGACGTCTTCAAACTGTTTTGAAAAGAAGAGATGTTTCATCATGATAATCATGCCCCCGTGCCAACTATTTTGAGACCTGTAGCAGGCATCAAATTTGAAATGAGCTAAGTTTTATGCATAAAATTGTCAAATTTCTCAGTTTAAACATTTGTTATGTTATCTATGTTCTATTTTGAATAAAATAATGGCTCATGTGATTTGAAAGTCTTTTAGTTTTCATTTTATCTAAATTAAAAGAAGTGTCCCAACATTTCCAGAATTCAGGTTGTAAAAAAAAGTGAAATCGAATGCGTTTCTGATTTATGTTTCTGTCGGCTGGATGAACATATAATTTTGTTTTTTCACATCACTAGCCACTATGATAAAGTCATTATTTTTGTTTCTTTCCACACAAAAATTATTCTCGTAGCTTCATACAATTACGGTTGAACCACTCATGTCACGTGGACTCTTTAATGATGTCCTTACTACATTTATGGATCTTGAATGTGGTAATTCCCTTGCTGTCTGTGCAGGGTCAGAAAGCTCTAGGATTTCATCAGAAATGTGTTAATTTTTATTCCAAAATTAACTAAGGCCTTACAGATTTGCAACCACATGAGGGTGAGTAACTAATGACAAATTTTATTTTTGGGTGAAGTATCTCTTTAAGCATTTACAGAAAAAAAGCAAAAATAAAAAAAAGCAAAAAATGCCACCCCCCCCACTCCCAACTATGTCCTTTCAGGGGCTCTGTAGAACCAATAGAAACAATATTTGTGTGTGTTTCTCGGACACAATAAAGAGTTTAAATATTTCAAGTGAGGTACTTTATTAAAAAAAAAAAATGCCTTGCAAGAGCTGGCACTTACAGGGTTTTGCGGTAGATGAAGTGCATTGACCTCCGTGTGTGGCTCTCCATGTCATGTCAAATCAAATCCATCATCTTTGTTATTGCTGTTTGGGTTATTGGGTGGAGGATGTCTGAAGGGGAATTGTGGGTATTGCCATTGACCTCTTAAGACTACAGGTGATAACTCTCTACACACACACACATGCACACTCATTTTGGCAGATAAAAATGGATGATAATCTTCTGTAGTATTTTTACAAAGTTTTGTGTTTTATAATTTTTTTTATTTTTTGTCTTACATGAAGAGAAGCTAACAAGAATGCTGCCATATTTAACACTATCACCACCACAGGGTAAATTTTACCGGTAGCTGTTTTTCAAATGTACATAACATATTTTCAATGAAACATTCAAGTCTCCCAGTCATTGACATTTACTAAAATTGTGTGATTTACAATCCCCTGTTGTTAAAAATTGTTTAGATAAAACCAGATCAAAAAACAGGGCATTTATACCTATAAGCGCCACGGCGTTCAAATTAGCCCGCTATATACAGTATCTCACAGAAGTGAGTACACCCCTCATATTTTTGTAAATATTTTATTATATGTTTTCATGTGACAACACTGAATAAATTACACATTGCTGCAATGTAAAGTAGTGAGTGTAAAGCTTGTATAGCAGTGTAAATTAGCAGTGTAAATTTGCTGTCCCCTCAAAATAACTCAACACACAGCCATTAATGTCTAAACCGCTGGCCACAAAAGTGAGTACACCCCTAAGTGAAAATATCCAAATTGGGCCCAATTAGCCATTTTCTCTCCCCGGTGTCATGTGACTCGTTAGCGTTACAAGGTCTCAGGTGTGAATGGGGAGCAGGTGTGTTAAATTTGGTTTTATCGCTCTCACTCTCTCATACTGGTTACTGGAAGTTCTACATGGCACCTTATAGCAAAGAACTCTCTGAGGATCTGAAAAAAAGAATTGTTTCTCTACATAAAGATGGTGTAGGCTATAAGAAGATTGCCAAGACCCTGAAACTGAGCTGCAGCATGGTGGCTAAGACCATACAGCGGTTTAACAGGACAGGTTCCACTCAGAACAAGCCTCGCCATGGTCGACCAAAGACGTTGAGTGCACGTGCTCAGCGTCATATCCAGAGGTTGTGTTTGGGAAACGGGGGGGGTGGGGGGTGGTGGTGGGAGTGTCATGGTCTGGGGCTGCATGAGTGCTGCCGGCACTAGGGAGCTACAGTTAATTGAGGGAACCATGAATGCCAACATGTACTGTGACATACTGAAGCAGAGCATGAACCCCTCCCTTCGGCGACTGGGCCACAGGACAGTATTCCAACATGATAACGACCATAAACACTTGCTAAAGAAACTGAGGGTAAAGGTGATGGACTGGCCAAGCATGTCTCCAGACCTAAACCCTATTGAGCATCTGTGGGGCATCCTCAAACGGAAGGTGGAGGAGCGCAAGGTCTCTAACATCCATGGAGGAGTGGAAGAGTGGAAGAGGTATCCAGTGGCAACCTGTGAAGCTCTGGTGAACTCCATGCCCAGGAGGGTTAAGGCAGTGCTGGAAAATAATGATGGCCACACAAAATATTGACACTTTGGGCTCAATTTGGACATTTTCACTTAAGGGTGTACTCACTTGTGTGGCCAGCCATTTTTGTGGCATTAATGGCTGTGTGTTGAGTTATTTTGAGGGTACAGCAAATTTACACTGTTATACAAGCTGTACACTCACTACTTTACATTGTAGCAAAGTGTCATTTCTTCAATGTTGTCACATAAAAAGATATAATAAAATATTTACAAAAATGTGAGGTGTACTCACTTCTGTGAGATACTGTATTTTACACTGTCATTTTCTTGCTCTTATGTTTTAACATTGTACATTGCTAGGCAACGCCTTTCAGCACTAAATACCATGAGTGATGGAGAGTCTAATGTTGGGGAAATAAGTAAAGCGTCCTGGGTCAGCTCAGCGTCTGACGGCTCATCTGACAGCGATCAAGACATCATATTTATGATGTTTTAGCCTAATGTTACTCATAATTACGGTGCCCGGGAGGGACCGTCTTCGGTTCACTTAGTTTTGTCGTGGCCATGACATATTAAGCCATGGGAACGTGATAATATGTTGTGGCCACGAGATATTAATTTGTGGGAACGTGATATTATGTCGTGGCCACAAGATCCTTTTGTCGCAGTGACGACATCCTTATGTTGTGGCCTCGAGATGCTATGTTGAGGGAACGACATCCATTTCTCGTGGCCACGACTGCTTATGTTGAGGGAACGACATATTTTTCTCGTGGCCACGAGTTTAATGTGTAAACAAACCTACGTGACCATAGCAACCCGGGATTATCAGGGATTCATTAATATTTTATATTGAATTAAGAAATTATTATATTAATTATTATAGAAATTATTACATAATTAAATAATTATTTTGACCATAGACTATCGGACTGTAGGAAATTGCACGCGATGTAAACAGCATTCAAATTAAGTTTATCATGAATAGGCTAAATGTTACAAAGAAGGCCTACATAAAATAAAATAGACCTACAAGAAAACATTTTTATCCATCCCACAGTCTTGCTAGCTGTGTGCGTCCATTAACTGATCGTCTTTTTCCATAATATTTGTATATTATTATTATTATTAGCTATTATTATCATCATCGTTATTATTATTAGCCTATTATTATATTTTTATATTAGTTTCTTCCCTTCATTTCGATTTCTTTACATAACGTTCTGACTAGTTTTGTAAATAAGCCTATTGTAAATGTTCGACATAAAGCTTTGATTATGCTGACTGGAGTTTATAGCCTATTGGAAATGCAGTTTAAAGGTTGAATTTAACATATATTTCTCTTTTTTTCTGCGAATGAATAATTATTAATATTATAGCCTACTGCCTAGTGTTTCGTTGAGGAATGAATCATTCACGTAGTTTCATTTGTAAATGAAAACATAACACACTCATTTATCATCACGCACTGGTATAAATAGCCTACAATCATAAAGTATTGGCATAATTGTCAGGCGTTTACAGTATTTGCAAAATATGGTAGCAAATAGCATAATTATACATAACGTTAATTAGGTAATATTTATGAAATATTATATATTTATATATGAAATAAATATGAAAATATAGCCCCAACAAGTTAATATAACCTAATAATAATAATAATAATAATAATAATAATAATAATATATGCATATTAAATTACATGTTTAATGTTAATAAAAATGTTTATCGATCTCTGATAATCCTGCGTTGTTTATTACGCATTAAACTCGTGGCCACGAGAAAAATATGTCGTTCCCCCAACATAAGGGTGTCGTTACCTCGATAAAAGGATCTCATAGCCACGACATAATATCACGTTCCCACGACTTAATATGATGTTCCCGCAAATTAATATCTCGTGGCCATGCCATATTATCACATTCCCACGACTTAATGTATTGTGGCCATGACAAAACTAAGTGAACCAAATACGTGAAAAATCTGATCTATGATGTAATGAATAAAACAATTTTTTCGATATTACCCAAAGTATATTGATGTTGTTCTCTTATTCAAATTATAAATTATATAACTAAAGAAATTAATAATTAATTAGGTGAAGCTCTGCGCTTGAATTTGTCATCGCATCATGCAGTGTGCCATATAAAAACAGTTGTAATGTGCGTGGGTAAAATTTACCCGCTGGCGGTTTTAGGTATACCAGGGGTGGTGGTTCTAGTGTTAAATCAGATACATTTGTATTGATGAGTATAGTTTTGTGCACTCTGCAGATAATCGATGAGGAAGACACACAGTTTATGACAAACTGCCCTCCAGCAGTGACAGAAAGCACCCCACGCAGGAGGACCAGGATACAGGTGTTCTGGACGGCGCCCCCATCAGGCAGTGGCTGTGTACTGTTGAAGTAAGTGTCATAACTATCCTCATCTCATAATTCTAACCGGGGTGGTATTTTAGGGGGAACCCATGGATCTATAGTTATTATAGTAATAGAGCAAATTGCTTCTCTTAAAACAATTTCCAAATTGTTGATCACTTGGTACTCTACATCAGTGTTTCCTCATCTTGGAGGACCTCACACTGCAGTCTTCCGTCACATCTGACTCAACTCATCAGCTCATTAGAATAAACTAAATATGTGTGTCTGACGTTCAAAATGTGCAGTGTCGGGCATCCTTCAAGACCAGGATTGAGAAATGTGAAATAAGATATGACAAGCGCAAATATTTATGCAAAATAATGAAATCAATTAAAATACATGTGTGCTGTATATAAAGACAGTGTCAATTGTATGTCAAATGCAATGTTCTAATGGAGTGACAACATTTGTCCTGATAGGTCTTTGCTTTACTAATTGCTATAAATGTTTTAAACTGGCTTTGTCCTTATAACATTGAGAAACAAGTTGAGAACATACACCAAACACGAATGAGAGAATGAACATTTTTACCTTAGGTTGAAACTTATGTCATAAACAAGATATTTTTGTTAAACTTTGTCCTTCTGATTTCTTGTCCTTTATATTTGTAAATCATGTTAAGCATTATTCCACGATGTTGGTTACATCCATAGAAGGAAACATAATTTTATCTTCCTTTTATTAACTCTGAGTCAATAGAATTGGTTTTGTAATCAGTCTTAGACTGTGTGGACACTCTTAGTCAATCCATACAAAATTAGACAGTGCGGATCATCGGTGGACGTTAATGACAGGGTACAGGTATGTAGGCAGGAAGTTGACAGAACATGGAGAGATGATGACTGTTCCATGATTCACTTGTTTTTCAGATGGAATACTATTCTAAAAATAAGTTGTCTCATAACATTATATAGCTCGCTGTCTGTAATGGAGTTGCTTGAGACTAAGTTTCAGCTCAAAGTTCCTCCTCTGGACATAAACTATGGAAAGAAAAAAAGTGTGTGCGTGTGTGTTTTTCAGTGGTTGGTAAATAAAAAATGCAGTGTGAGAAAAGACAGGCGGAGTGCAGAGGACATGAAAAAGTGCAATATCAAAAAATGTAAGACATGGAAGCATCAAACCAGCATGAGCGATGGAGAGGGCGCGCTTGAGGCAGACAGGATACGGAGAGGTGGGGAGCAGGGCAGAAGAGGTGGAGAGTGGGTAATGAGTAGAGATCCATGGCGAGGTTGCTGAACTCAGAGCTTTGCTGTGAGTGAATTCTAGAGGGGATGCTGAGAGCAGAAATGCTCCATGAAATCAAAACTTTCTCTTTCTCCTATTTACTCCAAACAGTCTTGCAAAAGACTGAAAAACTAGCTTGACATTGCAAAATTTAAAGAGAGCAAGAAACTTTCTGTGGTCTGTCAAATTGTTTCTTCATGCCCTCCAGACCTCCCCTGCAGCTGCGATATCATGATTAAAAACTTGATCCAAAGGAGAGACAAGTGAACTTGCAGTGCCACTGGGTAAAGTGTCACTGGTTTATGACATTTGCCTCTCTGGAATGCTTAATTCATGGCTATGGACAAATATTTTTGTATAATGTTTGCTAAGCTGTATGATTGACTGTTTAAACTTACAAAACCATGAAATCAATCAACATGTATCTTCACAGACATCATCAATAATGCTTAAAAATTACAAACAAGTGCTTACAGTGATTCCTGATTCATAAAATCAAGTGAAACCATATTTTTAGTTTATCTTTGCAGTATGGCACATCAGTAAAATATGGCATACTGCAGAAGTACAATGGGCTCCAAATGTTGTTTTATGATGATCTTAAGGGTGCTTTCACACACTTTGCATGGTCTGAACCAGAGTTCGATTGCTTCCCCTTTGGTTTTGCTTTCAAAGCATCATCATAGCAAGGCATTTGTGTCTATCTGCTGCAAATGCACTGCAAATGTTCCAAAGAATGCAGGACTTAATTTCTGCTGGAGGCGAGCAGAAATGAGGTATACATTTATCTCTCTGCTTGCAGTGATCAGCCCCGCTTGTTAGGAAAGTAAAAGTGCACACACACACACACACACACACACACACACACACACACACACACACACACACACACACACACACTGGTTTCCATGTTTAATGGTGACATTTGGTGCCCATAACATAGGGAGTACCAAGTACTAAGGGTGTAAATCAGAGAGTTCGTCACAATAAGATATGATATTGATTCTCATACTCAGCAATACGATATTTGCCGATACCTCAAAAAATTATACGATACGGTTCATATTCAGGAGTATATTGATTGATTCATATTATGATATTGATATATGATATTCATATTTTAAACCGTCATCTACATTTTTCTTAAATGACAAATGCAATCAAAATATATAACATGTATATTTACCTGAGATTTCCACATCCTGCACCTCAAACTAAAACGACGCACTCTGTACAAAAATATACATTAAATGTAGAAAAAAAAATCATCAAAAATAAAAGTGTTCAAACTTTTTTTTAAGACTCTTTTTTGGCTGCTACTATGGGCTCAGTATTAAGAATCTTTTCTACAGATACCCAAATTACAAGCAACATCAGAAAATAAATACAATAGAACAAAGACACAAATTAAATAAATAGTGCTTTTCAAGTTTTTCAGGTCTTTTATGTTCGCCTTGTGCCTTCGGGAAGTCTTATCATTGAATCCTGACATGTGAGTTTGCACAAAAATGCACGCGTTGGCGGTAATGTATTGACGGACATTGCTTGAAAATGTGGACAGTGTCAAAATAAAGATAAGTATATTTTTATAGTACAGCTATCAATATTTTGCGTGTAGCATCAATACAACATATCAATATACATTTGATTGATGTACGAATCCATATCCATACACACACAGTTTCACCAAATCATGTCACCAATCCCAGTTTACTTCCTGGATTTATGATAATATTAGCAGCAAACCATACCAGAGTTTACATTAACTGCACCCCATACCACCTTTTTTTAAGCAGACTCGGCACAGTTTGCAGGACCGCATTCAGTTTAGAAAAAAATAAAAATAGAATAAAAATAATGTTGACAGTATTGTAGAAGATAAAGGTTAAGCACGGTTTTGACATTAGCCTTCATTACGCTGTCACGGTCTCTTCAAACAAAAATAGTCATTAATTAATCTCTCTTTAAATCAATTAAGCTTATGAGAAATTTGAATCAAGGATTGAATCTGGAAAAACTGGAATAAATATTCATTTTTTGGTAGATATACAAATTAAACTCATTTTTCAGATACAGTAGTATTGTCAGTATTGTCACCATGACAAGTATACATTTATTTAATTTTTTTTGTTGGTTAACATTAATGACACATAGGTATTTAATAGGAATGCTGTCCATTTAAAACGGATGCATGTAATACTGACACACATTCAGTTTTCACCCACCTGTTTAAGTTCACTTAAGCCATATCCGACTGTATTTACGTGAGATATTCTAGTACACAATAGACATTTGAACTGCTGTGTATGTATTTTAGCACCGAGAACTGATCGCGCGCTGTATGATAACTGAAGAAGTGGAGCGTGCGAGAGAGAGAGAGAGAGAGAGAGAGCGCGCGCGCGCTTCTATCAGCGAGATTCCGCCTTCACTAACTTTAAGTTAATCAACAACGAATTGTGACTCCCGTGAAAAACGGGACGGTCTGGTCACCCTATCGCTAACCCTTCAGGTGCTGAGGCCATTGTTTCAGATCCCTAGTTCGCGTTTTGGTAGCCTATCCGTCCGCGGCTGCCATACTGAGACTAGATATAAACGCCCCTCATCTGATTGTAATCTAATGACAGGGACACACATTTTGAAAGACAAGACAGTTAACTTAGCCTATAGGGTGTATTTTGAATGTCCAGTAGTCCTCAAATAATATTTTAGTCCCGTCTCGTCTCGTTAACGAAGACGCGGCATACATTTCGTCATAGTTTTTAACATCAGATATTATTTTTAGCTCGTCAACGTCTAGTCTTAGTCACAGAAAAAAGGTTCGTTAACGAATATTTTTCGTCGTCGTCTTCGTTGACGAAATTAACACTGCACACAATATACATACGACGAAGAAGATTGAAGAGAATAATCCATTTAATATAATATCAAGAAGGAGGAGTCCAACACACACAGGGTAACATAAGCAATAACCGACAAACTAGAACTAAATGGACAACAACTAATATAGGGCAGATAATGAGGGGCAGACAGGTGAACACAATGAAGGTGATTCATAATAGACAATGGCAGAAACTAGGTCACACAGAGCACATCGGGAGCAAAACACACACAAGACAGTCCAGGGGCGTGATATTACTCCCCCCTCCCGGAAGGTGCGTGGGGTGGGGGGTGGGGGGTGGGAGGGGGGATGGGTGGGAAAAATGGCTGAGGCTCAGGAGGAGGACGGACAACCGGGAGGGGGCCGGCAGGCAGAGACCAGGGAGGTGACGAAGGAGGGAGGAGCCAGGGAGGAGACAGGAGGAGCCCGGCAGGACCCAGGCCACAGCCATGATGACGGCCCATGGTGAAGCCAACGGAGGGAGCAGCCATGGAGGAGGAATGGCCGCTGACTCCATGGGGCCGACCGACGGAGGCAGAGCAAGTGGAGGAGGAGCCCGAGCCGGAGCTGGAGAGCAGATGAGCCCGGGCGAAGCCGAGGGTCCGGAGGGCCAAGGTGGAGCCGAAGGCTCTGGCGACCGAGGCAGAGACCCGGAGGTACGCGGTGGAGCCGGAGCAACTGAGGACCCAGGTGGAGCTGGAGGGAGGGAGGACCCAGGTGGAGCTGGAGGGAGGGAGGACCCAGGTGGAGCTGGAGGGAGGGAGGACCCAGGTGGAGCTGGAGGGAGGGAGGAGCCCAATGGAGCCGGTGAGGCGGAGCCCAACGGAGCCGGTGAGGCAGAGCAACAAGGCACAGCCGGAGGAGTGGAGTCCTGAGGCGATGGCGGGATGACGACCGTCCAAGGCAGAGCCGGAGGGACGAAGGAGCCCAGTGGAGCTGGTGGGCCGATTGGCGACGGTGGAGATGAGGGATCTAGGAGCCGAGGTGGAGCTGCTGGGTCGGAGGGCCGAGGTGGAGTCCAGGACTCAGAGGCTGGAGGCGGAAACGAGTGATCCCCCAGCCACGACGCCGATGGAGACAGGCAGACCCACGGCGATCCCACCGCACAGATGGTGGGCTGAGGGTGAGCAGAGGGACTGCCAGGATGCAGCGGTGGCAGGGCTGAAGTGGTAGGGATGATAGGAGGAGGCAGGAGAGGGAGGCAGGAGAGAGAGGGAGGGTGGGTGGTTGGGAAATCCGGGTAGGTAGGCAATTCAGGGTAGTTAGAGACTTCAGATGAAGACGGAAGCAGAGAAGGCATGTCTGCATGAGTTTCCCAATCTATTAAGTCCTCAGAGTCCTGCGACTGCTCACCCTCAGCGGTGGTGCAGTGGGCGGGGCTTCCTTCAGCACCCTCATGCTCCACTGTAACTTCCACTGTCACGTGCGATGTAGCCGGCTCTCGCACCTGATCGGACGGTCCATGAGGCTCTGGCTCCAGGGCAATCTCCAGCTCAGTTGCTCCTTCTTGCAATAGCTCGTAGGTTGCTATGGGCTCTGGCTCTCCGTCCGCGGTGGACTCGGGCTGATGCTCTGCGGCTCGGGGTGATGGTGGGCTGCGCTCTGGGTCAGGACTGGGGCTGGTGTCATCGTCCTCGAAGTCCACAGTCAGTGGGGATCCACAGGACACCAGCACCCACTCCACAAAGGTGGCAAAATCTCCCCGAGGACCATCTCCGGACAACCGCGCTCTGCACTCATCGTTCAGGCTCGTTTGGTAGAATGTTCAGAGGCAGTAGTCCAGGTAGTGGGTATAGTTGGAGATTTCCACAAATAGTCTTGTATGGTCCTCGAGGGAAAGGCTCCTCTGCTCCAGCATGAGGAGGAGGCAGGCAGGGTCATTCGTGACAAAACAGAAAATAAAAACTGATGAAAATGGAAAACAAAATGAGGGGAAACTCGCTGCTATACTATACTTTCGTTTGGTCGGTTATTCTGTCGCGGTCTCTGTGCTGTTCACACACAATATACATACAACGAAGAAGATTGAAGAGAATAATCCATTTAATATAATATCAAGAAGAAGGAGTCCAACACACACAGGGTAACATAAGCAATAACCGACAAACTAGAACTAAATGGACAGCAACTAATATAGGGCAGATAACGAAGGGCAGACAGGTGAACACAATGAAGGTGATTAACTAATAATAGACAATGGAAGAAACTAGGTCACACAGAGCACATGGGGAGCAAAACACACACAAGACAGTCCAGGGGCGTGACATACGCCTGATATAATGATCTTTGTGCAACTCGAATAGGTCGCCATTTCAACCTGGAAGTAGCATGTGTCTCCATGTGTCTATCGTAATCAGATTTCAAAGGGATGGTCTCTGATTTCGTAACTGCAAACATCAGTACAAAATAAAATGTTATTAAAATGTTATTAAATAAAATAATAAAAATGAAGAAAGTTTTAGATTTTGGACTCAAAAAAAAAACAACTCTTGCTGAAAAGCAAGATACGTCAGCATTTGCTTTCCATTTAATATCAGTTGCAGGCTATGAGAAACAAATTTAATTTGTGATTTCTCTTTCCTATGGGTACTACTTACAATAAAAAGATGACTGTGGAGAGTCTGTAAAATCAGCTAATGCCCTTACTAAGCTCGGACTGGTGCACAAACAAAATAAATAAAAGCAATTTCAGTTCATGCTGTTCTCAAACACTTATTTTTGCCTTATAAATGTGTGAAGAAAAAGCAAGGTGAAGCATCGAATGAAATATAGATGTTTTTTAGGCAAGTGGAGACTCATTATAGACCTTGCGCTACAAGCAATTTTGCTAAAAGCCAAGACGAATAATCCAGTTTAACGGCCACAAGGTTAAATAATTACAGTATAATTATATGCCACCATTTTTTTTCCAGGTTTCCCAGTGTATATATATAAATGTAACCTGCATACTGTCTTTCAGTGGCACAAATCTCACTGCTGGTGGTTTTCTGGGTTGATGCAGGCCCTCGAATTTGCATTATGTAGCCTTGAGCACTGGCCTGAGAAGATCTCTCTCTCGCACACACATTGGGAGTGAGGCGATTAGCATCAGCTGTGTAAAAGCAGGAAAGTGAGTCTGCCCTTAATAACATCTCATTGATAGAATTTAAATTGGATGTTAAATAACCATTACCGCGGCTGATTGCCTGGCCGGCCCTGGAAAGTGAGGAGGCTTTCTGCCAAAGCCGCTCTTCTTCAGATATGTGAAATTGGGGTGAGATTGAATTAGAGCATGGACAATTAGAGTGGTACCATCAGTAACTTAACATAAAAGAGGGTGTGGGTAGATTTGAGTGTTTTAGAGTCTTTCTGTGTCTCTTTCATTCCATGTATGGTCCGTTGACCCATGTTTGTCACCCACCATCCTTCAGAATGAACATTCCTGAATGAACATCAGCGGTGTAGGTTTTATTTGAACACCGTCTGTGGAAGAGGGGAAGCTGGAGTGAGATATGTGCCTCAACTCACTGCTGTCTGCCTCAAAAGCTATCAAAATAAACAGATAAAGAGAATGAAGCAGTAAATAGAAGAGCTGTCAGTTTGCTCCTCACATCATCAAAGATAATGTGGGTGAAGGAGGAGTAACTGGGGTCATGGCTAACCGTAGCATGACTCAATTCAATTAGACAACTGAAATAACATCACCCAACCTGAAAAAACTCGAGAAACAACGCTTGAATGCCTCTGTTTCCCCCTTGCTTTCATTATCTCTTTAAAGATGGCATGAAATTAAAATTGGAGTATTGGAGTTTTTAGTTTATGTCTGTTAGTTTTGAGGTTGTGTACAGTGCGTTCAGAAAGATTTCAGACCCTTCCATTGTTTCATGTTTGTAGCCTTATGTTAAAAGGCTTTAAGGTCACACTTTATATTAGGTGGCCTTAACTACTATGTGCATACATAAAAAAATAAAAAAAAATAAAAAAAACAAGTGCAATGTACTTATTGTGTTCATATTGTAATTCAAAACACTTTTGCTGCTATTAAGGTGGGGACAGTTTAAGTGGTATGGGTAGGTTTAAGGGATGGGTCAACAGTGTAATTATAAATGTAATTACAGAAATTAATTACAGATGTAATTACATAAAGGTATTATTAATATAAGCACAATGTAAGAACATGTATGTACACAATGTGCATTGTACCAAATGATTAATTTAAATGTAAGTACACAGTAGTTAAGACCACCTAATATAAAGTGGGACTGCTTTAAAATTATTATTTTCATTTTTATTCTACATTGTATACCCAATAATGACAAAGCAAAAAACTACTTTGCAAATTTATATATATAAAAAAAAAAAAATGGAATGTAAACATTATTCATACTCAGCACATTTGGCATTTATAGCCTTTTTGGGTATGATGAGACAATTTTGCACACCCGGAGTTGGAGATTTCCAGCAGATCCTCCCAAGCTCTGTCAGGTTTGATGGGGACCATTGGTGGACAGCCATTTTCTCGTGTCTCCAGAGATGTTCTCTGGCTGGGTCACTCAAGGAATTTCACAGTCCATGAGTCCTTTCACAGTCATCCCTTAGTCACTCTTATGTTGTCTTGGTTGTGTGCTTAGGGTCATTGTCCTGTTAGAAGGTAACACTTTGGCGCAGGTGATGAGCAGTGCTTGGTTTCCAGACATGACACTTATAATTGAGGTTTATCAGACCAGATAATGCTACTTATATATATATATATATATGCTTTGAGCTGCCATAAAGCCCAGATTGGTGGAGTGTTACAATGACAGCTGACGTTCTGAAAGTATTTCCAATCTCCACACGATATCTGGAGCTCAACCAGAGGGACCAGCCAATGAGATTGTCGTTTGCACATTAGTTCCTCCCACTACAAGAGAACCCGGCAGTTCTTAAAAGCTGAAGACTTCCAAAGAGAACTCCGTTATTTTGACAGGAAAATACAACAAAGAATATTGTTTACTTGTAGAGCGTCAATTCTGCATGTTATGTAAGACTGTCTCGCTCTGTATCTTTCTTTGCGTGCATGTATGCGAGACAAAGCGACGGCGAGGTGTGCACCTTCACACTAGAGTTTACGGTAGCCTACGTCAAATACAGGTACACTGCGCATCCATTCAGATGAACTGAAAAATAAAATGATAGTAATATTATAATAAATTTTAGTAACGCCAAATTTTATTGTCAGTAACGGGTGAAACAGTAATTCATTTGATTACTCGTTACTGAAAAAAATAACGCCGTTAGTAACGCCGCTTATTTATAACGCCGTTATTCCCATCACTGGACACAATGCATATGGCAATGTTTTATTAGTGTCTCCAAATTCTCCTAACTTGATTTTGGGAGAAGCAAAGCAATTAAACCCTTGTCAACCCAGAGAGATCAAGCAAACACCATACAGAAAAACCTCCTGACTTAACAGGGACACCAGTTGGGGACCCTCTTGCTTTGAGGCAACTGTGCTAGTCAGTGATATATGTATATATATATATATATATATATATATATATATATATATATATATATATATATATATATATATATATATATATAATTGTTTTTTTGTCATTATGGGGAATGGAGTGATTTAAAAAATAAAATAAAAATAAGAATAGTAATTTAAAGCATTTTAACAAGGCTGCAACATACAATTTGGAAAGAGTGAAATGCTCTGAATACTTTACGAATGCATTGTATTCTGTATGTACATAATGCACTATGCTTTGCATTAGATAATCTTTATTTAGTATGCTAATGAGTCATATAGAGTCCAAATTGAGCCTCCTGCTTGAGCCTTCTTTTCCATTTGAAGTGGTATTTTGTGCTGTGGATATGCATTTGCGTGCAACCACTATATCTCAGCTTTGTTAACTGCAATGGAAGTGATCTAGTTTTGTCATGTTGCATTGCATCACTCACTGGCAGCGAAAACACATTGTCTCATGTGCTATGTAGACCAGGGACAGACAGCTCCGGTCTTGGGGGGCTCTGCCATAAAGAATTTAGCTTCATCCCTGATCAAACACGCCTGCCTGTAATTTTCCAGTATTCCTAAAGACTTTTTCATATTCAAAATCATCTGTAACACCATGATATAAATGTCATGCCCAAGGACTGTTCTGTGTGTTTTTCTGTCTCATATGCTCCACATGACCTAGTTTTCCCTCTTGCATGCCCATATTTGTGACCCTGGACCACAAAACCTGTCTTAAGTGCCAATTTTTTAATTTTTACATAATCTGAAAGCTGCATAAATAAGCTGTCCATTGATGTATGGTTTGTTATGATCCAACAATATTTGTCCGAGATACAAATATTTGAAAATCTGAAATCTGAGGGTGCAAAAAAATCAAAATACTGAGAAAATCACCTTTAAAGTTGTCCAAAGGAAATTCTTAGCAATGAATATAACTAATCAAAAAATGAAGTTTTGTTCCTGTTCCTGTCTCCAGTTAGTTAAATAACTGGGGACAAGACTATATTAGTTGTTCCACCTGTGTTTTATTTATTATCTCATTTAGTCCTGTGTTCTTAATCCCTGTGTTTTCCATTGTCCAACATCTGGTATTATACATTGATGTTGTGCTTCTTTTGTGTCTTTGCCTGCCTTGTGTTACCCCATTTTGGAAGATTAAAAAGAATGTTTACTTTGAGTTTATCCTATGTCTCCTCGTTCCTAGTCTCGTCACAGTAGGCAACTGTGACAGAATACCAGACCTAAACAGTAAGCGGCGCCCCTTCTCCTCGATTTGTTTTTCTGGTTTATAAAAGTTTTTTGTTTTCCCGTTTTTCTTCCTTCGGCATGGTAGTTGCTGCTCATTTTTCCACCCTAGCCCACAGAGATCTCCCCTTTGTGGAGTAAGCGTGGGAATTCTGCGGGATCACCGCGAGTACTGCGAGTCCGCCGGCCGCTCATCAGTCAAGTCTGCCGGCCGATCCTCAGTCAAGTCCACCGGCTGTTCATCAGTTAAGCCCGCCCCAGAGTTCGCTCAATCCATCCCCAGAGTTCGCTCCAGTGTCGGCTCCAGCCCCAGAGTTCGCTCCAGTGCAGGCTCCAGCCTCTGTTAGATGAGTAAAACTTTAAATAGACATTACAAAAAGAAGCTTTAGAAATAAATATTCTGATTGAACATAGCATAATTAATGATAATAGATGGGCATACATGTTTTTTTAAAATATGAATATTGAAATATGAAACTTTTTTTAATGAAATGATACTCAAAATATGAAATTAAAACACAACACACAACAGTTTTTCTGTGGCTTTGTTTTTGAACTATTTTTATTAGCTAAATTGAACAAAGCAGGCAATACAATACTGTGTCTAAAATTTCACATAATATTAACTTTTGTATAAAATTGCAATTGTATAAAATCAATATCAAATTTGCAATCATGCAGATATTTGGGGAAAACAGCATTCTTGCTGGTGTGATATTGCTGAACTATATCATATATAGTTTATTTCATATATAAACCCATACATGTGCTTTTTTTCCAGAGGTAATCACACCAATTAAAACAATACATAGACAGTACATAGACACAATACCTTTTATTAGGTGTTGCATCTGAATAACTGTGAATAAATGATGAAAAATGTTGATTTTGGTTTTCACAAAAAAATTGTTATTTAAGCACTCATCTAGCAATCCCAATGCTCCAAATATTAATTAAACACCCGCAATTATCTTTATTTGAACATTTTCTGAGAGGAGGACCTTTTTCTCTGCTCGCTTACATATGAAGCGCCCACATAAGACACTACTGTCAGTGAGCAATCCCAATAAATATACACATATACACAGAATTACAGTATTTAAGTATTCACGCAAACATAATCGGTTATGCCTTAAGTGAATGTTTGGGGACCTGTTGGGGAAAAAACATCTGATGTGTAACATTATATTGGATCAGTGCAGTACAGTATAACAATCTGACAATAAAATAAATTTGCTGCTCTTGATTGAACTGCTTTTTTTTTAGTTTTAATAATCAGTTTATTTGTAATGAACACACTGAAGTGTTTTTTTTTTTTTTTTTTTACATTTGATTATTTGTTTTTCTTACTTGAATGCTTTTGTTTAGATGTTAAATAATAAAAAAAACAGTAATGCACTTTTTGTTTCTTTCTTATATTTGTTCTACTATTGTTTTTGCATCTGTTCTTATTTTTTATAAAGAATGGCTATATTGTGATTATTAATATAGTATTTAATATTAAGAAAGAAAGTGGATGAAAGGATGCAATGTTGCTAGTTGATTTTGCTTTTGGAACTTTAAGAAAACTTCAACTCGATTTTTCTCAGAATTGACTTCGCTGACTCTATCGACTTCAAACGGATTATTTTTTGGCAGATTCCAGCAAATCATACATCATTTTGAAGGTATTTTAATGGAGAATGTGCCAATGAAACTAATAACTAATAACTTTTTTTTTTTTTTTTTGCTCATTGTGACTCATTTTGCCAGCATTGGTTACAAAAGTTTATTTGAAATGTCAGTTTTTGCATTATGATTTGTCAAACCTGAACACACACACAGTCGAGTCTAAAAACTATTAAATGTGTCTGGAGTCCCAGTCACTAACTCGAGTGGCTATCTCTGATATGTGGCCCCTGTATGTACACAGGTATATGTATGTATGCATGTACTGTATTTATTTTTAAGGTTATAGGCAGTGAGTAAGCACAAATCATTTTTAACATCTTGACTACTGTCTGTTAGGTAAGGTTTTGACAGACGTTTTTGTCTTTAACACTTTTTTTTTCTCCACCAGTCAGCAACTTTCATCTCTCACTGGATAATGACCAGTCCAGTGAGTGAAAACTACCGGTTCATAAATATTCCTTGTCATTTGGATGAGGACCACCTGGACTGGCCCCAGCTCTCAGTACAATAATGCCAGGCCTGTTCCTCAGATGAGAGCTTCAGTGTGTGAAGAGGAAGGACTTTTTGTTTACTCTGAGATTTTTCCAGGCTGTATAAAGACCTCCATGGCTGCCACAAGTATCTGAGATGGCACCATGTAAACAGGCTTCACCAACTCTTTTGGATCCCAGAGCTTAAGCTATGTCCATGATCACTTATCCGATTTTAATTACTATCAGAGTCTCGCTCTTTCTTTCTTGTTTACATCCTCTGTATTCTTGGACTGCGCAACCAGGTTCATCTACAACATTTATTTATTTATTTTTTTCCTCAATGGCAATTTAAATCCTCTATTCACCCTGCTTAAAAGACCAGACTTGACCAGCATGGTTTGGTGATGGTTTAGCTTCTGGGCCAGCATAGCTATCCTGTTCACCAGCAGTACTCTGGTTGACCAAAATGGTCTTTCTCGTGAAGCTAATGGATCAAATCTGGCTGGTTAATTAAAATGGCCAGTGGGAAAACCAGCACAGCAGCATCATAAAATGGAGACTGGAATCTGGAGAGCAGCCACTGGCCCATGTCCCATGTCAGACCCACATTTATGTTGTACCTGAACAGATAGTGTTAGAATATGTCAGAAAAACTGTTAGAAATGCAACTTTTTTGCTTTTTTTAGTTTCAGCAGAAACACATAAATATATGCTTCACATCTGTTGGCTTGTGATATCCAGGGTGCAGCTCCCTTTGGTGATGTGCTGTCATTCATCTGGCATGTGCCTCTTTTTTGGGATTACAATCACTCCATGGGGGTTCATGATTGCTGCTTTTCAGAGTTCTGTTTTGCAAGTTACACTCTTCTCTTCTCTTCTCTTCTCTTCTCTTCTCTTCTCTTCTCTTCTCTTCTCTTCTCTTCTCTTCTCTTTCGATTCCTCTTAATTTTCTCGCTCTCTCATTTATCTTTCATCTTTGCAGAGCTAGTATTGTTCAGAGGAAGATCATCTCATTCCAGGATGAAGGCTCACTCACAAAGCGGATGTGTGAGAGAGGTGAGTCTTTCATTACTCCCAGCTAGATGGTTTGGCACATTACAAGCAGCACTTCTACGAGATATTATTTCAGTGTATGGTGCTTTTTTCTCTTTTCTCTCTTTCTCTCCCCCAGTTTGGCTCCTTATATACCTGTGCTTATTTGAACGCTGGTTGTTTCTCAGGTTTGATTTTTACAGCGATCCATTTTGGAAAATAAATAAATAAATAAATAATGATAATAATAATAAATAAATGAATGAATGACGTATGTATGTGTGTGTGTGTGTGTGTGTATGTTTATACCAGCATCAGTTTCTATAGGTTCTAGGTCGATTACCGTCTAACCCATAGGTGTCCAATCCTGCTCCTGGAGGGCCACTTTTCTGCAGTTTATCTCTAACACACCTGCCTGAAAGTTTCTAGCAGATTTGTTCTTATTATTGAGGTGTTACCATCTTGCATGTCTCAAAACCTTGCACATGCATTGTATGATGTAGTGAATCTTCAAAGGTTATATACTTGTGTAAGTGGTTTTATTGAGCCTCTACTATTGCAGTTTAGATAGATAGATAGATAGATAGATAGATAGATAGATAGATAGATAGATAGATAGATAGATAGATAGATAGATAGATAGATAGATAGATAGATAGATAGATAGATAGATAGATAGATAGATAGATAGATAGATAGATAGATACAAGAATTACAAAATGTGGATATTAATATTTGTAATAATCCGGCTGCCCTACCTTGTCCTTTAGAGCCACTTTATGGAGAAACCACAGACAAACCCCTGCTGGACTGCTGTGCCTGTGGAACTGCCAAATACAGAGTCACCTTCTACGGGAACTGGTCAGAGAAATTGCACCCAAAAGACTACCCAAGTAAGACACTATGTCCTCAATGACATGTGAAGTGTGTAATTTTTTCAATGTTAAAATAGTTTCTCCTATCCCAGTTTACTGTGCAGAGACAGTGAGAAGTAAGCCATTTAAACTTTGGAGCAAAACATGAATGATACCACAAATCATGGGGGTTGCTGAATAGAGGTTTTATTTAAATGAGTATTTCATATGTTGTCACCTTGGAATTATAAGGTTCTATCTGCATTCTGAGTGGTTTTGAGATATTGAGCTTCAAAGTTTTTGCATTACATATAGCAAAAATGATATGGGGAACAAGTCTCTTTCCTACATGAAAATGACAGAGACCCTAAGTGTATTCTAAATGTATAATATCAAAATCCTCTCAAATTTTTAAATGGGGATTTTTGGAAAAGGTCAAATGAAGAGTTCAGATGCAAAAGCCTCTTAATGCCATCTGAAATTTTCTTCTAAAATGAGCATTTTTATCAGGCTCCAATATTTATGTTCAGTTATTTCACTTTAATTGCATAGAAAAGCACCTATACATTGTCATTACAGCAAAATTGCTGTACCTAAACAAAGGAGCCTGATAAAAATGCTCATTTTAGATGGCACTTACTGTAGCATCTGAACTGTTCAAATGCAGATAGAACATTCTAATTCTAAAAAGTCATTTTCCGCTTGGAATTACAGGTGCATCTGAATAAATTAGAATATTGTAGAAAAGTTCATTTATTTCAGTAATTCAACTCAAATTGTGAAACTAGTGTATTAAATAAATTCTCTATGGGGTTCAGGTCTGGTGAGTTTGCTGGCCAGTCAAGCACACCAACACCATGGTCATTTAACCAACTTTTGGTGCTTTTGGCAGTGTGGGCAGGTGCCAAGTCTTGCTGGAAAATGAAATCAGCATCTTTAAAAAGATGGTCAGTAGAAGGGAGCATGAAGTGCTCCAAACTTTCTTGGTACACGGGTGCAGCGACTTTGGTTTTCAAACAACACAATGGACCAACACCAGCAGATGACATTGCACCCCAAATCATCACAGACTGTGGAAACTTAACACTGGACTTCAAGCAATTTGGGCTATGAGCTTCTCAACCCTTCCTCCAGACTCTAGGACCTTGGTTTCCAAATTAAAAACAAAACTTGCTCTCATCTGAAAAGAGGACTTTGGACCACTGGGCAACAGTCCAGTTCTTCTTCTCCTTAGCCCAGGTAAGACGCCTCTGATGTTGTCTGTGGTTTAGGAGTGGCTTAACAAGAGGAATACGACAACTGTAGACAAATTCCTTGACACGTCTGTGTGTGGTGGCTCTTGATGCCTTAACCCCAGCCTCAGTCCATTCCTTGTGAAGTTCACCCAAATTCTTGAATCGGTTTTGCTTGACAATCCTCAATCCATCTTTTTCTTCCACACTTTTTCCTTCCACTCAACTTTCTGTTAACATGCTTGGATACAGCACTCTGTGAACAGCCAGCTTCTTTGGTAATGAATGTTTGTGGCTTACCCTCCTTGTCAATGATTGTCTTCTGAACAACTGTTAGATCAGCAGTCTTCCCCATGATTGTGTAGCCTAGTGAACCAAACTAAGAGACCATTCTGAAGTCTCAGGAAACCTTTGCAGGTGTTTTGAGTTGATTAGCTAATTGGTATGTCACCATATTCTAATTTGTTGAGATAGTGAATTGGTGGGTTTTTGTTAAATGTGAGCCAAAATCATCACAATTAAAAGAACCAAAGACTTAAACTACTTCAGTCTGTGTGCACTGAATTTATTTAATACGAGTTTCACAATTTGAGTTGAATTACTGAAATAAATGAACTTTTCCACGACATTCTAATTTATTGAGCTGCACCTGTATAAGGTTCTATCTTGCAAAAAACATTTATTGAAGCAACGATTTTCAAGAAATACAAATAGTTTTTTTTTTATAGTTTGTTTTAAAACATAAAATTAGTGTTGTAACAATGTGTCAACATGTACGAGAAAGGTAAATGTAATGCTTTTTTAATCACATTTATTCCATATTTTAAGACAAATAATTTTTTTCTTGGTTAAGTTAGGCACAAAAGGCAATACTAAACATTTTGTCCAGTGCTATTGTTAATTTTAGCTAGGATTATAGTGAGCAATTAAACACATTATTGAGGGAACAGTTAAGGCAGCTAACGTTACTCTAATGCATCTGACCAGGACTTTATTCCACAAAAAGCGGGAAAATGGCATTCTCTTTAAATCAGTATGGCAGAGATAACATGCTGACGTTTATTGTTGTAATTAAGACCCCATCACTTAAATGGTTGACTATTTGATTTTTAAGGCTTAATGTTGTAAAATTGAATACATTTTAAGACTTTAAACTGCATGCATATTTTGACAATCAGGTATTTAGCGACCCAAACTGCCAGCACGGATGGATCTGTAATTGCTGTAATTGATATTTAAAGAACAATTAAAAAAAAAAAAACATACTTGCTTACCTTTTGAAACTTAGAAGGGTTTGATCTGAGCAGATGGTTTTACCATCACTGCCATCGTCAGAATGCATTTCCCCAGTATACATTTAGCATCTGGCTCATATTCAAGATCTCAATACATTCTCAAAACTATATTTTCAGTATCTTCAGAAACAACAATTTGATCGCTATTCACCACATTCACCATCAAATGACAGTGACACTTATATTTCATTATGTACAATAATTGCTCTGCAGTAAAGCCGTTCAAGCCAGTTTTTTGCAGATGATATTATTTGTTTTATGCATGTGCTAATTATGAGTGAAAAGCACATCATCATTATGTTTTAAACAGTGCCACTTTGTGGAATAAAGGTGAATTGCACTTATTGATTATGCAGACACATAATTATTGTTGTTTAATGTTTAATCTTTCCTGCTGTTATGGAGCAGTCCGGTGACATGACAAAGAAAGTTGATCCTGATTGTCTTCTTGCTGCATTCGAAGTGCTGATTAGCTGATTCTCAGATATAACCTTATAGAACCAAGTTAGAGTTCGACTTTGTAGATAGAAACTTTTTGTTTTCTAAATAAAAAGTCCTAAACGGTACAAAAAACAAAAACAACAACAAAAAAAACCTTCATATAATGTAAATAAGTTCTCACATAATAAGAATATATGAATAACTCAATTTTGACAAAAAATGTCAGATAGAACCTTATAAATCCAAGGCGACAATTTTTCCATGATTTATTTGTGACTTATAAATAATTTAGTTTGTTGGAAAGGGGCAACACTCCAGATGCGTCTGGTGGATAAAGTGTCCTAAAACAGAGTGGCCTAAAATTCAAACATATTGTTTTTCTGTGAACGTACACATACCAGTGACACTAATTGCAAAATCCTACCATACCACAGAGGGCCACTCATATAACTTTCCAGTAAATTGCATTATATATGTTGCAAATGGTTAAGGCACATACTAACTTCACCCTTGGCTAGAATATTGTGTACTGACTTTTTTTTTTTCTTTTTCTTTTTCTTTCAGTAATAAGTTTGTAGTTTTGTGGCTTGAATATAGTCTATGCTTCATATAAAGCTATAAAATAGATCAACCTTTTTCAACTGTCACTTTGAACTTGATATGTCCGGTGCACAAAACCTGTGATTTGTCTTAGCCACAGTGCAGTGTGGTGCTTCTACTCTCTAAAGCTTTGGTTAAATTCTAATGAAAAATAGGATATGAATGTTTTCAAGCTGAACACTCACATGCTGATCAGTAAGCAACAACCCAGAACACCCTATAAGCACCCTAGCATTATGGCAAATTTAATTTGTGCAGTAGAGAGCAGCACTAGTCCTTTAAAAAATCTTTAGGCTCGATATTACTTATATACAGTGGTGGAAATGGCCAGAATTCACTGGGGGGACTCTAGCTTGGAAAGGGGGCGGGGTTAATAATGGTAATTTTAGATAACCTATTTAATTATAAAACACTTTATAATCTATAATAACATTTATTAACAACTTATTTAATATTTTCTCTAAACTTGTATATTTAGACAAGCACCTGCAATTATGGCCAAATTAAATATACGTTGTGTGAATTTGCACATATTACTTAGCAAAAATATTTGCAGTTAGTTTTTAATATTACATTCTTGAGGACTCTATGCTTACATTTCTTTTCAGGAGCACTAGTACTCCTACTTAAAAATTCGGTAACATTCCAACTTGGAATATACATGTTTTTCAACTGCATGTGATTCAACTTCTAAATACTCTACATCATTAGGCACATATCAAACCTCCCAAAAATATTCATCATATTTTAATATTCAAAATATCATATTTTCCCACCTCAGGCATTAAGACTTTTTTTTTTTTATTTTCAGTTTTTTCCCAGCTTTTTTTTTTTTTTTACAGACAAAAAAATGGGATTGTTTTAAGGATTTTACACAGAAATCTTTATAAAACATCTGCCTACTGCTCTTGTATCCCTGATAACAATTTAATGATAACAAATGTAACATTTATCATAATGTTTCACATTTTATAGTGGAGACTAAATTGTTATGGGCGTAGAATGGTTAGTGTGACAGGGTTGAGTTCAGACTGAGAGACATAACTTTAAAGTCTGTTTGTTATTAAATAGTTTGCTTTTTTTTAGAAAAAATATTTTTTTACAAGAAAAGAACACAAGTAAATGCTTACATTGTTGCCAAAAATCACAGACACTATGCACATTTTGTTAATAATCTTCTAAGTACAAACTCAGGAACATTACAAAATGCTTGGTTCAAGATAGATATAAGACATTATTTTATGCTAAAAATATAAAAATTGCAATAATTTTTTTTTTTTTTTTAATTATAGTGGGCATCCCAAAGTTTTGTGAAAAGCTTCTAACAATTCAGTTTGGTTAACCACCCCTTTAGAAACTCTGGGGGCTGAAATATTACTGAATCCCAGGAATGACCCAGAAATTAACCTTCCTATTGATATTTGACTCCTTAAAGTTTTTTTTTTTTTTTTTTTTTTAAACCTTTGTAATGCCATTTTTCTAACTTTATTAAATATATGTAATTTTTTGTGCCAGAAAAATTAGATTTATAAACTTTTATCCAAAAATTTGAACTAAACAATACATTAAATTAAAATAATAAGATATAACAATAACAATCAGGAAGAATAAGTTTCCAGTCAAATGAAATCAGCATCAACAATTAATCTTTGCATGGCACAAAAGAGCACAAATGTGGCATTAAGGAATATTTACAGAATTTAAGAAATTTTTGACAAGACTCAGAGGTGGCATTAATGCATCTCATAATAACAATGTTATGAGATTAATGTTTTAAATATAGAAATTTCAATTATTTAAATGACTCAATTTATACTTTAAAAATGAAACAGAAAACTGCCAGTCGGTGGCAGCAAGTCACTGGCTTTGTCACTGAATCATTCATTCAATCAATTCGTTCAAACGGCTGATTCATTTAGGAACAAAGCAAGTGACTCTCTTTATGAATGGGTCATTGAATCATTGACTCACTAGATTTGTTCAAAAGCAAAGATTCATTCATGAACGAAACAGCGCTGTGTCAGACTTGCGCAGAGGCTCAGCTGTGACTTTGTTTTTTAACTATATTTTTGTTGACGAAATAGAGAAAAATAGACAAGTGTTCCTAAAATGTAAGTCACTTAATATTAACATTTGTATAAAATCGAAAATGTATAAATTGTTGTATAAATTCAATTTCACATTTGCAAACTCTCTATAATCATTAAAAAGCTGTTACTCTTCGTTCATCGCTATCTCACAAACCTCAATTTTAATGAATGAAGCTCTCTCTACACTGCACACTGAAATATATTATTTACATCGACTCTACACTTTGTTTGTTACAATGAATGACAACAACTGCAGTCTGCTTTCACGGTCGGTGCTGTTAGGAGCAGGATGCACAGCGATAGAAACGCATTTCTATTGGCTGGAGTCTGCAGGTATTAAATGGCAAGACATTATTGGGCAGCGAACCATAAACACAGCGCTACGTTTATATGCAGAACTGGGATAGCTTTCGTAGTCTTTTGAATGGATAAAATATTGAAATCACTTTTAATTTTCAAGTAAATCTAACCAGTTGGAAATGAAATGCCGTTTCCCCCCTTGAAATTCACTCCCCAGACCCCCCACCCCCCACCCCCCGTTGTGCATTTTGCAACCGACATTATTTTAGATGTGAAATATCTAATATCTGTGCAATCATTTCCTCATTATTTTCTCTTAGCGCCTGTCCTCTCTTCTTGTCTTTTGTGGTTGGTGTGGATAACCTTGAGAGTGTCTCATTGGGAGTAAATTAAGCCTGGGGATTAGAGTCACTCTCCACTTGAGCTTCTGCAGCTCAGATCAATACTCTGATTAGAATGTACTCTGGGAGCTAGATGAACCTGATAAAGAAAATGTGGTGCCCTAATTTATGGGCTTAGGAAACAGTGAAAGACATACGAGTAAACAGACACACACACTCGTACAGTAGATAAACACATGGGATTTATGATTATCACGTGTGCAAAAAACATTCCCATGTGTTAGTATAATTACATGTATCCTAAAGCATTTGTGTAAAAGAAAACACACAAACATTCTGCTGTGTACATCTGGAATATATGCAGTCATTATCATTTAATTTTGATATATTTGCATAAATTACTCTATAAACAGAGCAACTTTAATTAATCACAGCCAAAAGCACATAATATAATTTATTCCCATGCTACTTTCATTTAATGATTGAAGCACATCGCTCAATAATATTTTTAACTTTGTTGCTCAAATGAGGAAAAAACAAACAAAACATGCCTGTAGTGCTGATGTTGGAATTATGCTCGAAGGTTCAATACTTAGAGTAAGGGGTTTTGATACGCTTTTACTTGGAAAGCAGTGCTAACGATTGTGAATGACCCTTGCTTGAATAGCAGCACTAATTAACTTAAGCATGGGGTAGGATTATGGGATCTAAAATATGGTCATGCAGAATAACACATAAAAATGTGCTTTATAAGTGCTAATAAAAAGCGAGTATGCTAGTACTATGCATGCTGATAACCAATAAGCTAATAACCCCTAAATCTAACTGCCAACCGGACGAAAGAAGATTGTATAAAAACGTATGGATGAAATTGTACTAATTCGTATGCCTTTTGCCAAAAACAAAACAATTGTCAATTGAGAGTGTGTGAATGTCACTGTTTACACTTATCAACTTCATAAAACTTCATTTCAGAACAACTATCTTGTCAACCCAGTAGATCAAGGACATTTTTTTTCCCCCCAGGGAAATACATAAACATATTTTTGAAGCAGATAGAGAGGAGAAATAGAGAGATACTGTGTTTGGCAGGACATATGAAAATAAGCATTGGAACATCAGAGCGCATCAGTGAGATTTGATACAGGTCTGACGGATTGAGCGGATTAGCGGCACAGAGAGGATGTGGTAAGCAGTTCTTCACAGAGCCAGTATGAACACTCTGTCATGCCTGTGGAATAGCTTAAATTGGTGAGTAGAAATTAGATTGAGGGCTTTAAAGGCCCAGACTGGGAGATCTGGAACTTAATACCTCAGGGTAGAGATTTTCCTACAAGGTGACTTTATTGTTAGAGCAGGACATTATAAAGTTGAAAGAGAAGTGAAGTAATTTCATAACTTTTTTTTATAGATAGGATGTGTCATTTGTGAAACTCTTTTCAGTGTTCTGAGAATAACTGTCTGTCATTTCTCCTGCCTAATGTAGCTCCATAATCTAATACAATATTCCAATGAAGTGCATGATTTGTTTGTGGTAAGGTTGAACTTGCCATTTAAGGGCTGGGCTAAGGGGACAAATCGAGGACACACACTCAAAAAAGCCCTGGATAGAGCTATTTCAGTGTTTTTTGCACGGCCCCTGCGGGAGAACCCCATTTTGTGGGAGGTGGAAACCATTTATGTGACATTTGTGGAAGGCATCATGGAATAGTTGTTCACAGGACACAAAGATCCACTAAAGCTTCACACTGCTCCTGCACAATGGAGGGACGCTTTCTCTCTGTCAGAAAAGCAGGGTTATTCTTTTCATGATTGTAGTGTTAAGAAAAAAATATTTTTACTTGGCGTAGCACAGTGTTTTTATAAAAAAAATAAATAAATAAATAAATAAATTCTGCTTGATAGCACTTTTGTGCAGGCAAATCAAGTTTTATTCCAGCTTGCATTTTATTTTTCCCAGTTCCATACATCCTCTTCTCCCTATCATTTTCTGTCAGTACCTGTTTTGTTTAATTAATTAATTAAATTGATTCTTATTTATTTATTTTCTTAATAAATACTTGTTATGCAGTCATTTATCTGCTTATGTATAACTACAAATACAGTGCACTATTCTATATTTTATGTGACATTGATATAGGATAGTTAAATAAGGAACACATGTCCCACATTTGATTTATTGTATCTTGTATTTTGACTGATGCCTCCACTGTGCCAGTGGTTGACTTTCTATACTAAGAGTTTACAAATGAGTGATATGAACTCCATCCCATGAGATTTCAAGGAGTGTTTTGTACGTAAATAATTTCCGGCAATATTAGTACTCAATATATAATTTAATCATGACGATAACATTCCCAGTACATTTTGTGTTGGCATATTGACATCATGAGTTTCTTATTTAAAGCAATGGAGGACCCTGCACGTTGAAAAGATGATGCTAAAGGGGTACCCTGTGCGTCAGAAAGTGAGGCCAAAGGGTCCTGACCAAGCTTCAATATGTGACGAGTTGGGAGTGAGAACGTGTTGGAATATGTTAGTCTCGAAATCCTCTGATATTATTCGTAACAAATCTTAGTTTTGTACTTCTAATTCATTAGTGGTGCTATTTTACTGCATTCGTCACCACGTTCGCCTATGTCCTACGTCATTCGCTGGAACACCACTCGCTCGTGTGTGCACATATGACAGTTAGCAGAAGCAAGAAATTATGGTTTATAAATGAATGGATATCATGATGTCATGCAAAACACATGCAGATTGTTTATTTAGTAATTATTTGTTTAATTAATTTGATCATGCATCATTCTTATAAATCGGAACATATGTATCTTCACAGGGAGAGCCAATCACTGGTCAGCCCTCATTGGAGCTTCCCATTCGAAGAACTATATATTGTGGGAGTATGGAGGTTATGCCAGTGATGGGGTCAAACAGGTCGCTGAACTGGGCTCACCGGTTAAGATGGAGGAGGAGATCCGTCAGAAGGTAAGGATGAAAAGTTATTGAGTACCTAAACTGTTCATTTATTCAGTCATCGGATGCTTATGCAGAGTCAGTCATGACATGGAATCTTATATTCTGCTGTAGTTGTTTTAGGTGCATTTGGGAGTTTTTCTTCATGTTCATGGAATTGCCAACAGTTCCTCTGTGAATGAATGTTTTTGTGTTGTGCGGTATATATATATATGGGAAGTTTTATGAGATCTTAATGTTCACCAGTGTGTTCGGAATTCTGTGTGGATTGTTTTTTGGATCTAGGATTAATGTCTCTCCACAACTTTAATGTTCCTATGTATGCTCAGACAAACTCAACTTGCAAACCTGAAGCTGCAAACACATAATGCTTTAATCATAAGTCACCTGAGTGAAAGCAGTGTTGGCATTATCCTCTTTGTCCTTGAAAAACTTTGATAAGAATAATAATAGGAATTAGAAGCCGTGTCTATGGAGGTGTGATGATAAAATAGAGCTGAAATGGATCAGGTTGATCATTACATTAGCTCTCCACTGGAGCATCATAATTACCTGCTGTTGAGGTCGTTTTGTGTGGAGCATCGAGAAAAGACCTTTGCAACTGACAAGCTCTCTGCCTATTCTCTAAGTTCAGTAGAGCATGCAGATTCTCTCGGAGATCCGTGAAAAGCTCAGATGTTTGGTTCCCGGTATGCACAATGCATTTCCATTTGCAAGATCAGCTGAGAATTGACATGGAAAGGATAGAAGATAAGAGGATGAGGGAGATGATTGAACTTAGTTCTGTTTCAATAATCATGTCTCTTGCACTCCCATTTGTTATCTCTCTTACAATAGTGAAGGTACAACAGTATGCTATAACAGTTTGATAGTGATTTTGTATAAATCAGTGTTAAGACTTAATCTTCCCTGTGAGCGAGTGACATGTTTTGACATCACCATGGAGGTTCTTTTCTTGATAAAAGTGATCTGACTTTGTCACATTTGTTGCATTTATAGTAGCTATTTATTATTATTAACAAAATTAAAATGAGGTAATCAGTTCAATATATACTGTATATACTACTGTATGTATACTGTCTGGTTCTGTGAATGTGATTGTAATCACAAAGAAAGCTGACAAAATTTCAGTTGATGTACATTTTGACAAGTTCATTAAACTCAAAACAATAATATATATATATATATATATATATATATATATATATATATATATATATATATATATATATATATATATATATATATATATATTTTTTTTTTTTTTATTCCTTTGTAAGGGTTAATTTACACTACTCAATACAATGAATAACTTTGATCATTATGGTTTGTTTCTGCTCATTTAATTAGATTTATATATATATATATATATATAATTTTAGTTTTAACTTACTATTTTGTTTTTCTAATGAAAATCAGTTTTGGCATAGACATATTCAGTTTGGCGCATGCCTCTTTTGTTTTATTTACACTAAATGAGTGGCACTAATTAAAACAAAACACTACTTATCAAAATTACAGTCAGCCCCCTGAGTCTTAGTTCTTCACTTTTTTTTTTGTTTTGTTTGTTGTTCTTGTCTATTGTTGCTTTTGACTCACTAGGAGTTGGAAGGCACTATTGTTTATAAAGCTTCTTTGATATAATATGCATTGTGAAAAACTAACAAATTCAACTGAACCTCAATAAGTTCATTGTCCCTTTAGACTGATGAATTTCAGGCGTCCAAATCGCATTGGCTGATATGGTTGGAAATGTCACTTTGATAATTATGTTGTCAAGTCAGTGCACCAAAGATACTTCAACTCATCTGAGCAAATGATAGAAACCCTGAAGGAGGTGCTATATCTCTGTGGCAGCTCTCCAGTATATCTGTTATTTGAGTCATATCGCTGTATGTTGCATTGGCTCTTGAGTATGTTGTAAGCAGGACTGTTTACAGTCGGGTGAACAGATAATTATTCTGCCTGGGTTTTCATGGTTCAGATTTCCTGGAGGCTAGAGAGCTGGACAGATCCATATGAGGATATGAGTCTTGGTTGAAAGTGTTTGGCCAGCGACTAAAACATTTGTTCAATCTGGCATTTACACTTTTAAACAGGTCAAATAAAATGAAAATAACACTTTATAGTAATTGCATGATCTAAATGTATGATGCACTATTGTAAATGGGGTTTAAAGTCTAGAAAGAAAATTAATCTTCACTTGAACGTGTCAATTGAATAGCTATGCTTATTTTTATTTATTTATTTATTTTTTGTCCCAGCACTACTGTATTAACATTAAACAAAAAAAAAAAAAAAAAATGCATTTGAGTATAGCTATGTCAAAATAATTAAAGTGAAACCAAATATTGAACTAGTGTGATTTCATTTTGCAAAGCTGGCATAACAACACAACATAGCAACACATAAGTACTCAATAAGTCCTTTTGATCAAAAGGTTTATGTTAATGCATCAAAATGCATAGGCAAAACAGTCACATTTATGTGGCTATTGGCCAGGGTTTAACTGGTGTGGAAAAGAAAATCATGCATCATTTCAAAGCAGCTTTATGAAAAAAAAAAAAAAAAAAAAATCAGTATTAGAATTTATAAGGCCACATTAAAAAGTACCAATTGTTAGTGCTGTTGCAAAGGTTCCGCCTGTTATTCAAAGTTAAAGTTGTTGTTGTTCACAGTAAATAGTATATTTTACTATTACAATCCACACCCTTTATTCACCCTCCAGACCAATTTGAATGCAGCAGACTCCATGAAATCTGTTCTCACTGTTGAGAGTTAGGGTGTATTCAAACCTGTCTTGTTTGGTTCGATTGACTCAAACTCAAGTTTCGTTTCCCCCCTGGTGTGGATCTTTTGGGCAGGTGTGAATACAGCAATCACACTCGGGTGCGCACCAAACAACCATACCGAGACCCAGCTGAAGAGGCTGTCTCGGTCCGGTTCCAAACAAACTCTGGTATGGTTGAATGGATGACCCTTGAGCACATGTGTGGTCTTGTTTCTGGTTCACTTGCAAAAAGGGCAATCAATATTGTATTTGGTCCGTACCAAAGCAAGTGAACTAGCGGACTTTCATGGTGTGAATACACCCTTAGTAAACTTGCCATTCTCTGAGCTACAGGAATCACTCTGACAATGGCAGTATTTAAATCAAGGAATCATTATGTGCTGTTACCACCTAGATCGAAATGAAGCAGTTGGTCAGAGCCCAAAGTTAGAAGAGATGAATGTGGGGGGTGTTTGGCACAGTGAGCCAGCGGGTGGGAACGCCACAATGTGACATCTTTCCTTCTCTCTAGCAGAATAGAAGCACCATCTGTCTGAGATATCTAATTTATGTTCATTTCCAACCAATGTCTGTAGTTTTTCATGAAACTTTCAAGTGACTTTTAAAAGAATTTGTTATTTTGAATGACATCAAATTAAAATTAAGTCTCACTTATTGTTAGAGGACAAATTCCATCCATCAATTCTACAAAACTCTTGTCCTATGGAGAGTGTGGAGACACATCTCGGGCCATAGGCAGGGAAGCACCTTGGATGGATGGCCAGTCCATCACAGCATGAGCCGTCATATTTCATCCAGTTTAACCAGATTAAGTCAGGAGTTAAGTTCTGCATTTTAAAAAGTGAGTTAGCTGCCAGTGGTGGTAAGAATGCCAGATTGTGGTACTCTGCTGTATCCTTCACAACCTAACACTCAGAACTAGCAGCTATTTAGTAAGATAGTCTATAGCCTATAGTTACTCTCTTGGCTGTGTAACGGCTGGTCAAATCAGACACATTATTATTTGTTATATCTAACAGATAATCCAACACCCCACACTCAACAAGCCAACCATGAGAGTCTATGGGACCCTCCCCCAAATGCAAATAACCCAAAAGGACCTCTGGTATTACAGTAACCAGACAGACTTTACTTTACAACCCAAAGGGGAATGTAGAGAGAGTCTCCCTCTCACTTAACTTTACTTTGAAACAAACACATACTGCCCCTAGAAAACGATTTCTTCCCATTAATTAAAAAAAAAAAAAAAATCTGAATGAACATGCATATCACCAGTACATTGAGTATATTATTACTGTTTTATATACACTCTTTTATATTGTATATTGTTTTATGCACGCTTTACGATAGAACCATTAGTTAAAGGGGTCATGAACTGCCTTTGTTTTTTTGTTTTTTTATTTATTTATTCTGTACTGTTCTCTGAGGTCCACTTTTTTATCAAAAAAATATCAAAATTTTCACATCAAAAAAAACATAATATAAAAGTAATAGGCCATTGTCTGTCCTGTTTTAACCCCCCTCATCAGAACGCTCTGTTTGAATAGGCACAGCAGATTCTAGACTCGGAAGTAAACACCCACTGCAGTGCTTGGCTAACAGTTCTATATGTTTCAAAGCCTACATCCTTCACAGATGTATGCTGCGGTGATTTAGGTAAAAAACACATAAATACTCAGTACATGTCTAACAATCTGTAATAAAAGACAAAACAATAGTGACCACGTAATAAAAAGAGTTACTTGCACTTGTGTGGTGCAACACTGTCAGCTCCAATATAGACAGCACAGCATCATCTTTTAGAAGTTTATTTTTTTCTGAAAATCCTGTGTCGAATCGTGCCATGTTTGTAAACTAATCTACAGTAAAATGAAGTGAATAAAGAATGAGAAAACAAATGAGTTCTTACTGTTGCTGTCTGGAACTTCATTAAAAATAAAGTTCATCCTCTCTTTCCTAATGTTGGGATCAGAAGGAAGGCAATGCAAGACTGTGTTTTCCCACAACTTGGCACTGCACAGTGACTTGTTGTCTTTTTAGCCATCTTTATCTGAACCAAATTTATTATTTGGCTTCTGCAGAGGCCTGCGTTTGCCTCTCTCGTTATTTACACTGCTGAATAAATAAGCTTTCCATTGATGTATGGTTTATTAGCGTAGGACAATATTTAGATGAGATACAACTATTTGAAAATCTGGAATCTGAGGGTGCAAAAAAAAAAAAAAAAAAAAAAAAAAAATATATATATATATATATATATATATATATAATATAAAGAGAGAGAGAGAGAAAATTTCCTTTAAAGTTGTCCAAATGAAGTCCTTAGCAATATGTTTTACTAATCAAAATTAAGTTTCACGGTAGGAAATTTACAAAATATCTTCATGGAACATGATCTTTACTTAATATTCTAATGATTTTTTGGCATAAAAGAAAAATCGATAATTTTGACCCATACAATGCATTTTTGGCTATTGCAAATATACCCGTGCTACGTTGATCCAGGGTCACATATTTATGTAAAGTTGCTTTGCAACCATGCAAAATTGTGAAAAGCACTATTTGAAGTGTGGTTAAATTATTGAAAAGGTAAAGTTCATAACTATACAAATTACTGCATCATTATGAATTATTATTATAAATATTTATCTATACTATTTTTATACTCAACAAGTAGAACTTAAATACAGTGTATTGTATTGTACATTTAATCATAACAGGTTAACAGAAGATTCAACTAAAATAAATTACTGAAGTATTACTTCAATATTTACCAAATTAAATTGTTTTATTTGCAAATCCCCCATTGTTACATTTGTGCTGTAGGCAAAAGTTGTGTTTAGAAACTCTGCCTCACAGCACCTGTTAGCAGAAACACACTGTTGTTTAAATTCATACCTCACATTTTCTTTGGTTTGCCCAAAATGAAAGTATCATCTTAAAAAAAAAAAAAAAAAAAAAAAAATACACAGCATCATCTTAAAATAATTTCATTTTTCTCATATTTGAAATACACGGTGAGACTTGTGTCTTTAGCTGCAATGAGTTTCTAGACTCTAAAGGTTTCTTCTGAAAAATGTGCCAAATCTGCAACACAGATTCCCAAATAGTGTGCACTCTACCGAGTTCAGATGTTTAGCAAAAGTACAGCAAAACCCACTGTTGGTGAATTTCAGAGCTCATGAAAGTATAAGGTGAGGAGAGACTAACTTATCAAGCCCCCTTCACTGAACATACTGTAGCCTATATTTAGGCCGATGTTAAAATCACATTATTAAAATACTTAAGACACTTTTAAGGGGTGAAGGAACAAACAAATATCAATACACAGAATGTAATATTGTCTCTTATGCCATAGTCTTAAGGTGAGAACTCATACAGTGGCCTTGTTTACTTAAATGATATGACAACATACAATACAAACAATCCCCACATACATTATATGGCCTTCATACAGCTACAGGATCATAAGATGAGTTGCTTCATTCATCCTTTATCAACACTAATTGTTGGACTCAGTGAGTATGGACATGTCATTGGGGTTATGAAGTGAGCGTCCTCTTTCAAAGTTCCGTCCAGTAAGTTTATATGGGTATGTATGTGTGAAAATCACTTTTAACAAGTTTCAAACGTGTTGTAGATGGAATTAAGAACCTAGCTAGTGTACTTTCTTAAAGATGAATATATATATTTAATCCTTCCCCAAATGCATTTGTAAAATGTATGGTATTTTACAAATGAATTTGTAGTGCAATAAGTTTGTGCTTGATGAAAACATGAAATAACTACATTTAGAGTGTATTTACAGTTAGTATAACCTAGGAGTGTCTTGACTAAGGATTTTCATATAGTCCAGGTTAGGGGTGTGCAGCGGAGCCATTATTTGTATCTGTATCTGTATCTGTGACAATCTCAAAATTATTTGTATCTGTATCTGTATTCGGATAGATCCGGAAGTGGGCGTGGCTTAAATAGGAAGTTCGTACAATTACATGGAAATACCATTTTAAATGCAAATCTGTTCAATTCGTAGTTTTCATTTAACAAATATGCCTTGTATAACTAAAGAAATTATTTTTTTTTTAATTAAAATTATAACTTTGTAAACATTTTATACTTAAAACTTTATCAAAAAAGAAAAATAACTTTGTTCTTCTTATTTTCCAGTGAAACTTGTGTACAGATTTGACAAGAGACACACATCCATAATCTTAAATAAGAGCACTAGTAGAAAAAAAGAAGCTGAAAAAAAAAAAAAATACAAATGGAAAGAAAGTGTTCAGTAGCCTGTCATAGCAGAATAACAATAAAGCTCGCTTGAATTTTAAGTAACTTAGATCATGTGTTGCGGGAGTCATTTACACGTTTTTTTTTTTTTTTTTAATCAACAGAGCGCAACAAATCATTTGGACCCTCCAAAAGCCTTGATCAAACATTGCTTTTCTTCATCTTGTATAATTAAATGTAATGCCATTCATGAAAAGGGCTAATGCAATGCGTTTTTGTTGGATTTTGAAAAGGTTTTAAGTTAGGACCATTTTTAGGATATTTTTTGTCGAGTTGATATAACTCCAGTCAAAGCTCTGATTTCTGAGAGACGCGCATTGACCCCAACGGCTTGCGCTCATTTCATTCATATGGGCCATAGGTCCATAGATGATAAATGTTCAAAAATACAATTTGAAAACATATGAAAAATTATTTAAAATCATGTCGCTGAATAAATTCACGTGGCAGACTCGCAGCAGCTGCGAAACGCAGGATTGAAGGAGCTTGGCGCAAGTGCAGCCTCCACTCCTCTCCGCCATGTTGCCAGATCTAGTTATTATAAGCGTCGCTGGACTTGTTTTAATAATTAACGTAACAGTGTTAATAAAGTAATTAGGGCATTAATAAAGTGGGAAGATTAAGGTTGAAGCTAGGGATTCCGTATCCTATTTTCAAAATACAAGATTCAAAGTTATTTTGGTGCATTTTTCAGGAGATTGGTTGTATTTGTTTTTTGTAGCAATATCCGGCAACACTGCTTCACCTGCACTGACAGGCAGCAATAAAAAAAGGAGCGCACGGATAGTTTATTGCTGAGGAAACCACATTCGTTAGACAAACGCAATGATCACCACAATATTATCTGTATGATACTGTGTCGAACGCTATTAAAGCAGTAGTAGCCATTATTATTGCACAAATCGTAACAACCGCAGACCTCACTAATGCAGTGCTATTCCAGCAAACATGTGATTGTGTCTGCCGAATATTTTTTCTGTTATTCGGATAAATTCGTTATTAGGGCCCAAGCCAGAATGGCGGAGGCCCTATTGTTTTCCTAAGGATTATTATTTTTTTTTTTTTTTTTTTTTTTATTTTTTTTTTTTTTTTCAACCTTCCGGGGGTTTTTGGGGGCCTTAACATGCTCAAAAACTCTTGAAAATTTGCACACACATTGGAATCCGCGGCCATTAGGACGCCGCCAAGGCTGGGACCCGGGCGTGGCACAGGGGCTCTACATCGCCCCCTACAAAACGGCCAGATATCTTGATGGCTATCTCACACATACTTAAACGTATTCATATGAAACTCGGTACACATATAGATCTCATTGAGCCGAACAACTTTCCTACTCTATGTCATAGGCTCCGCCCAACAGGAAGTCGGCTATTTAGGGCTGTTTGAAAAGCGCATGCTCTGGAATTTGATATACTCCTCTGAGGGCTTCCATACGATTGCCACCAAACTGGGTGAACATGATCTCAAGACATTGGGGATGCTAAATTGCGGAGGGATTTTTGATATCTCGAACGGTTTGCCCGTGGCGAGGTGATGAATTATGGCGAAAAATGAGAGACACGAAATGTCTAATAACATCCACATACATTGTCTGATTTTGATCAAACTTCAGGGGTTTGTTCGTTGTATGATGCCGATCGAATAGATGTGACTATTATGAGTAAAAGTTATAGCGCCACCAACTGGCAGCAGGAAATGTGTCAATTTCATTTTCAGCATCTTATTTTTACCCGATTTGCTTCAAACTTCATCAGAATAATGAGAAAACACGGCCGATGTGAAACTGTGAAGGGAATATTGATATCTAAAATATTGTTGCCGTGGTAATTTGTCAAAGTTGAATATTCTTTTCAGATTATTTTGAGGCAGATAACATGCTTAGAATTCCATGAAACTCAATACGCATATCCGTATTAGTGATAGTTAGACACTGGAAAAAGCTCATAAACGGGCGTGGAAGAGGCACTCTATAGCGCCACCTTTTGTCAAAAGTGGGGGGGTTAGTTTTAGCTACAGACACCAAACTCGGTACATAAATTGTTCTTATTAAGCCGGACAACTTTCTAATTTACAGTCATTAGCTACGACCTACAGGAAGTCGGCTATTTTTATTTGAATGTTTGTTTTTTGAGAAAACAGGCTGTAAACAAATTCATACTCCTCCGAGCAGAAACAAGTAGTTCACACCAAACTTTGTCAACATGATGCCGATATACTGAAGATTTTAAATTGCGGACGGATTTAGGATATCTCGAACGGTGTGGCAATGGTGATTTATTAAAGTAACAGTAAAAAAAAATAGCAGTAATTTTCTTATATCTTTAAAGTGCACTTTCCAAACACTTCAAAACTTTTTACATAAATATAACAAATCATTCTGAGGAAACATGCTTAGTTTCAAAAATATATCATGCTCAGGGGCCACAAAACAATTTTTCTTTGAAAATTTGTTTTTTGAGAAAACAGGCTGTAAATAAATTCATACTCCTCCAAGCAGAAACAAGTAGTTCACACCAAACGTTGTCAACATGATGCCAATATACTGAAGATTTTAAATTGCGGACGGATTTAGGATATCTCGAACGGTGTGGTAATGGTGATTTATTAAAGTAACAGTAGAACAAATAGCAGTAATTTTCTTATATCTTTAAAGTGCACTTTTCAAACACTTCAAAACATTTTACATAAATATAACAGGTCATTCTGAGGAAACATGCTTAGTTTCATAAATGTATCATCCTCAGGGGCCACAAAACAATTAAAACTATCACTGAAATTGTTTTAAAGGTGAAGAGTGTAATACCAAGAATGAACACAAGATGGAGGCATGACCTTATTTTTGAAGAGCTGCCTCTCTGTGTATCAGAATGTAAAAGAATGCATATAATCAGCTGAAATGCTCTGTATTCTCAGTATTCTTTACACACACACACACACACACACACACACACACATATATATACATATGTTTTTTTTTTTTATACTTATAGAATATTAAAAGTATTTTTAACAATTTACATTAAGGTCTCTTTGGTTAACATAAGTTATTACATTAATTAAAATGAACTAAAAAGGAACAATATAATTTAAAATAATTTTTTAATCTTATATAATGTAAGTTAATACCAAGTGTGTAATACCAAGAATGACCACCAGATGGAGGCATGACCTTATTTTTCATGAGCTGCCTCTCTGTCTATCAGAATGAAAAATACTGCATAGAGCCAGCTGAAATGTTCTGTACTGTCAGTGTTCTTATATATATATATATATATATACATACACACACACACACAGACACACACACACACACACACACACACACACACACACACACATTATATATATATATATATATATATATATTTTTTTTTTTTAATACTTATAGAATATTAAAAGTATTTTTAACAATTTACATTAAGGTCTCTTTGGTTAACATAAGTTATTACATTAATTAACATGAACTAAAAAAGAACAATATAATTTAAAATAATTTTTTAATCTTATTTAATGTAAGTTAATACCAAGCGTGTAATACCAAGAATGAACACCAGATGGAGGCATGACCTTATTTTTCATGAGCTGCCTCTCTGTGTATCAGAATGAAAAAGAATGCATATAATCAGCTGAAATGCTCTGTATTCTCAGTATTCTTTACACACACACACACACACACACACACACACACATATATATACATATATATATATATATTATTATTATTTTTTTTAATACTTATAGAATATTAAAAGTATTTGTAACAATTTACATTAAGGTCTCTTTGGTTAACATAAGTTATTACATTAATTAACATGAACTAAAAAGGAACAATATAATTTAAAATAATTTTTTAATCTTATTTAATGTAAGTTAATACCAAGCGTGTAATACCAAGAATGACCACCAGATGGAGGCATGACCTTAATTTTCATGAGCTGCCTCTCTGTCTATCAGAATGAAAAATACTGCATAGAGCCAGCTGAAATGTTCTGTACTGTCAGTGTTCTTATATATATATATATATATATATATATATATATATATATATATACATACACACACACACACACACACACACATTTAATTTTAGTTAATACTAACATTAAAAATATTAATTTTATGTTAATTCACACAACATAAGCTAATGTTAAGACACAACTTTAAATTTTAATAATGTATTAATACATTTTAAACTTAACATTAATTAACATTAATAAATATTATATAATTATTGTTCATGTTAACTTATATAATGTTAAAAAATAGAAACTTATTGAAAAGTTAAAAAAAAAGCTTTTCATATTTGTCTTTATTTGTGAGTTTGTGTGTGAGAGAGAGAGAGAGAGAGAGAGAGAGAGAATAGAGAGAGACTAACATTTTTAAACAGCTATATATTTATTTTTCATATTAATTAATATAGTTAATGTTAATAACTGAAACCTTATTGAAAGTGTTACCCAATTGTTATATATAGTTGCGTGTATGTTTGTGTGTGTGTGTGTGTGTGTGTGTGTGTGTGTGTGTGTGTGTGTGTGAGTGTGTATCTTTCACAGTCTTGATAGTTTGGATTAACCCTTTCATTGCTGTATCCCTCAAATCCAAACTGCCAGAGGTTTACTGTGATGCATGTGCCCGCTGGGCACAGTTTTCCTGATGCCACCGGCGTGGCGGTTGCGCTGACGGCTTGGGCCCGCCATCGCTGCTTGCAGCTATATTTCGTTTTGAAGCCACTATCCGTGCCTTTCCGAATAAGGTTTTCGGCTTCGGGCACATCCCTAGTCCAGGTGATATGTGCAAAATTTGAGGTGATACTGTATGTTCACTTTTTTTTCACTGCAGTTAATGGTGAAATCAGCAATGTGAGAAGGAAATCAAAGTATCTGAACATCACAGTATCACAGCATTTACAAAAGTCCTTATTAGGCTATTCATTTTTTTTTTCTTTATTTGATAATTAACTAATATTTTATTCAATAGTGCAATAGAATAGCATTTTAATTAATTAATTTTCGTAACACTTTAGAATAGGGAACACTTATTAACTATGACTTTTCCCTCAATAAATTCCTAATTTGCTGCTTATTAATAGTTTGTAAGGTAGTTGTTAAGTTTCGGTATTGGGTAGTATTAAGAATGTAGAATAAGTCATTAATATGTGCTTAATTACTACTAATAAATGGCTAATATTCTATTAATATACATGCTAATTAGCAACTAGTTAAGAGACCTTAAAATAAAGTGTTACCTTAATTTTTAATTTCGGTACTTTTATATTAGAATATTAGATTATTGGAATATTCCTTCGGTAGGTTGGCATTCGATTTAAATTTTTATATTAAATTTTATTTTATTTTTTTGAACACCTGGAATCCCACACAAAATGGTTCTCATTCGTGCTTGAATATGAATCACCCATGAGTGACTGTCATGAATGTCATGATTCAGTTCATCTGGAAGAGAAGACAAAAATGCCGAAGACCTCAGCTGTGTGGGAGCACTTTAAATTGAGTGAGGACAAGACAAAGGCAGTGTGCCAAATATGCGATTTTGAAAAAACTTGTTCTGTAAGTAGTATGCCTATAGTATATTATTGGTGCAAAAATCGAGCTGCTTTTATCCGCCATGTTAATCAGTGATTTTACATATGATAAAAATGTGTACTTAATTTTCTTGGAAAATACTTGTGAATGTACGGCAGTCAGAAAAAAAAAAATAAATAAATAAACTGTTCGTTAATTAAAATGTGTGATGCTGTTATTGAAAGTATGCTACCGTGTTCTTTTCGTTCTTATTTTATTTAAATAGCTTACCCTTTGCGGTGTAACTGTGCTGCTAATTTCTGATTTGGGGGTGTTTTGTTTATTAGAAAAATGTTAGGCTACTTTATTAAAAGTATTGCTCTTAACAGACCTGTGTGTTTTGGCTCACTAGTGCAGTGTCCGTTCTTGGAGCATAAGCCCTGCCCGTGTGAGGCGCACTGCTTCCGGTTCGTGCTTTTCTGTAGTTTATTAAAAGTTTATTAATTCTGAACGTGTCGCGTGTCCATATTGCACCAAAATGTTACACTGCACTCCCTTGGGTCCGCAGCAACACACCCGCCACGCGTGAAGTCGATTGGATAAATGGTTCTTGATGTAATAAAAATGCATACAGACAGACAGACACACAGAGATTCCTTCCTTTATTAGAGAGAATAATATGTTCAGCCCCCTCCCTCTGAAGACACTCAAAAATGGTATTCAGACCAGCCCTACCACACACTAGCTTAACTAATATTTTATTCAATAGTACAATAAAATATTGTTTTCAAGAATACAGTCATATATTTTAGAGATATATAAATATAATCTTGAGTAAGTGTATTTTTCCTTACCTCTCAGGCAGAGTCGGGTAGGCAGTAATATGTTTCCAATACATTCTTGTTCAACAATGCTCTAACATCACACACAGACGGCTATGAAATCTTGCTAAGCTGCGTCCTATCTGCACCTCTTCTGCTGCACCTCTGTCATTTTCTGTGGGTCTCTGGAATTGTCAGTCAGCTGTCAACAAACTTCGTTCTGGCCATTGCTTCTCAGACTGAGACCTGGATTCGTCCAGAAGACTCTGCAACACCTGCTGTTCTTTCTAACAACTTCCGTTTCTCTCACAGCCCCCATCAGGTTGGAAGAGTACTGATCTTCTCATTTCTAATAATTGGAAATACTCAACCCACTCTTCCCTATGCAATAAAAATTATTTTGAGTTTCATGCTATTATGGTAACATCTCCTGTTAAACTCCATATTGTAATGATTTATCGCATTCCTGGTCAAGTGGCACCTTTATAGAGGAGCTGTATAGGCTGCTGTCTTCATTCTCTGTGGATGTCAGTCCACTTGTAGTCTTTGGTGACTTCAAATTCCATCTGGAGAAGCCTTACACTGCAGACTTCAACTTCCACTCCTAGCTTCATTCGATCTCAAATGGCTTACCACCACAAGCACTAAAAAATTAGGCAACCAGCTTTACTTAATTTACTTAATTGTATCACAGACAACATTTGGTAAAACCTCTAGACATCTCTGCTGATTTCTTTATTACATTTAACCTACATATTACTACCTGTGTGCCACAAATTCCTCTACCAGTTACTTTTAGGCAAAACCTACTCTCCCTTTCACTCTTCCATCTTTCCCTTGTAGTGTCATCCTCTCTTCCCTCACCCACCCATTTCTCATCTCTGGATGTAAATACAGCAACTGACACTTTATGATCTACTTAAATGTCTAGACAAGCCAGTGCATACTACCCCTTCTAACCTAAAAAGTTGCCGCACGTATCATCATATTTACTGTATTTTTTTCTGAGCAGTCTTTTGGGTGGCTCACCAATGTACTAGATTTCTCTAATACAAAAAAAATAAATAATAAATAAGTAGGCTTGACCAACATTTTTGTGGGGAGAAGAATTTATTGGTAGTGTAACAGTTCTTCAATAACGATGTTAGCATGTCTTCCTTCAAACAATCCCTTGTATGAATCCTAGCTTCTCCCAAAGTTCTGTCTGTGGGATAGACTTCTATACCTGGAGACAAAAGGGCTAGAAAAAACAGATACTGTTAGGACCTTCCTGCTGGAGATCCTGCAGTCTACAAGACGTTCCTGATGAATGCTTTTCCTTTGTTATTCTAATGGAATGGACCGTTTGGTTCAAACCTTTATAGACACAGTTACATTATTTCTTTCACAGAATGACCAACTGAACTTTAACCAATCAGGTTTCAGCAGCGGCCATTCAACTGAGACAGCTTTGCTATCGGTCACTGCAGTCCTGCAGATAGCGAAAGCTGATTCCAAATCATCAGTTCTTATTCTGCTGGATCTATCTGCCACTTTTGACACTGTGAATCACCAGATTATGTCTACCATCACCGGATCTGCACTCCACTGGTTTGAATCTTATCTCACAGGTAGGTCTTTCAGGAGAGGTATCCAATGAACATCAACTGGTCACAGGGTTTTCTCAGGGATCAGTTCTTGGACCCCTCCTCTTCACTATATACACTACATCACTGGGACTCATACATGCACGTGGTTTCTCCGACCATTGCTATGCTGATGACACACAGCTTTATCATTCATTTCAACCAGACAATCCAATAGTAGCTGCATAGATCTCAGGCTGCCTGAAAGACATCTCGGCATGGATGAAGGAACATCACCTGCAGCTTAACCTGGCAAAGACTGAGCTTCTCGTTTTCCCTGCCACTCCGACTCTGATTTCATCATCCTGCTAGGTTCAGCAAAAATTATTCTTTGGTGACCAGCTGAGCTTCAAAGACCATAAAGACAGCTCGATCATGCATGTTTGCATTGCATAACATCAGGAGGATCAGGCCCTTCCAAACAGAGCATGCTGCACAACTTCTTGCCCAGGCCCTTGTCATTTCTGGGCTGGACTATTGCGATGCTCTTCTAGCTGGACACAGGTAGAATCATGCGCAATCAAACATTGACAAATGTTTCAGAATGCAGCTGCATGACTGGTCTTCCATGAGCCCAAAAGGGCCCACTTCACATCTCTCTTTATCTCCCTGCACTGGCTACCGGTTATGGCTCGAATCAAGTTCAAGACATTGATGTTTCCGTAACAAAACAGTCACAGGCTCAGCACCATCCTACTTTCACTCACTCTTACGAATCTACATCCCCTCCAAAATACTGAGATCTGTAAGTAAGCGATGCCTCGTAGTAACAACCCAGAGAGGCATTTTTGCTCACCTTTCCTGGCTGGTGAAATGATCTTCCCACAATCGCAGTAATTAACAGAACACCCGACTCGTTATTTGACAGCGAGACTAATTTAATCCCATACCCGACCCGTTTGACATAAAAACGGGGACCCAAACCGCACCTGCATTAAATCTCCAACATGAGGTAGACAAAACTCATTAAAACTTTTATTCAAATTATTCAAACTCTGAATCTTCTGAGATTTCATTGTAATCCTTATCATAAAGTCACTGAATTAACATCAACTGTTCACCTGATTGTGTTGCTGTCTGTGTGTTATGTTAGATTGTTGTTGAGAGAGAGCAATAATATATTGGAAACACACTACCGCCTACCTGACTCTGCCTGAGAAGTAAGGAAAAATACACTTACCAGAGATTATTTTATATATATATATATATATATATATATATACATCTTTGAAATATATGATAGTATTCTTGAAAACAATGTTTTAATGTATTATTGAATAAGTTATTAGTTAATTATCAAAGAAAGAAAAAAATTAATAGCCATAATATGGACTTTTGTAAATGTTGTGAGCTGTGATGCTCAGATACTGTGACTTCCTTCACACATTGCTGACTTCACCATTAGCTCTTCACCTGAATAGTTTATGCTCCTGTATGGGATCATTGTAATCACTGACCATCAAAACATAGGGGTAGATATCACCTTTTCCGTGTTATCATGTTTAGTTTAGGAGATATGACACAAAATACATAATTTGGTTATGGCAGAAAGTAAAATGGTCACCATGACAACCAGTCATGTGTTTTTGTGATGGCTCCATTTCTGAAAGTGTTTAGGGCCCGCCACTATACAAGTGGCGTGGCGAGGCGGGGCGTAGGCGGGGGCAGGGCAAAATACGTTACCAAGAGTCAAGTAGTCAGACATTCAACAGTCATATATACTGACATTAATACACATGGACAACAGCCTAACGGACACCTCACAGATACAAACGGTGTAAATAATGTTTTATGTTTTGATTAAAAGATAGTTAACATTAAACATCAGCGAAACCCTAAGAATTCACTTTTTTTTTTTTACAACAGTGCTCTCATTTTAATGTTATGTATATGACAGTAGAATATTAATGTTCTGCATTTCTGTTTTGAGCTGTGTGTGCTGAAGATGACAGCAGAATTAAGCATTTGATAGCAGGTTTTTAATCAATGGGATTTAACAGCGTTTTACTAAGCGTTATATTAGATAAATAATATATACATGATATAAACAGGCTGAAATGTTTTCAAATCACTTGTACCCTACCTGATCGAAAAAATCCGGTCTTTCACTCTGCCTATGTCAGTTTGAGTCTTGTTAAAGATTTAAATCCATGCCGCCAAGATGCTTCTGTCGGTCACACATGGAAAGTGAAACTTACTTCTATAGGGGTGGTTGGATTTATTCACGCACATTAAAATATTTATTTAAAGCGTATTTCTTTTCAGATTCTTATTTACAGCGTTATCATAATTGGCTGTATATTAACTTATTCAGAGAAAACCGGTAGTTCTTTGTGAAATCAGACATTGGAGCACCCCCATATTGCCAAAATGGCACGATCATAACACTCCGTGAATATTCGACTGTGAGACTGGGAGTCGAATCAGGCTCCTCATATCGAAGCATTGAATCGTCCACTATTTGGGGTCACTCCTAGTATAGACATGTCAATCTATTTTTAGTATACTTATCATAAAATAAATATATTTTAAATACAGTTAAGTATATTTATTTTTCACTAGGGAAGTTATTAAACATTTAAGAACAATAGTTATTTTTAGCCTCGGGTGGCTGTCTAGGTCTTTGAGGGTTAATATTCCTCTGTGGAGTTTAGCCACACTATTACGTCATAAAGTGGCACATTCAATAACCTGTCGTTTGGGCAGGTTGGATTCAATATAAGCATAATTCATGACCCCTTTAATGTTACCTCAACTTTTGTTATCTACAAACTCATATTTTGTGGACCTAAATGTATATTATATGTTAATATCTATGTATAAGTATTATAATAATTTTTAAAAGCTTTTGCATAAACACCCAATCTAGTTACACGTGCTCGAAATACCATGCTCAAAGATAAACTGAGTTTCACTACTGAGTTTCTTATTCTGTCACTGCTTGCTGATCAATGTCACTGAAATGATTCCTGATCTTGCTACATGCTCTAATGCATTAGGGCTGTAAGAAAGTTATTTTCTGTGGCCACAAAAATAGCATTTTTAGAGTTCATATGAAATTAATCTGAATGTTTGCTGGACAAATAGATTAGTTGATTGCGATACTATTTCTGGCAGCTGATATAAATAATTGTAATTAATTATTATTAATTGCAATTATTTGTATACATTTTTCTTTTGAGCTAATTTGCTACAGAAAGTACTGATGCAATTCGTTGAGACTCCAGTTGAGCTCTGCTGAAGTTTTGTTGACAAGAGAGAATCCAGGCTTGATGCAGAAGATCTTTGATGAATGAAAAGACAAGGCTACAGCCTGCTGCAAACTTAGGGGTCCTTTGAAGACTTCTAGCTCAGTATCATCTTCACTAACTTCTAATTCTTCAAGAAGAAGAATCTCTCTCTGAAGACGTATCTCCACTGTATTCTTAGACAGTGATCTTTTAAAGCATGGAGGTATCACACCCTCAGGAGGTGAGTAAGACAATGAGGAATTGTACTTTCCAAGGGAAAGTTTACCATCCTTTGTCTTCTAGCAAGGTGATTTACATATGAAATTTAAGTGGGTGATACAGGAAACACTTCAAGGTTCTTATAACACTAAAATGTTATAAAATTAGCTAATTATAGTATTAATGAATATTCAGGAAATTTCAAATTGCAATGCATAGATACTAAACATGCTATACATGCCATTTTAATTAACTACTGTAAGCAATTCTTAAACATCCATTCAACAGAGTTAGGATTAATACAAAGGCAACACAGTATAAAAGGAAAGCCGTGAGATGGTAAGACTGAATACATGTTTATGCATTTCTCAAGTGGTTATATATAATGCATATGATGAAAAGGGTTCGTTTGTCTGATTCATAAGCAAATTTCAGACTTGCGTCCTCGGTAGTTCAGATTTCGCAAGTTCGACTCAGGAGTGTGAACTCCTGGGGAAGGAGAGACACAAGTCCGGTAATTCTGCAAAGGGAACAGCAGCGTACTTGAAAACGTCAGTCAGCTCGCTTCGGCTACTGCAATAAGACGAATATGATATGATATCAAACACCACTGCCTCTTTTAGTTTTAATTTAAAGCTATTAATAGCTGCAAAAATTTACAACCCAAATTACGGAAATGCTGGGTTTTTTACATTTGATTAAAATGAAAACTAAAAGACTTTCAAATCACAAGCCAATATTTTATTCACAATAGATAACATAAAAAATGTTTAAACTGAGAAGTTTTACAATTTTATCCACAAAATGAGCTCATTTCAAATTTGATGCCTCATACAGGTCTCAAAATAGCTGAAGAGTTCGTGGTCATCCTTTATTTTTCATTTTTCACGTATTTTTCATTTAATGATGCACCAAATGTTCTCTATAAGTGAAAGATCTGGACTGCAGGCAGGCCAATTGAGAACCCGGACACTTCTACTACGAAGCCATGCTGTTGTAATAGCTGCAGTATGTGGTTTTGCATTGTCCTGCTGAAATACACGTCCTCTAATACCTTTATATACATTTCAGCATTCATAGTGCCTTCCAAAACATGCAAGCTGCCCATAGCGTATGCATTTATACACCCCCATACCAACAGAGATGCTGGCTTTTGAACTGAACCCTGATGACACACTGGAAGGTCTCCCTCCTCTTTAGCCCGGAGGACACAGCATCTGTGATTTCCAACAAGAATGTCAAATTTGGACTCGTCTGACCATACAACACTTTTCCACTTTGAAACAGTCCTTTTTAAATGAGCCTTGGCCCACAGGACACAACAGCGCTTCTGGACCATGTTCACATATGGCTTCCTTTTTGCACGATAGAGCTTTAGTTGGCATCTGCAGATGTCACGATGGATTGTGTTTACTGACAGCGGTTTCTGGAAGTATTCCTGGGCCCATTTAGTAATGCCTGAAAGTAGTCCCCAGCTAGGTAACTAGTTATAATATAGCTGGGGGCTACTTTCAGGCGCTGCGTAATATCACTGTGCCTGCTGCGGCCATGGTACGGCAGCAAAGTTCCTTGATTATTACGCCGGAATGAGAGTATAGTTCCTAGCCAAATCGGCCTAGAAAATCGCAACTTTTCATTTTCTGCCGGTCTTAGTACACAATATAACTACAGAAGAGTCATGTTTTAAATAGGACAAATATCGAAACTCTTTGGTCATTTTTGAACGCGATGCTACTGGTCTAATCGGATTCAATGATCTATGCTAAGCTATGCTAAAAGTGCTATCGCCAGACCCGGAGATCGGCTGAATGGATTCAAAAACGGTAAAACTCAACTTATTAACTCTGAGGGAGTTGGAGAATGAGCCTATTTCCAAAAAAAGTGGAGTGTTCCTTTAAGCTTATATGGAGACCAGAATCATTAAGAAGACACAAACTTGGGTTAACAAAGCAATCAATTTGTAGTAAGGAGGATAAAACCAGGTTTACTTGTGTCCATAGAAACATATTAAGAAAAGTACCTGATTATGCAGTATTACATATATGGCAGTTCAAATTTGGTTGTAGTTTCATTTTGAATATTTTGTAAGGAGTTATGTATGCTCTATGAATGACTTGAATAAGACGATGAGCCAAGTTTTTAGATGTTAAGCTGAGGTTCGACCACGCTTTCTCCCAGTCGACAGATAAATTGTCAGGAGCGAGTGAAAGAGGACTCAGATACAGAGTAGAGAACGTAGAGAAACTTTATTCCTCGTCACCAAAACACAAAATAACATAAACAATAATAAACAGCTGCTAAAGAAAGCGGAGATTCCAGAGCTGGTCGGCAGCGTCTGCAGACCATACAAGCTGCTGGATTTCCGTGTTACTAGTCCTGCAGCACAAGGGAACAGAAGTTCAGAGAAAGCAGCGTAATTTGCACACAGAATACTAGCCAGGACAAAACAATCTACTCACAACGCAGAGCAGGAAAGTAGGGACATATAAGGGAGTGGGGGAATAAGCGACAGGTGGGGAAGAGTCAGCTCGTGATCCGAGCACTCCCGCTGCACCATCAGCGCTGATTGCCCAGACCACGAGCTGCCGAACATGACAGGACAACACAGACAGCAAGAGGAGCCGGGAAGGCACCCTGACCCGTGACATAAATTAAGGTCAGATAATTCCCTATTCCAAATAGATTTAATAGAAAAAGATTTGGTCACACTTTATATTAGGTGGCCTTAACTACTATGTACTTACATACGTTGTACAAAAAATAAGTACAGTGTACATATTGTGTTCATATTGTATTGCAAAACACTTCGGCTGCTATTAAGGTGGGATAGGGGTAAGGTTAGGGACAGGTTTGGTGGTATGGGTAGGTATAAGGGTGGGTTAAGGTGTAAGGGATGGGTCAACAGTGTAATTATAAATGTAATTACAGAAATTAATTACAAATGTAATTACATATAGGTATTTTTAAAAATATATAAGTACAATGTAAACACATGTATGTACACAATAAGTGCATTGTACCAAATGATTAATTTAAATGCAAGTACATAGTAGTTAAGGCCACCTAATATAAAGTGGGACCAGAGATTTTGTAATGCAATCAATATTTTTATTATATATTAAGGAAACAGATGGCTGACCAGAAGATGGCGCAATCCAATCCTGCATAGGATGAGAGGAAATGGGTGATGCCCAAGGAACTCCATACGCTTTGAGAGCAGAATGTAATTGAATAAAGACTAAATATGCAGATGCTGATAAACACAATTTAGTTCTTAATGTCTGAAATGAACATAGGCGCTGGTTATCATATCACTGCACGTGTTCTTTCATTCTATATTAATATTAAAATGAACATATACATAAATAAAAATATAAACATGAACATATAGCTATATATCATTATAAAAAAATGCATTTTACGGTGAATGCAGTAGAGCATACGTGATGCACCATTCCTGCATCCGTGCTTGCGACTGTTCGCACCTCATGTTGAACCTCATACCCGTGAAAAGACATCAGCAATCCGGCGCCGAGAAAAGAAAAAGAAAAAAGATGAAGACTGTGCATCACTTTCAGGTACTATCATAATTCTGTGAAGCTTTTTTGGCTGACATTAACAACACATTTTAATAATAATTTAACCATCAAACAACACATCTAATATTCTATCTGACTTTCCATGTTCCCTTACGAAAATTAGCCATGGTCTTACTACGAAGAAAACCAAAAATCATGGTTCTTGTGGCCATATTAACCACAATAATAATAATACTACTACTACTAATAATAATAATAATAATAATAATAACAATAATATATATATATATATATATATATATATATATATATATATATATATATATATATATATATATATATATATATAATATTATTATTATTATTATTATTATTTATTTTTTTTTATTTTTTTTGTGGTTATAAAAACAGACCTAAGCCAACAACAGCCTTTAGAATAACTTAAAATGCATTATATAAAAACAATGAGACAATAATGATTGGTTTATAATTATATGGTTTCATTGAACATTGTTAAAATACATAATGTAATACAAAATAAACAATTGATGTACATTACATATTATTACAAATGCCAGCAAAGGGAGCCAAATGCCTGGTAATTGCTACTGTTAAACTTACAGGATGATCAAATCCTTCTTTAATACGCTACTGAGGCTAATTCAAATATCCACTTAATCTTTAAAGGGCACCTATTATGCAAAATACACTTTTACATGGTGTTTGGACATAAATGTGTGTTGGCAGTGTGTGAACACAACCACCCTACAATAATAAAAATACACCCACTCCTCATTTTTTAATTCCCTTTAAATCAAGTCTGTCTCACTAGGCCTGCCATTTTGATTCTCACCGCAGTGTGACGTCACATTTCGGAAGGCTGGGCCACAGGGGTTGATTGACAGCCCTGCATTGCTATAGTTTCTGCCCTCAGCGGTTGTAAGCTGTCCATTTTCTCTGCGCTCGAGTAGCTGAAACGTCAACAGCTGATGACAGGTCAGCGCGGCGCAAACTCTTGTAACATCTCGCTCTTTCGTCCCACTTTCAGTGCATTTGATTTCCCATATGTACGGCTAAACACCGGTTCTCTCGCTCTCAGTTATGTTGTGTCTACCGGCTGTATTTATTGCTGTAGGTATGCAATGCAGAGAGATGTATACTCGACGCCCTCTTCTGGAGATGGGGAGAGAATATGCAGCTCATTTGCATTAAAGCCATACACTCCAAATCATCTCTTTTTTTAGACACACCCCAAAAATGATATTTTCGAGCTGTTATAATAACTGATCTGTGGGGTATTTTGGGCTGAAACTTCACAGACACATTCTGGGGACACCGAAGGCCAATATTACATCTTGTAAAAATGGACATAATAGGTTCCCTCTAATTTTTGGCCACCTTTTTGCGATAGAAATGCCACAGGCTCTTTTTTTTTTTTTTTTTTTTTTTTTCAACAAAAACATGTGGACATCACGACCCTTACAAAAATGAAGGTAACACTTTATTTTGATGGTCCCTTTTGAACATTCTGTTGACACTAAGTAATGTTGCAACTACATGTCAACAAACTCTCATAAGAGTATTAGTAGACTGTCTGCTTCATATCTACTAACTCCTTATTGTGTTGGTCTCCCAAGAGATAATCTACTGACTATAATTAACTTTGCAAGAACGTGTCGACTTAATCTAACCCTAACCCTACCAGTAGTAAAAGTTCTTAATTCACTTTTGCGTGATTTCTGTATACCTGAGATTATAAAATCAATCAGAGCCTTAGGTAACGGTTTAGAGCTACAATTGTAGAGCTATAATTGTTGTAGAGCACAACAATACAATTCTGCTTAGGGCACCCATTTGGCCAGCAGCGGCCCTGTATGCACTCTTTCAGATTGGAGGGCCTCTGCCCATCTTTACTTCTGAGAGACTCTGCCTCTTTCAGACATCCCTTTTATGTTACAGACCTTATGTCAATTAACTTAATTAGTTGCTAGATGTTCTCCCAGCTGAATATTTTCAAATTTTATTGCTTTTTCGGCCCTTTGTTGCCACCGTGCCAACTTTTTTGAGACCTGTAACAGGCATCAAATTTGAAAGGAGCTCATTTCATGGATGAAAGTGTAAAATTTCTCAGTTTAATAATTTTTTTTTTATGTTATCCATGTTCTATTGTGAATTAAATATTGACTCATGTGATTTTGAAAGTCTTTTAGTTTTCATTTTATTCAAATTTTAAAAAACGGCTCAACATGTCCGTAATCCGGGTTGTAGTTCAGGGAACGGACATACAATGAACAAAATATTATATCATCAAACAGCTTAACAGCATTGCCTCTTTTTATTTTCATTTTAACATATTGATAGATATATAATAAAGATCAAAGATTACATATTTGATTTACCCAAAACAAATTATATATCATGTTTAACCTTTACAGATATATCAGAGCCAGCGGCAAATATCAGAAGGACTAGCCGAGTTAAGGCTGCTCTTGTCGGGATACATGAGCACTGAGCGCCCAGTGATAGTGTAGACCTCACGTCTCAGAAATCAGCAACGCACATTTTCAAATAGATTCTGTCTTTATAAATAAACCACAGATTTGAGTTTAAAACAACTACATTCTCACCTGAAATACTCTTAAAACTAAATTTCATGACACAATAACATAATATTTTGAAAATTATGCGAATATGGTGGTTGAAATGCAATGCTGCGTGAACTCAACCAATCAGCATGTTCAACGCCAAAGTCCCACCCCCGAAAGTTCTGGACCTTTGAAAAAGTACTACCTCGTGAGCAGGGACTTTCTGAGGGACAAATTTTTACCTGGAACTTTATTTAGATCCTGGTTCCTGTGGTGGAAACACACCGAGTACCGGCCCAAAGTCCCTAGTTTCTGGGGAAAGTTCCTGCGGTGGAAAACGGCTTATAGTGAGTGAAACTTTCTAAATTCCTTTGGTTTGTAGAACAGTCTTATCTTGCTGGTTTGTAACCTGAGGTTTGATTCTGGCTGGGTGTTATTTGCAGTTTTGGGGTACTTCTTATGGTTCCTAGTTTGCTTGTTTGGTGAGGGGTATTGGGGGTTATTTATTAAATTCAACAAATATCTGTCTCAGGCACTACATCCCATTGAAAGAAACACATTTAGCTGTGTGCTTGACAATCTATGTCTGTCAATACTTTTTTTTTTTTTACTTTTTTTACATTAAAGTTTATGTTGCACATTCATTTTCATGATAAGTAATGAAATTAATAGTTAAAACACTTTTGCAAGTATTCATACTTATTTCCTGATTGCAGTCTTTTTAATCTTGGCAAATCTGAGCACAGGTCGAGACATTATTGTGATGTCTTCTAGAGCTGTTAAGAAAACATATTTGAGGCTACTGGGGTTTTTGCTCTGCATTTGATCTCTTCTAAAAGAAACATTTTAGATATTTAGGGAAACTCATTTGTAATATTTTATCCGCTTTTATCCCCCTTTGTTCCAGTATTTTTCAAAATTTGCTCCTTTACTGTATTGGTCCTGGCAAAGGTGAACCATCAGCTATGATGAATTTGAACTCCGAAGCAAGAAAATGCCAGGGAACGCTGACATGAACAAAAATAGTCTGTGTGTTTGCAGTGAAAATTCAGCCAGGGCTTAGTGTGTGTGTGTGTGTGTGTGTGTGTGTAGATGAGAGGCTAGAGTCTTCCTTCCCTACGTATTTGTGTGGAAATTTCCTTGCCCGGTTAGGCAGGTGCGGTGGTAGAGATGGCTTGTAAATGATGGCTTTATTTTGAGTGCCTCAGACTGCCACAGCATCTCAGGCAAGTTTTATATCTGTGTTCCCATCTGTCCAACCTTCTGTCTGGTTTGTATGAATTTCTCCATTTTGTGTTGATAAAGAACCATAGCCTGTTGATAAATAAGCAGTCTTTCTTCTCAATTTCCTGCACCGCAGCTCATCATGATATGCTTCCCCTCTAGAGGCCATTGCTAGTTGTCATTGTGTGCTGAAATGTTTTTCATAAATTTTCAGGTCATTGTTGACGCTCTGTGGGGGAGTAAATGGAAAATAAGATCTCCATGCTTCGGTGGATCCATCTCATTCAGCTCAGATAACACTAATGTTTCCTCCAAAACCTTTATGCTTCTACTATTTCTAAAGAGTCTCAGCTTCCGCACAGCAATGAGAGTGTGATTGTTTGTGTTCTCACCCGTGTAATTCCCTACCCAAATGCCACGTGGCCATATGTTAGTGCTGCATGTTTGCATATCTGTTAAGGCATTTCTCTATGAAGGGCTGTTTTTGTAAGATGAAGTATATTTTGTGCTTGAAGCCAAAAATACGGACAAATCTCTTGTTACTGTTAAAGTCAATTTCAAACAACATTTGGTTGCCATTTTATTATCGTAATGTGAAACAGAATATTCAATCAAAATTTGTTGAAGAAAAATTGTCTCTATGTTACAGGGGGAAGAAAACTGATAGTGTTGATGTCTGCCAAAAAGAAAAGTCGTTTCAGAGACGAGCATTTTGATGAAAGGTTGTGAAGATGAATCATTACAAACCTAAACATGTATCCAGAGGGGCAACAGTCTCATGAATCCAAACTTTTGACTATCGGTATAAATTCTGATACAACTTGAAGTTTATTCTGGACAAGAATTGCCTATATGTATTCCAGTGGAATACTGCACATCATTATATATTGTTAAATATGTGGCTAAACTGGATTTACATACTTCTCTCATTTGGTATGAATCCATCATTTTTTTTCTCCAATTTTTGTTTATTTTTTCCCCGTTTTGTTTTCCCAATGTTTTTTGTCTTGTGAGTTTTTTTTTTTTTTTTTCTTGTGTTTTTGTTTTATTATTTAGTCTTTTTTTTTTTGTTTGGTTTTGCCTTTTTTATGGTGGGAGGTTGTGTTTTTGTTGTTTGTTTTGTGTTGTGTTGGCAGCGTGGGCAAAACATTGATTAGGAAACAAAAGGTATTCCTTTTTAGTTTGCAGCATTTATTTATTTATTTATTTACTTATTTATGTTTTCATTATTATTTATTTATGTATTTTTATCAAAGCTTTATACTTCACTTGTGTAGTAATATACACACGAAACATCAGCCTTCACATGCACAAAATTCTTTTTGCATACAACCTTGTGTTTTGAATATAGTATTCTGACTGGCACAGACCTAAGAATGGTCTACAGTCCATATGTCATACTAACAAGAATCTAGACCTGTAGTTCCAACCACACAAGTGAAAGTGATGCTTTTCATGAATGCCAGTTGAAATCATTGAACTATGTTGCTAACAACGGAACCTGTGACTAGCTTGTGACTAATAATGCTTTTGGGGTACAATCCCTATTTTTTTTTTTTTTTTTTCTCTTTATGCATTAGACAATCTGTGACAGGTCTAAATGGATGTCACCTGAGCCTGAGACTATAGAGGGACAATAAGTAGACCAATTTTTGAGGTGACTAAAATATCACATTTTCCTGGTGCATCTGAGGTCCATACTACAGGCCTGAATAAAAATATGGCTTCAGCTGCTGATGTCATTGTATTGCCACACCATTTTTTTTTTCTCACTTCTCACCCAGTTGGTAATTTGTGTATGCAGCTGGCTGCTACCTCAGCTCAGTGTGGTGCTAATGAGAAGACTGCTGTTGTGGTGCTTTTAATGGCTGCCTTGTCTCTGACTCGGGTTTTGCTGGCACAGGCCACTAGAGGATCTCAGATGGATTGTGAAATTCTCCATTTCCTGACTGAACAACTGTTGTTCTCTCCCCACATGGACAGAAATAAGGTGCCACCTGAGATAAAGATGATAGCAATGCTAGTCAGCAGTCAGTCTAGATGAGACACTGGACATTGTATCTTCCACACTCTTTATTTCACCCTTTTTCCCCCACTCAACCTCTGAGGGGTGCTTTTGCAGTTTCTATTTACAGCTTCTGCTATTTTTTTTTTCTATAATCTCCAAGTCTCCATAAAGTATGGTTTAGTCTTTTAAGTATCTTTCTGTTTTGTAACTTTATTACCTCAGATTTAAAGAGAGAAATATTTATGGGGCAACAGCATAAATTAAACATTTTGTATTTAAGTAGTTTCAAAAATTTATTTTTAAAACTGCAGTCTTTTCTGCAGTCTTCAAAAAGCCCTAGGAGACAAGGCTTCTTTTAATGGATATCAATAGAGAAGATGCTTCAAATATCCTGAATTCAGTATGCTGGATTTTGTGAAGAAACAGAAACCAAGCCAGTGGATTTGGTCAGTCAAACTTTTAAATACATTTTAGCAATTCTGTAGTAAACCTACAAATTCACACTCCATGTACCATTTAAGTGGTTTTATGATTGCATAGCGCAGCAGTAAGCGCGTGAGGTTGCCGTGGCAAAGATACATTGCATGCAAATTATTTGCAAAGGCTGTCTATTTTTGCTGCGCTAGCAATAAACTCATCAAATAGAATGCACTATAAACATGTTTGTCCACATAATCACAAAGTAGACTTTTATTAAGCAAATCAAAGTGAATTACCCACTGTTTTAAAACAGATATCTGTTGGACATGATTCAAGTTAAATGCACAACAGCAGGCACCAAACACATACAGTAAATTACATTTAGAGGTAAATGGTTATTTTCCTGACATAAATGTCACCTTTATGATATTGTCCAGATCCAGACTTGAGTCATCAAGCATCGACATCTTCATCTGGCTTTATTTTGGTTAGGTCCAGATTCCTCTGCAGTTGTATGTTGTAAAAAATGCTAAATATTCATTCACGCCATGCAACAGGCAAGCAGTGTATAACAGGCTGTTATCTGCCAAAATGCATATTCTTCACATGAAAACTTCTTATGCAAATGAGATTGGGGAAGCCATTAGTAAATTTGATTTTATTTAGTAATTAATTAATTAATTTTAAAATGTATTAAAATGACTACATTATATGCATATTTACTTTTGAGTTTCAACACGGATTCATTTAGTCACTCTGCCGGCAGAACTTCCCACTTGACATCAGAGCAAAACATGCATAGTTGTTAGTGTTGTGTAGGTGAGAAAGAAAGGGAAAAAAAAAAGCTCTACGGCAAAAGAGCCTTGACTAACAGACATAAAGGATTGACTTGATGTTTGACACGGTGACAGAAATGACATGAAACAGCATTCAGTCAGCACTTTGCTGGAGGTATTTTCTCCTGCGTTTGATGAGGAAGTGTTACATTCTTTTTCATCGGTGTTCCTCCCAGTGCCCTCACAAGTTTGGGTACAATAGCCAAATAATAATACTCTAAAGCTTTCACACAGTCTGGTTTAAACAATAGTTTAAACTTTTAATTGATGCAGGGTGTGAAGAGTTTTTCTGTTGAAGTATTCATTAAGACGACAGCAATATTGATCTTCCTTTTTTGTTAAACGCAAAAACATGAAACAGTTTGAGAGATGAATTGTTTGTGTCTGCTGAGAATGAAAAATGGGGTAGGTAGAAGATTCACACTATATAGGAACTTTCAAATATGAAACCCACGCAGGCTTTTCAGCACCATGTGCGAAACTGCAGCACCAAGTCTGTCTTCTATTTTAGGTGTGTGTGTGTTGTGAAAGTGAAAGTGATGTGACATGTGGCCAAGTATGGTTACCCATACTCGGAATTTGTGCTCTGCATTTAACCCATCCTAAGTGCACACACACAGCAGTGAACACACACCCGGAGCAGTGGGCAGCCATTTACCACATTCATGGTATTGAAGGTGGAAGAGAGTGCTGTACATTCACTCCCACCACCTACAATTCCTGCCAGACCTGAGACTTGCAACCTTTGGGTTACGAGTCCAACTCTCTAACCATTAGGCCACGATTGCCCCCTTAAAAGAGGCTGGCCTGCATGGTAACAATAGTATCGTAAGGTTACAACAATAAACTGTAAGGTTATGTTTAACAATATTAAAGAATTTATTAGTGTATTTATTTTCTTTCTTCCCCAAGTGATTTAAAAATATATATATAATTTTAACATTTGGAAAATGATAATTAAATGAGCTTGGTAATTTACCTTCTTTGTTACGTTTACATGGACAACAATAATCTGTAACGGTGGCGGCCACCCGAGCTTAGATAAGCTCTAACAGAAATATTCGGACGCCAGTCAGGAATAATCCTGACAATTTAATTTCACCCAGGATATCAAAAACAAAGGCCACTTGTTACAATATTAATTTACAAAAAACAGTCAAAGAAAAAACTCTGTTCACAAGGGGAAGATTTATTGTGTATGAATCTTAATTTGAATACAATTAAGACAATACTTTGATTAAGAATCTTCCATGCAAACAGACATTTTTGATTACCTTAATCTGGCTAAAGTCATAATTGAAGTAGACACAAATCAAATTAAGACATGTGGAGTATTCCTATTTTAGTCACATTATCAAGGGGCAGGACTTTTCACCGCATTTTCGTGACAGGATACACACAAGGCAGTGGTCAACTGTTTGACAGCAAATAAAAGAGCTTCAACACCGCCGTCATCTGTATGCCCTTACAAATAATAAACTGCACTTGAAGCTTTCATAAAATTTAAAAATGAAACACCCAACACTGTATATGGCATCATCATGAAGACGAACTATATGTTTACACGTGAAATTCTAGAGGGGACGTCGGATGGCATCACGTGGGGACGCAATGACTTGTGCCATTATTCGATCAAATACATCAAATACATAAGGAGGGAGGGGTTCTAGCAGACCAATCATAGCGCTTGCAGTCCGCATAGATTTAACGTGCTGTTAGATTTTTGGAGAGTCAGGCTACGGCATATACGGTGTAGGTTCCACACAGAAGTATAAATTGGACTTAAGTTCTGTCTTGTCTTTCGAAATGTGCATCCCATAAGGGGCGTTTGCATATCTAGTCTCAGTATGGCAGCCGCAGTGGACAATAGACTACTAAAACGCGAACTAGCGATCTGAAATAATGACCTCAGCACCTGAAGGGTTAGGGATACGGTGACCAGATAACTCTGCATTTCATGTTTTAGAGTAAAAAAAAAAAAAAAAAAACGCGTTTAATCTTAGTAATCTCATCAGATGACAATGTAGATGCCTGATAAACATTGTTGTTGTTGTGATCTTATAGAAAAATAAGAACTGAAATATTTCTTAACGTCCAGTTTTTCATTTAAAAATGGCAGCATCTGCTTAAATCATAGTAGTGAAATTTCTATTTAATAATAATAATAATAATAATAATAATTGGTCTAAGGATATGACCATTTTAAAAAGTGCATCCACTGTATTGTGTCTATAAATGAAGACATGGAAATATCTTGTCTCAGGTGTGTATATTGATCTGCCTCTTGCAGACTGCATCAGAATGATCCTTGTTTGTATTTCCTGCAGTTGCCTGTGTATAATAAATTACAGAAAACTATTCTGAGTGTAAATAGGACCCAATAAACAGCATCCATGCCTGGGTGGGCAGACAAGCTAAGAGTTTTTTTGTTTTGTTTTTGTTTTTTTTTCATCTTGTAATGTCTTTGTCACTCTTGTGAGAGAGCCCCCGTGATGAGTCTGCTAGAGAATCGACTGCCCGGATCTCTTATAATGGATGACACGCTGACAATGACCAGTCATTCTACCCCTCCCCTCTATTCCTTAGATCAAGCCATCACAGAGTTCTTTATGAAATACCTCCTTCTCTCAAAACACACATTTTTTCCTTCCCTCATCATTACACCAGACTTTATGGCATATGACAGCTCTCTCAGAATAAACACATACTTGCGTGCTAGTCTCAACCTCAGCCACAGTTCACTGACTCTCTGATGCATATTACATAAATGGCAGACACTGACTCAAATTGACAGTTCCAATACTATTGTCTGGCTGCTATAATAACTTAATTTGCCAAAGTTTGTGAGGTTCATGGCATTGACTCTTTGAAAGATAGTCAGAGCTTAGTTCACATGGAAGTGCACATATATCCATGAGAACAGCTCTTTATTTACAATCTTGTGGTATAACCACCTAAAGATGAGTGACCGGCCAGATTTTCACACAAAATTTACCCTGACAGCTCAAATTATAAATCAATATTATAAATTTACCCGTGTGTCTTGTGGTAAGTCAAGGCTATTTTTTTATTTCCTTTATTTATTTATTTGGTCACATTTTATATTAGGTGGCCTTAACTACTATGTACTTACATCAAAAACTAAGTACAATGTACTAGTTGTGTTCATACTATACTGCAAAACACTATTGCTGCTATTGAGGTGGGATACGGGTAAGGTTAGGGACAGGTTTGGGGGTATGGGTAGGTTTAAGGGTGGGTTAAGGTGTAAGGGATGGTTCAACAGTGTAATTGTAAATGTAATTACAGAAATGAATTACAGATGTAATTGCATATAGGTATTTTTAAAAATATAAGTACAATGTAAAACATGTATGTACACAATAAGTGCATTGTACCAAATGATTAATTAAATGTAAGTACATAGTAGTTAAGGCCACCTAATATAAAGTGGGACCATTTATTTTTTATGACAGATGGACTTTTGGCTTGTTTAGCTGGGGACAAATAATATTTGGCAATATTGACTGCACTGACACTATTAGATGAGAACTGAATTGAGCTGGATGATGACATCACCGTTTACTCCAGAGCTGGATGTAATTCAGTAGTTTATGGATGAATTCTAACTCATTACATTATTGATGAATTTTAGAACTTTACACAGATTGAAACAAACTGAAACAACAATGAACTTATTTCAACTGAAAAATTACTTTTTTTTTTAGAGCTGCTTTACAGTACAATTGAATCCTATTTGAATGACTGAATCATTATGTTCCTGCTTATAACTGTAAAACTCACAGCAAAACTAATTGATGTATCTCTACTACACATCATCATTCAGTAATTATCATCAGTAATTACATTGATTCCTTAGGAAACCAAAACCTAAAAGATCCAGAACAGTTATAAAGGCATCATGAACTTTAATCCAAGTATTGCAAAGATATATAAATTATTTATATGACAAAAGATTAAATTTAGGATTTTATTCACATCTAATTATTGATCGGCACACACACATACATATATGGTTAACACAGGAGTTTGTGCAAGCGTCAGTCTTTGTCACTCATAATATTCAAATGAAAAGGCACAGGAAACAATGTCTGTTTACAGTATAATGTTGTATCTACATCTGCATGAGTGCGGACACTGAAGAACCAATAATGGAAATGAACATCATAAATAATTTGTTTCCAGTAAATGCAGTGAAGGATCTTGTGCCTGATTCTTTTTCTTTCTGCATTCATGTAAATCTTTGGTGATAGTGTACAGATCTAAAAAGGATTGCTGCATCCTCTCCAATCTAGTACTTAGAACCGACCTTCAAAATGTGGAATATTTTCAAAGTTACCTGATTTGTATTACTTTACTGAACTGGGTGCTAAAACAATTCAGGCAGTGTGTAAACATAAAACAACACCTTCAGTGATTGCAATTCCTTCTTATTGAATTGATACAGTACAGTATATGTACTGCCTAGCATAAAGACTTTATCATCAAAGAACAAAGCTTTGCCAATAGAGACTTCCATATTCTGAAAGGATCTCTCACGGCAAGAAGCGGTTAGTAACAAGATGGATATCCAGATGGGCACATCCGCTCCACGTCCCATCTATCAATTGTGTCTGTGTGAGTGGCCTCTCTACAATGCCGCAATTCAACCCTGAAAGCATCAGAGTTGAGAGATCACAGTCTTTGAACATCCTCTGATAAATGTGACCTCTGGTGTACAATTGCTCAGGTGGGATACTAACTGTGACACATTCAAATCCTACCACAAATAAGTCAGAAGACACATAGCTGTGGAAGTATTACACAACATATTATACATTAAATATGATTTGTCCCTGCTAATAGCATTCATCTGTAACGTCTTCCATGGCCACTGTGCCAAAGTCTAAGAGGTGGCTGGAGGATAATGCGGTGACAAGCAACATTTCTTGATGCCTTTTCACAGACAGTCTTAAACCATCAGAATTTTGTAAGACCGCCACTTGGTTCTTTCTTATTTTCACTTTCTCTCTCATCGTCCATGCATTACATCCCAGTGCTGGTGCCTCTCTCAGGGCCTTGTGTCGCCTCAGGCTGCTGAATTGTTTGAAAAACGTTGTCCTGCATAATGCTCTTGATGATTGTTTAATTTCAGTCAGCTGGCAGATTTTTGGGTGCTTGTCAAGTCAACTATGGCGTTGGGCAGAGCTGTCTCCTTTTAGGAAAACAAAGAGCGTTTTGAAATAGAACAGCTAAAAATGATCTGTTTTTTGGCAGGCAAAACTGTTATTATGATTCAACATCTTGAAATACTAAGCACAGGCAAGAAGGTCTTAAAACGCAATATGAAATTATGATTGTATGAATGTGTGTATGTGAAATCTGTGAAAAGGTTGTTTTTTTTATAGTGATGATTAGTTTATCAGTCTGGCATATTGAAAGGCTCACATTATGGGTGGGTGATAAAACGGTCTCAAAATGGGATTGAGATACAATGTAGGTTGATAACGATGAGCTATCACACAACATAAATAAATGTGACATCAGCCTGTCCAAAACATACCAAGTATTTTACATTTTTGGCAAATTGGTGACTAATTTGTTTGAATTCATATCATCTTATTCATTCATTTTTGTAAAAACTGTTTACGACCCACTGACGGTTAGTTTTAGGGGTGGACCAACATGCTTACTTTTTTAAATTCTGAAAATCATGCGTTTCAACATGAATCACATCATACAAATAGATACATGTTTTCTAATGAGACTGGAATTTGTAAAAAAAAAAACAAACAAACAAAAAATATAATTAAATTAAATAAATAAATAAAATAAAAATAAATGAATACCGTGGTTAATATAGATATTGCATTATATAAGGGGGAAATAAGATAATAATATTTTTCGCCATATCACCCAACCTTATACAAATACAAACAGAATTAATGTGAAAGTGACTTTTTGTGTATTTATTTTATTGAAAATCTTATAATAGACTTGGCCTATATGTATATATTGTATAGGCAGATAATTACATGAATGATAATATTTTAAATGTTATTGTTTTTTATAACATAATCATCATCATCATCATCATCATCATCTTCTCTAGTGAATGAATTATTATCATTAATTATGGTGAATGGAAAAATATAGAAGATTAACAGCATTTGGGTTTGGCATGAGTAAATGAAGGCATAATTTACAATTTTATGTGAACTACCCCTTTAAGCTGCTTCATTTTGTTCAGCAGAATATAGATTGTTTATATTAATAACAAGGTTAAAATGAGTAAAAACTGCTGAGGTCATGTGCTTATTTTTTGGAGGGCACTGCTGAATATTTCAGGCCAGGCTGTTGTAGCTTGGAGCTGGACTATTTGTCTTTTCCAAAACAAACTTTTAGACACAAAGCAAGTCTGTCCTTGGAAAATAACCAACGTCTAGGTTTGCTGAAGGAGATTGAAAGTTATATGCTGTAGTATAATGCAAACAATAAAGTGATATAGCAGTGTTGCCTATAAAGGTATAGTTGTTGTATGTAACATTTTAATTTACAGTAGAACAGAATGTCTACCCATTGATAGTTCAGGTTCTAAGGTAAATTTGATTTCATAACACGTGTCCCTGGATCAACATCTTTTGTTGGTCTTGAAAAAAACTTTTTTTTTTTTTTTCAAAGACATATTTAAATGCATATTTAACATTAACAAGATATTAAATCTAAAATTAAAATGTTGTCAATTCCAATTCCAGTCCTAAACTTAACCATGCAATGTGATCCTGATCTTGGATCTTGTTTTACTGAATTTTCCTGCTGGTCCAGGTTTCTGACGATTAATGTTAATTTGGGACTCATCTAGCTAATTTATCAACATAGTCAAGGTTTTGTCCGGCAAAGCATGTTGGTGACCATGTTCAGCTAGCACAGTTTATCTTGTGAAGCTAGTTGACTAAACTAGTCGTATTGGTAAAACTAGTTAACAGCCTGATGCCATCTTTTTAGCCAGGCAACTCCAGACCACAGTCTCATGAAACAACATGGATCATTAAATGATCAGAGGTTTTCAAAATCCACAGGTGGCTAGGGGAGCTGGGAAGCAGGGCCCGCCGCTGAGCTACATATGCTAATGTTTCATTCATTTAGCAGTCCATTACACCTCAGCATTCAGTGCTCCTGGGCCAAGTGGGAGGGTCCTGATGACTGAACACTGCTGCTTGACAAACTGAGCTACTGTGCCTCCACGCCCATGGCCACATCACAGGCAGCTGTTTGGTCATGCTGATGTGAAATATTACATCCATTTCCCTAAGCCTCCAAAAGCATTTTACATGTGCTAACCAAAGCTATAGGGCATGAGCTGCTTTGTTCAAAAAGTAAAACATAAATGCACTGACATTTTTGCTTTGAATCTGAGATTGAGTTATATCTACGATGTTATAAATATTGTGATATCAAAACATTTCGATATTATTGTGGTCACATGATGATTTGAAATGATAGGTCTTCTGGGGAAAAAGTGTAGTTTTTAAAATACAGTGCCGTGAAAAGGTTTTTGTCCCCTTCCTGTTTTTTTTTTTTTTTTTTTGCATATTTGTCACACTTAAAAGATTCAGATCATCAAACAAATTTTAATATTACACAAAGATAACCTGAATAAATACAAAATGCAGTTTTGAAATAATGATTTAATTTATTAAGGGGAAAAAAGCTGTCTAAACCTGCCTGGCCCTACGTGAAAAAGTAATCTTTGGTCGCAAGACCGTGACAACGGCCGTCTTTGAACCTCTCTCACTGTACAACACAGAACCACCGATTAGGAGCCACGATCACAGAAATCACCACGATCATTTCACGATGCCAATATTTTGTCTGGGACAGCCGAAAATCATGCAGTGTGTTTAGGGCTTAAGGTTTGGACGAGCGTCAATTAATCCACAAATATCCACACCTGAAATTGTGATTTCCAGCATTTTGAGGCATGTTTCTTTCTAAAGCATGCAGAAAGCATTTAGCAACACACCTGCTGTAAGTGAAGAGTTCTTTCCGGCTAATTTCGTAACCAGAAGAAAGCACTTTGATGTTGTGTTTATAATCACAGCTGGCTGATATAGCACAGAGTGACAAGCACCCAAAGGCTCTTGAGAAAAGGCGCAGATACGCCCACCCATCAACAGACACGCACACACTTGTACAGAATTGTACAGAGGATGCACGCATTTCCAAAGATGCAATTCAGATATGCGGAATGAGAGACAGCATTTGCATGCGTTAAATGACTTTTGATCACGGGCTGTTTCGCACACGCTGAGCTGCTCATTCCATCAATTTCAGAAACAGGCGTAGTGTGGGAACATTGGTGGGGTTATTTCAAACTAAATAGAGGCACAGCTTACACATCCACATACCCAGTCATACTTAAAAATACAGGTTCCAAAAGTGGTTTTCAGAGTGATGCCATAGATAATTCCCCAACAAACCTTTGATGGAACAATTTTTAAAATAACTTTTTTTTTTTTTTTGTATTAGTATTTTAAGATCCGTGGTTGTAAAAGGAACAGCAACCCACCCCTCCTCCCCAAAACCACCCAAAAACAATAAATAATAACTAGATAAAAAAGTTTGTCAAGACAAACTTTAAGTTTGAGTTGAGATGTGTTTAAACAGTCTTATGTTTGATGGTTTTCAGTCTGAAATAGTTTGAAGTTTAAAGTAATTTTAAAAGCTTAAATTTTGAATGTTTTGAAAGCAATACAGTCTGTCATAGATAGATAGATAGATGTGAAGGACCTCAGAGAGGTTTCTAGGATATTCTAGATGGTTGCTAGGTGGTTGCTAAGACTGTTGCTAGGGTACCCAGGGGTGGTTGCTAGGATGTAGCTATGTAGTTGCTAAGGTACCCGGGTCAGTTGCTAGGGTGTTACTATGTGGTTGCTAGGGTACTCTGGGTGGTTGCTGAGGTGTTGCTGTGCAGTTGCTAGGGTACCCAGGTTGGTTGATAGGGTGTTGCTATACGCTTTCTAGGGTGCTCGGGGTGGTTGCTATGTGGTTGACAGGGTCCCCAGGTCGGTTGCTAGGGTGTTGCTATGCGGTTTCTAGGGTGCTTGGGGTGGTTGTGGAAGAATATATTGCTTAAATTGAATCACCCTCAGGGCATCCAAGACATAGATGAGTTTGTTTGTTCATTGCAATAGATTTGGAGAAACTCAGCATTATCACTTGTCACTTATCGCTTATCAATGAATCCTCTGCAGTGAATGGGTTCCATCAAAATAAGAGTCCAATCAGCTAAAAAAAAACAAACAAAAAAACAATAATAATTCACATGACCCCAGTCCATTAATTAACATCTTGTGAAGTGAAAAGCTGTGTCTTTTAAATAAACAAATTCATCATTAAGATGTCATTATAATAAAATTATGTTGAGTTATTACATAACTTAAAACTTTTGCTTTTGCCTAAAATATAAGTTTTTATCCCTAATATTGCGTTCTTCAGTTTGGATGGATGGATGGATGGATGCATGAATGCATGAATGAATGAATGAATGAATGAGAACAACAGGGACTTTTCCAATGGAGGAAGCATTATTGTGCCCAAAAGCAACATTTCAATGTTCAAAATGTCTTAATGATAAGTTTGTAGCTTTTCACTTCAGAAGACATTAATTGATGGACAGGATCATTGTGATATTTTCATCAGCTGTTTGGATTCTCTCTAACAGCCCCAATTTGCAGATGATCCATTGGTGAGCAAGTGATATACAGCTAAATTTCTCCAAATCTGTTCCAATGAAGAAACAAATTCATCTGCATCTTGGCTGGCCTGAGGGTGAGTACATTTTTTTTTTTTTTTTTGTCCCCACCAATTTTTAATTTTGGATGAACTGTTCTTTTAGGATTTATCTAAATCACTCACTCAATGACCATTTTGCAGCAGTTATCAACTTACTCGAGAAGAAAATTGTTAGTGAACAATGACTTAAATTTGAGTCTATTCACCAAATAAGGTAGTAGACCATACCCACATTTATGGTTAGAGTAATAGTATCCCAAGCACACATACACATGCGCACACACACACAAACATGAATCTTTACTTCAGCTGACACACTTTATGTATGTATAGTAGCTCTGTTTTTACACCCCTGTCAACGCTATAAATTTGAATCATGTGTTGGGGCTCATCTTTAATTCATGTGCCTCTCTTCATAAATCAGTTTACTGTAATAGCCTATACCTGGCGTGTTTTATGTATGTAAATAAGCCCTCTACTCTGAGAGATTTTATCCAGCTTAATATGCATCTGATTTGCATGGTCGCTGAGTTTGCCTTTCCTTTGAAGGGCTAAATTAGCCCCCAGTCAAAGCAGAGGTTGCATTGTTGCTTTAATTTAATAGATTCACTGATTGACAACCAATGTCTTAAAGTAATGGACAATTTGACCCTGTTGTTTATAATGCTTTGCTGAACATTAAAGCACACACTTGCACATTTATGTGCTGACAATTTTCAAATGAATAATCACAACCATGCACATTGATGAAAGTGCAAATGTTCCCCTGTTTTTTGTTTGTTTGTTTGTTTGTTTGTTTGTTTTAATGAGATGTGAACATAACATGCTCTCACTCTAGAGTTTTATTTGTTTTATTTAATTTATTTTAAAATCGTATAGGTAAATATGATTACAAGACTTTTACCACATCAAGGGCTACTTTTACTGTATTTTGCTGTGAGCATAATTTAATTTTCTTGAATATCACTTAAATGATGTTTCCTCAAAGTGTCAAGTTAATTTTATCATGATTTTAACATAACAGAAAGTTGATTTAATAGCTGATTTTTAAGATTCTTAATTATTTTGTTGACCTTTCAATAAACGCTGCCTCAAAAACAATACTGATCAGTTGTACATTGGTAGTTGTTCACGACCACCATATTGTCAGATACACACCACATTTTAAATCTAATATATCAAATTATATTTTAATATTACAAATTAGTTTCAAGTTAATTTAATCTCACTCAAATGTATATTAATTTGTCTACTGATTAATGTGGTGGAAATAATAACTAAGGCATTCACAGAACCTCTGAGTGTGTCTGAGTTGTGGAAGTATTCAGGTCATTATTCTTATAGATTGTAATTGCTGTCAGATAATAAGCTCCTCTTTTATCAGTTGGTGGTTAACTGATCAGTTATTGTTGTATATATTTTATGCAAAAGCAGATGAATGCAAAGTCTTCACATAACATAATTTACCAAATGTAAAATAAACAATTAAATTAATAAGCAACAGGCATATTTTAACATGCATTATTTATTTTTTTCTGTCAATGCCATTTATCAATATTTGCCATGCCCGCCACCAGCTGAATAATTATATAGTTAATTCAACCCCAGGTATTTGGAAAAATGGTAATTACAATGCCTTCAGTCAGCTCCAGTGAGAAGGAAGAAAGCTTAATGGAACATAGAGGAATACTCAGAGAAGACATTCATGACAGCCAATTAAGCACAAACAATAGAGTGTTATTTATTTATTTATTGAAGACATAAAAAAAAAAAAACCTTCCAGACATCTGCCACCCATACTTCTTAATAAAGTCTGTCTGCTTTTAGTGTTTAAAACCCTAAAAAAGACTCTCAAGACAGTTTTACCCAAAAACTCTGGGTATGTACGAAGAAGGAATTTTGCACATTTTAGTTGTGTTAACTCTGCTTAGTTAAAGAAACCTGATTGCTTGACACCAACTGCTCAGCACAGCTGAGGATGGAGGGCTTATCAGAAGAAACATGCTGCTGAGGAAAGGAAAGCTGTGGCTTTTCGTGACCCACTGGCATTGCATTTGCCTGAGGAGATTATGAGGACAGTAGGTGACAAAGTCAGCTCGGACTCAGAGCTTTGCATTAGTTGGGCTCATTCTAACAGTAAACAACTGTAATGTTCATAAAGCCACAAAATAAATAAATAAATAAATAAATAAAAATATATATATATATATACTAGTTTTCTTTATTTTTCAACATTGCACTAGTTGGCTTTATGCATTTAATAATTAAGGTTGTCAAACACCCATAGCCCCCTGTATAAAAAGGTTATTTAAACTTAATTGGTTGTTGTTTTGAATTCAAGAGCAGCCTGCGGCAAACACTGTTTCCTGATTATTTTAGTCCTTTTTAAAATAATATCTCAAGTATTTTATAACAACTGTATTAGTTTGTTTTCAGTTAATGAATGGTGCACATTTTAGCTCTACAATTTTATTATGACAAATTAATCTCTGTTGTGGCAGGAGCAGTCAGTTTGGCAAGTCCATTGCAACAGATCCAATCCTCTCTGCCCATGCAATACGATTTGTTGCAATAGTGTTTAGGAGAAAATTACATAAACAGCCCATTTATCCCACGAGGAATTTAGTCACATTGTACACTATTATCTAAAATAATGTTAGTAAACTTAGCAATTTAACAACATGTTACCTATTCAAAAAGGGTTATACATTTTCTTCAAAAATGTTTGAAGAAGCATGTAAACCTAATAAACCTTAGGTTTTAAATTTGTCTAGGTTTTACACAATCATTCCTTAGGTTTGTGTGCTAGAGAAGAAAAAAAAAAAAAAAGTACAGTTTTACAGTGTTTGTTGAGATGGAATTGATGCAGGTTTATGAACATTCCACTTCCTCTGCTTCCACGAAACACACAAAAACAATAGCCTTATTTTAAACCATACCATTCTGGATATGAACTTGATATATTTTTTTGAAAAAAAAAAAAAAAAAGCACTGACTGTATTCATTGCAATAACAATTTGTTAACTCAGAAAGAGCCAGATAGTCTACCACAGAATGGTATGTTCTAGTTCAGGGATCTCCAACCCTGCTCCTGGAGAGCTACTGTCCTGCAGACGTCAGTTCCATCTCTGCTCCAACACACCTGTCTGTAATGATCAAGTAGCCCTGAACACCTTGATTAGCTGGTCTAGGTGTGTTTGATTGGGTTTGAAGCTGAAATCTGCAGGACAGTATCTCTCCTGGAGCAGGGTTGGAGACCCCCTGTTCTAGTTATTTTAGAGAAGCAATTCTTAAAGGTTTGATTTTCTACGGAAATAGATGTGGGTAAAATGGCAATAGGTTAAACCATAAAATCATTGTTAAATTGCTTCAGCTAACAGAGAGCAGCTTTTTCTACAGCACCATAGTGTTTAACCAGCTTCTTCACGATAACTGTATTACTGTTACTTGAAAGTAATATACTGGTTTTGTCTGATGTGTGTATCAGGGCCTCTGAGCTTTATTAACCAGCAGGAGCAATCCATCAAGAATTTTACTGCCTCACTGCCACTGCAAGAAGTCATTTCCAAAAACCAGTGAACTGCACTCACCAGAGCCATTCTCTGGAATATGACAGAACAACGATTAGATGAATGAGCAAGAACTGTCTGCACCTTAACACAGACCAATGACTATATAAGGGTCACTCAAAGGAAAGGATGCCATTTGTGTGACTTACTTCTGATAAGAAAACAAAAAACGAAAAAACTGTTGACCTCTAATCGAAATATTTGCATGAATGCCATGGTTTTCTGAGATCAAAAATCTGCATTGATTAAATGTGAGTTCATTATAATACTCTTGTCAGTTAACATCCACTACTTCTCCTTGGTCTTTCTGTTGTCACTTTGTCCGCCCTGATAAATGACTCTATCAGGCTTTACAAGCACACATGCCCTCCACATAGTTGTTCCAGCCACAGTGGATGACCACAGTTGGGTAATCAATTTGAAATCCTTCCAGAGAGAATGGAGGTGTTCTTCTGTAACTTATCACCTTAAAGTGGGGAAGCATTCGATTTGACCATAACCAAACTGGCCTATAAGTTCCAAATAGAACCTTTCACCAAAGATTTATGAGCTGTATTATCCCTACTGTATCAGTAGTGTTACTCTATCCATTTGGGAGGACATACATTAGAAATGTCAAAGGAGACAATTAATTCCTGGGCATGAAAGCAGTATCAGTGTTACCAGCATCCTAGTGGAAGTTGTTAGTATTCTATGTACTTGTTACTAATACTGCCTTTGTGTTTGCTGAGTCTGACATGGTGAAGAAAATGGTTATGACATCAGAAAACCAATGTACTGGAGATGATTTCCAACAGAGTTGCAAAGTGGATCTTCTGCTAGTGCCTAAGGCAAGGAGAGAAATCCAAGACGATTCTTTAGCATTATCTGGACTTTGCAAGCTGTCTAGTTGTCACTGCTGGTGATATATGGCAACTATCTTTTCTTGACCATGCCTTAACTTCTTTTTTGCACATTTATACTATAAAGAAATGAATCACCATTTTGTAGTCTACAGTCTTACCTTACAAGATAATAATAATCAAATTCACATACATAGAGTCTGAAAAAAGCATGCCTCCTAATATTAATGGGGTGAATAAATAAAAGGAGGTATTTGCATGCTAATTAGCACTAATGATCTTTTTTAGCACAATGATTAACTCCAGGGTGTTCATCTGGGATTGAGTGCCATAGGGAGACTACAGAGCCAGCTGCTGATACCAGCATGGAATGTTCTCAAATGCTTCTATGCATTTACCATGAACTGCAAATGCATTAATGATAGCAGTACTTAGGCGCATGTGCCTTATCTTTGCCAAATTGGTGTTATATTCACAAAACTAACAGTCTGTGCATACTGTAAATGTGAAAACTAGTTAAGTAATAGCTGGGGTTATCTACAATTGCTCTGGCATATGGGCTTACTCACTTTAGTAAACCAAGAGCTCTTGATAATAATTTTATAAATTCTTTGAAAATCATATATATATATATATATATATATATATATATATATATATATATATGTATGTATGTATGTATGTCTGTATGACATGTATGTATGTATTTATGTATTTATTATCAATCAGTAAAGACAGTTTTAACATAAATGTATTTCTAAATCAATTCATTAAAACAAGATAATGAAGTATATAGATGCAATGTTAAAGGTAATAATTAGGAAAACAACACAGCTAATTTCAAACCACAGTGTGCTTAATTAATACTCTTAATACTCTTTATGCTAAAGTGTACTATTTCACAAGGGCATTCTTACCTCATGAATCAAGAGTGTGTGGTGGTCAGTGGTATAGTTCTGACATCTGTGTGTAACAGTTAGTTATGTTTGTAGTGAGTGGTGTTTTTTTGTGATGTTACTGTCTTTGGTTTAACCATTTCTCATTGATTATAATTAAGTGTATAAATAGTAAGACAACTGACAAAAGGCTATTTTTAAAATTATTAATCATAACTTTTTTCTGGCATTAGTAACAAGACAAATATTGCATTATAGTAGCCTGATAACTTGTAATGTCTGATTGCAAATTTTGAGAAATTTTCATATGCAAATGTCCACACAATTGTACCCAGCTGGTGTTTTAGCACTAGCACAGAAAGCCTCAAAAATATCACGAGGACAACACTTCTCCAGTCCTTGTTTTACCCAGTCGCATTAAACGCAGTCATGTCAGGGCCTGCCTGTGGATTTGGACCACTCTCACGGGTAATTCCACAGGCTTTCAGCTGAAGTCAATGGGAGCATGGTGCCATTTCCTCAAGGCAGGCCACAATAATTGGGCACACTTAACCATTCATGCTCTCCTACTAGGCATGCCTGTGGAGAGGTGCTGGACGCCATGTGTTCTTACAAGCCAGAATCTTCTTGTCATACTCTTACAAGCTCTTGTGCATGTTCGTTTAGCCAGGGGTAGTGTGATAATTGCAATTAAGAAGTGTTTCACTGCAAAATTGATCTAATAAATGAGGTGATGTTTTACTCTTATGTAACACAAAAAAAGACAATTAAACCATCCGCTATGTCTTATCCTTACAAAACGACTGACTTGTCAAACATAACTTGGGCTATTATTTGTGTCTCAGCAGCTCAGAGACGGTCATGCAATCTGCCAGAAAAAGCTTGTTAGCCCACTCAGGCTTGCCTTGTTATGACAGTTATTAGGGGATGGAGTAATTGTTTTGGATTTGAAATGGTGTAAGAGATGGCAAAGCAAATGAGGCATTGGCCAGGCTCTCTGATTAGCAGAATGAGCAGGAAACATCTTATCTTACTTCAGCTCCTCTGTTATCTCTGCAGCTACATTTTAATAGATTAACATTCTAGCTTTTTTTTTTTTCTGTCTGCCATTCATATAAATAATCATGTATGGGTTAAACTATCATTCATCCTTAACATGGAATTAGTTCTGCTAAATTAAGCATCTCAAATAATGGTTCAGTGTACCTGTTGCTGCTTGCAATCTTATGCTACATGAATTCACTAGCCTAGCAGTGGAAATTTGATTTGCAATGTCCATTGCTCTAAAATGTTTAGCTTTGTTTGTCTTGAAACATACTGTTGATGTGCCATAAGAAAATGTATTAACACTTTTATAGTAGTAGTCAAGCTATTGTTGTTGTAGTATTTTATTCACCACCTTCATAGCTTTTATCTAAATGAACTCTTTTATGCTTCAGTAATAGCAATACTTGCTTCTAGGTCATGGGTTTGCTGTCAGACCTAATATCAACCCAGGCTCATTGGAAATACTTGCCTCTAAATACATTTCTGCAAAACTGTTATCATGTGCCTTACTGCACATTTCAAGGCAGTTTCAAAGCGAAATGTCTAGTGAGTGGTGCTAAAACGCAGGTTCAATATGTGACCCTGGCATGTTTTTGGTATGTTGATATAGGTGCGTATTGCTGTGTTTTTATTAAGTTGCTTCAGTTACATATTGTGGTGGTTCATAATTTAAATATCTGCAGAGTGTTGCTAAAAGTTAATGCTCTATCGTGTTGGAAATATCCCCTACACCAAACCCAACCCTAAACGTAGTGTTAACAAATGAAAACTGGTATAAAAATGGATTTCTTGATGTAACTGTGCCATTTACTGTAACCTTCTTTATATGCAGGTTTGAGCTGTTTTGTGGAAAAGTAGTTTCATGGGATTTGTACCCATCTTCACCTCGCAAGTTGAACTCCATAGGGCGTGAGCTACCGAACAAACCAAACTACCAAACCAACCCAAACCTACATATGAAGCTGTATATTTGACGCGAATATTAAAAAGTATCAGTTTTCAAATGTCACAACGTTAAAATTGTTTTGAATTCATTACATGATAGGGTACAACAAGGCTAAAGGTGCCCCGGTGTAAAAGGTGCCTTTGATATTATTTCCCTATAAACCACGAAATGGCAGGAAAAACTTGGCACAGCACTTTCCAAAACATCCACTTTTCAAGATGCACGTTCAAATGTGGCTGATCCTTGACACGACCGTGGGCAGCAGCGCAAAGTTGATTCTGTGCTTACTTGATCTAATATTTGATGTTTTAAATGTTGTAAATTTAAGTAGCAAATGAGAATCGATAAAATTGTTGAATATATTTTCAGACAAAGGTCTTCTTAATGATTTTTAGTTTTGTTTAAAGGGGACCTAACACACACAGTTTCACCTAATCTCATGTTAATCCTGAGTACCTATAGAGTAGTACTGCATCCTCCATATCTCCAAAAAGTCTTTAGTTTTATCATATTTATGAAAGAAAGATACAGCTTTACGATTCTCTCCGGAAAAAGCCGAGCTCCTGGAGGTGTGCCTTGTGGGTGGAGCTAAAAAGTGACGTACACTTGCGCCGATAGCCAACAACAGAGACATTTGATGCCGTTTCAATTACCATCTGCAGTTCTGAATCATGACCAGGATCTTTTATAGCTGGGACTGCTCCATCTTTCAGTATTAAACGATGTGCAAATCCAGCGTCGAACTGGGCCTTGTTTATAAAACCTTCGTCAACAAAACACTTGAGAATCTTTCTGCCCTGGAAAAATAAACTGTATCCACTGTTCACTTGATGCTGGATTCTTTTGGGAAGCTGAACAAGGTTATCTTTCCCTCACAACCACAAACACACTTTTTTAGAGACATTCTTCCCGAGCGAGTCCCGTGCAGTGCAGCAGAATGAAGTGCGTTGATGGGCACGCTCTCGCTCTCTCGCTCGTCAATGTGTGCACGGGCGCGATCTTCCGGGAGAAATGGCCATATAAGGAGTTCCACCATTGTCTATGTCAGCAAGAACCACGATCGGAAAAACTCTCCGAAACTTGTACGAACCCGGAAGTGAGATTTTTGGCACAGAAATGTTTTTTGAAACTTTGTCCATGCTTTCAGATTCAGATGGTATTATTATTTTTGGTGTCCATCTAAGAGATAATCACCATGTTTAGAATGAAACCATCATATTTAAAAAGATGATATTAATCATATCATATAAAAAATATAATTTGTTGTTACTACTGTAAATCTATATTATTATGGGATCTCCTTCTGTGCTTTCAGAATCTTTAAAACTATTTTGTTTCTGTATTACAAAATATGTTTTATATTAATTTATTGGACAAAAATGCATTCTTTTATTTACCAAAATGAACAGAAAATAATACAAACTTTGCTAAAGTGATTCTTTTGAACATGTATTAACATTTTATTTTAGTTACATATGTTAGCTAAATATTTTAGCTAAAGTATTTGTATCAATACTGTGTGCCTTTTACCCCATGCTGGCGAGCCTTAACAAAATAAATGACTTGTATGATTTATTTTCACATAGAATTTGTTGCTCCATAAATGTTCAATACAAACGTATATATATATATATATATATATATATATATATATATATATATATATATATATATATATATATATATATATATTCTTAGGGTGTGCCTTTAGCCCTGTTGTACCCTATTCCTCAAGTAATTGTGAGAAAATTAGGCTTTATTAATCGAAACTGTGGACTTGCAAATCATACTTTGTGTGAAAAGGAACAAAAGTTGTCAGAGTTTTACTGCCTCTAGTGTTTATTTCAACTGGAAACTGCAGCAATTCGTATGTATAGGTACGTTTGTTTTCAGTTTTGCAGAAATTAATTAAGATGCACATACTTCTGATGAGCCTGTGTTGCCTAATATATAATGCAAAGGCTATCACAAAATGATCCACTCTTAAGTGTGCTACTGAAGCAGTTTTTGATCAGGAATAGGTCTATTGGAATAAATAAATAAATAAATAAATAAACTTCAGATATTCTTTTCTATTGCTGTGATCCTGTTTAAGGTGGCAGTTGCTACACACAGCCAAGAACAGCACAAGGAATGACAGGTTTTCTTCTTATCTTTTTCTCTTATTCTATTATGGCTTATTTTGCCCTTCAAACAGCATCTTTGTACTTCCAAGCATCATATACAATTCATTTGATCTTCGAGTTATTGAGAGCACTGTAAAGCAGGGTTCTGCAAAGTTTAGCTCCAACTCTAATTAAACACATCTGAACAAATTAATCAAATTCTTCAAGATTACTTGCAGATTACAAGCAGGTGTGTTTGATTATTGCTGGAGCTAAATTCCATATAAAACTGGCCCTCCAGGACTGGAGCTGAAAAGCTCTTCTTTAAAACTTCTAGGACAGTGGTTCTCAATTTCAGTGCTGGGGTACCACTGCTCTGCACATTTTGTGTCTCTCTTAACTGACACCCTCTTTTCAGTTCATGGATCTCCCTCCTAATGAGCTGATGATCTGAATCAGGTGATTTAAAAATAAAGACATACAAAATGTGCAGAGCTGTGGTACCCCAGGACCAGAATCGAAAACCACTGCTCTAAGAGGATTGAGCACTCTTGGTAACAGACAGCTTAATCACTGTAGTAAGTATTGACAAGCCTAGCTTGTTCCTACACACTGATCTAAAAGTAGAAACAGATGTTTTGTTTTGCACCAGAACCACTGGAGAATGCCAGTGGGATGGGTGCTTTGCCCACACCCAAAACCATCTGCTGCTCTAAATAATACTCATGGATACACTCTGGCTTCACATCAGTTCATGAGGTTCAAATGCAATTTATATACGGTTATGCATAGATCTATAAAGATTGGATTAAAATCCATCATATGATTCCAATCGTTAAGTGTGTCAAAACAAAGATGTCTAAAAGCATAATGTCATGTCCTGACCAGTCTAGGGTTGGCCAGGCCGATGACAAGCATAAAATAAAATTAGAGAACAACTACACCCCTCCTCTTCTGTCCCAGCTCACAATGACCACAACAGAGATTACTACAAATTGACAAGTTTATTATTTCATAAATCAAGAAGCACATCTCTTCAGAAGGGGATCCAGGCCAAAATAACAAACCAAAGTTACTAACTAGGGGTTTAGAACGATTCAATATTACCTCACAAAGAAAATCCTGAAAATAAATACAAGAATCTTCCCTAGCTCCCTTCAGAAAAATAAAAGGCAATCCCCAACCTACTGTTTCAGAGCTAACGAATAGTTTGAACAAATAACAAATACTTAATGTAGACAATGGAAAATTAATACAAACACACGAATAACTGTTTACCATCAGAAACTCTTGAGTAAGGGTTACAGAGAACTAAAGTGGAGTTTAAACTTTGATGCTAGGAAGCGGAATATCTCCGCGGCGCAACTGAAAGGAAGTTACTCACACAGAGAATATTTCAACCGTAAGTCAACGACGTCATCATTCAACAACACTATACAATCAAAAGTAGTCTGGGGCAGAAGACAGAGGACAGAACGGCACAACACCCGCGACGGAGCTTCATGACACACACACTCCAAAAGCTCTCCAACAATGCTCCTCTTCCCAACATTTAAACGTTCCCGCTCATGCTGTTTCCAATCAAGCGCTTGCCAGAATGCAATGCAATATAACATATACATCACACAGAATGAATGCAAAAATAAATACAAATAATAATTTTACATCCAGGGTTGTAACAATAAGATTCTACTATTTTATTAGAACCTAAAACATCTACCAAAAGCTTTAGTGTGTGTGAGAAAGCATATTTCAAGCAAAAGTTTGTCAGTGGACTTAACGAAAAGGGGGCTCTCATTACCCCTTTTACACTGCATGTTAAAAGATGCACAACAAAGCTGAAATCCGGCCCAACTCGGCCCGAGTCACATGAGTCTACAGACTAAACTTGTGGAACATGGGCTTCCGAGTGAGGATGTGGATGCAGCCTCCGTATTACCAGATCCAGCTATTATAAGCATCTTTGGACTTGTCTTTTCTACATAATTTGACACTTTAGTTAATAAACTTAATAAAACAAGAAGTTTCAGAGAGTTTAGAGTTTAGAGAGTGTGACGGGAGGAGCCAACGACAGACACAGTGGGTGTGGCGTCAGGCCTCGGAGAGGTTTTTATTAAACAAAAATGATAAAATAAAGTGTTCAGGGGGAATAAGTGTCCACAAAACAGGGGGGATCTGGTGTCCTCGTTGTGCTTCGGGGCTTGTGCAGGAGGGCAGTGTTCCAGAAGGGAAGGGTCCAGGCAAGGGGCGGAGTCAGGTGGCCGCACACGCTCCCGCGGTCCTGGGCACGAGGGGCGGCGGCTTCTCTGGAGCGGCGGCACTTCCTCTTCTGCCTCTTACGGGCATTGGCGGGATGGACGGCCCGGCATCCTGGCCCGACGGCCGTTATACGGGTGCGGCTTGCACGATGACTCTGGAGGTTCCGTGGCTCACATCCTCGGCGGCGCGATGTCCCTCAACGCACCCTTCCTGGACCCACGAGGACACCAGCGTGCATGCACGGGGGAAGAGACCGGTCTCCCGAGGAGAGGCGCGCTCGGCATTTAACGGCGGCGGTGATGAGGCTTAATTCAGTCCAGCTGTGCCTCATCACACGCGGCCAGCCCACGTTGGTCCCACGCCCCTCCTCTCATCCACCCACTCCAGTCGGGAGCCTGGTGAAGGGCGGCGAATAAGGGACGGGGTGGTGATGATGATGAGGGGGGAGGGCCGTCGAACCGTCACAAGAGGCACTTAAACTGACAGATATCAAAAGAGCCCATGGACAGGATACCACATTTGGTAAGGCAAAAAATAAAAAATAAAAATAAAAAAATAAATAATGATATTGGCCCTGTCCCAAATGGCACCCTAAACCCTCGTGGTCTTCCTCTGAGTCTTCACTTTCATGACGTAATGCCACTTTGACTGTCGGGTAGAACAGAACTTGCCCCAGTGCGGGCTCGGCAGAAGTGCGTATCGAGGGCGCATAGTGGCTGCAAAGGGGGCACTCGCGAGCACCCTTTTTAACGCTAAAATGATGATCGGTCTCGTGGACTTAACGGACACGCGCACGTGGCAGCCATTGTAAGTCCACAAGACCAAAAGTGCACATGAAGTGTTCCATTTGCGACAGAGCCATTATCTGTCAGAAACATTATCAACCTTATGTAGGGGTTAATATGTAAATAATTTAATTTAGCTCAAAGGGAATCATTTATGATTTTATAGGAAATTTGAACAGAATCACTGTTTTGCAGCTGATCACTGAGTCGGCCAGCGATTCACTGAACGAGCCGTATAACATCAATTCTGCACTCGATATTAAAATCCAAAATATAGTGAAAACACTATTAATAAGCACAGTAACAAGATCGGCAGATTAAGACATTAACTTGTAAGCACAAAACACAAGATACTTCTCTTTTCAATATAAATGAGACTTTATTTATATAAACCTGAGACATGAAATAATCTAACACATGAACACACACATTCACACATTCACAAGTTGTAGAAAGAGAGAAAGTGAGGACAGGATGAGTTTAAGAGAATGAAAATGTGATATCCCAAGTTTACAGCAATATGTGCTATTGCATAGACCTGAACAACCATCAATCACTTATTTAACCCTCGCATTGAGTTTCTCAATGAGGCTAAAATTTATATTAAATGCACCACCTCAGTTAGAATCTAGAGGTTACTTGCGTTGCGTTGCCTCTGTGTTAAGGGATTACCTTTTGTTGTTGTCGTCGTTGCAGGAAAAGGGGTTTCCCAAGTTGCCGATTGGCTTGAAGTTCAGTAGTCGTCGAAGTGATGTCTTGGGCATTGGCTAGAGATGCAGAGTTGTGGCTGGTAGAAGTTTTGAGGTGGTCACAGGCTCGAGTTGAACTCGGAGACAAGGAGTGGCGGCAAAACTTAAACTGAGAACATGAAACTCGCAACGGAAAAGAAACTAAAATAAAAGAAAGAAAGGATATAACGAGACTAGGTGGGTTTTTTTTCATCGTGGTGTTAAGTAGCAACTGGCCTGTAGGCCAGAGCACGCTTAAAGAGCGCTAAAAAAAACAGCGTCGAAACACGGTGGCAAAAAGAAGAAGAGAAGAGAGAATGGAGAAGGGGAGATTTGATGGTGTCCTGAGTTTTTAAACTCAGCTTCTGGACACATCCCATCTGGTGTCTTGACCAATTAAATAGGTTATTATCTTAGCTAGGGTTGTTCCTTCCATCATAAATCAGTATGTTATCAGTCACATGGTCCGAATTTTACACACTCTTGCAAAGTATACTTTTGGATGTGATTTCTATAACTAGAATATGATACATTTGACAAAGAATCAATTGGAAGAAACGTTTCAAGCTAGAATTGTCAAACTCATACATACCAAACACGAATGAACCTTAAAGGGATAGTTCACTCAAAAAGTAGTTCCAAACCTGTATGAATGTCTTTGTTCTGCTGAACACAAAGGAAGATATTCTGAAGAATGTGGGAAACAGAGCAGTTCTGGGGCACCATTGACTTCCATAGTATTTTTTTTTTCCTACTATGGAAGTCAATGGTGCCCCAAAACTGCCTGGTTACAAACTGTCTTCAAAATATCTTCCTTTGTGTTCAGCAGAACAAATAAATTCATACAGGTTTGGAACTACTTGAGGGTGAGTAAATGATGACAGAATTTTAATTTTTGGGTGAACTATCCCTTTAAAGCCATTCAATAGTTATTAAAAAGATATACATATTATGTGCTTAAAACATGATAGTCTAATGTGTGCGTTACATATATAATATGCATAGAAATGTCCTTTTAGGATGGTTTTATGCGCATATGAAAAATAAAGTCTCTGTGTACTTCTGTGGAGACCAAAAGACATTTTCTTTGGACAGAGGATTTTCAGTCTGGTTCTTTGTCTTCTATGTGTGGGGGAAAAGTCAATCTAAAGAAGCTCGTGATTTCTCTCGTGGAACACATGTGATGACCATCTCTTTGACCGTTAATCTTGATTATTTGCCCTAAATTTGACGATCTCCTTCCTGCGTTGGACTTATCCAGAAGTGTTCTTTTTGTTTTAATGCTGCAAGCTGTTCTGGAAGAGGCTTGTTGTTTAGGCTTTCAGAGGTTGGAGCTAGGAATCTGATTTATGATGCTGTCCTGTTTTCATGGGGCCTCTCTGGAATTTCGGCTCCTCATGTTTCGATGTTCTGATCGAATCTTAAATTGTCTGATTATTAACCCCACCCCTTGCTACGGCCATGAGTGTATGCCTGCCCTTAGGTGGATAGATTCTGAGTATGAGCTAATGTGGTTCTAAGGAATATTTTATTTGCTTTATAGGGGCACGTTACATGTATTCGTCCCGGACCGTCACGGTACGGGCGTCTCGGTTCGGTGCATGAAGCCTTACGACGAATACAGGCAATTCACCCCCAATCCAGAAGGGGGCAGTAATGCAACGCTGTTTGATAACCACCAGCAGAAGAACAGCAAATGCCATGAGTTGCGCGTTTGAAAACAAAGCCCACTAGACAGTGACCATGTGCTGATTCTGAACACGTCTCTCACATAGACTGACAAAGGAGTATACTTTAAAGGCTTGCGCACTCAACTGTTTGCGAAATGGGGCTTTGTGCTCGTGTATCCTACCTCTCTCATTCAGCACAAATCCAAATACTCCATAATATTTCCATATTTGCGATGTAACGTTTCTGAATGCTAAACTATTACTTATAATGTAAATGATAGGCTTTGTACTTCAGTCGTTCCAGCGGTGACTCAGAGGCGCGCACTGATGTTTGGCTCACTGTATTATATTTTGATAAAGTACCAACTGCGCTGTCAAGTTAGCAATGCTGGAACTGATGTGTGTTGTTTGTTTGTTTGTTTGTGTGTGTGTGTGTGTGTGTGTGTGTGTGTGTGTGTGTGCGCGCTCTGGCGCGATCACTTCAACTGTTTCCTTATACCAGCAGAATCAACTTTAACCACTTGTCTTATTAATAATCACTGTATAAAGGTCTGCTTTTATTTGTGTACACTCACAATGAAAACAAAACAGATTTTATATATACCATGTAGTAATATTTAGTATTTTCACATCTAGATGGAATTTTTTTTTTTAATTTGCACTACTGTGTTAAAAAAAATGAAAAGAAACTGAGCATAGTAGATTTCTTTTTTCCCCCTGTTGTACCGAACCGTATCGTATCGAAAAGTGATCCCCAAACCGAGGTACGTACCGAATCGTGACATCTGTGTACCGTGCCACCCCTATTGCTTTAGTTGTGGGAGTTTGAATCTCACTTCACAGATTTATTTTTATTTATTTATTTATTTATTTATTTATTTATTTATTTATTTATTTATTTATTTATTTATTTAATGTCAGTAGACATTTTGTAGTTGGTTCCAACTGATTTTTGTTTTCACTGAAAAATCTGTTTGTGACAGCTGTGAGACTGCATCCACCAGTGTCTATGGGGAAGGATATTGTAAAAAAACAAAAAAAACAAAAGACTGACGAAAGGATCATTTAAAGTAAAGTGACCTCAGTTAATGCTGCACTTACTCCACTTCACTTTACTAACCTCACTCTGCACTTATTTCTACACATCTTCATTGATTTTGAAAGTTTAATTATTGATTTTTGGGAGGCATGTGTCCCTACACTTTCAAAGTGAAATATCTAAATGGCATTGAAAGCACATTCAGTATTATCTGAATCGTGATCTGGTAACGTTTTATTATGTTGGTTATAGTACGCATTACATCAGTTAAGAAACTAAATGTTTACACTTGCCAGGTTCAATTAAAACAAACTGCGATTGCTCTGTTAGTTCTGTTCAGTAAGTGTGTAAGTGTGAACACTGCCATCCGAACCGTGGTGTGCACCAAACAAGCATCTGCCGCTTTAAAACTTAGGGCAAGGGCGTAGGTTTGCTTTTTGCTTTTTTGACATTGGTGTGGACATAATAGAATCTACCATAATAAATAAAAAAAAAAAAAAATAAATAAATTAAAAAAAAAAAAAAAAAAAAAATATATATATATATATATATATATATATATATATATATATATATATATATATATATATATATATATATATATATATATATATATTATGGTAGCCAACATATTCATAATTTGTGAACAGTGTTTTTTTTTTCTTTTTTTAGTATGTTTACCAGACAATAATTACACACTTTTGATTTTGCGAACATTATACAGCAGCATCAGATACGTCTATATATATGTCTATGGTTTTGATCACACATCACTTTATTTTAATTTTAATCAAATTGGACCTAGGATGATTCTAAAAGAATACGAACACAACTTTCACATACATGTGATTGACCGATAAACCACATGCTCTTATTTCAGTGTTGTTTTTTTTGTATTTTGCAGATATTTCAGCAAACAGTTTGCTGTACATTCAGTATAAAAACATTAAGTTAAATTTAAAGACTGCCCGCGACTGCGGCGACTCAGGACGCTGTTCCAAATCGTGCCGCACCACAAAGTGCCACTCACAAAGGCTAGTTCCCATAAAATCACATTATATTTGTCCCAAATTACTGTAAATGTACATAATGACTTCATCCTAGGCTGGAAGATTGTGTTTTGTGCATCTTTTAGCTCAATGTTTGTCTTTCTGTCTATATGCATTATATAGAGAGCAAATAATAGCCATAGATCGCGCTTTCTCTTTCCGTTTGCTCTGTTTTGTCAAACACCGTCAAACTAATTCAAACTTTGTTCATTCCTGAAGTTAAATTTTCTATTAACTGTTTTGGACTGCTGTCTTGATGAACTTGGTGCGATACCTGTGAGTGTTAGATGCGGCGCTGCCTTACGTTCTTATTAATCCGCCCATGTACTAAATGTGTGTCCTTGAATGCGCACAACTTTCTAGTGTATTTACTTAAGCTTATCAGGTAATATCAATGGTATGGCATATTTCAGATGCTTCCGAAATTACAAAAACATATAGCGTCGCTACGATTTCTGGGAGCCCTGGACAGCATATTCACTCAGGCTAATTGTTTGATCAAAGTTATTGCTAGGAAAAATTTGGTAGTCGATGGATATTGGTAGGGACATGTCCCTGGGTTTCAGTCCATTTCCAAATAAGCTCTGGTGTGGATTGACGAAGCTCTGGTGTGGATTTGTCTTTTTGAGGTGGAACCCTCAAAAAGACAAAACGCTCAAGCATACATATAGCCCAGCACACAACATTGTTTTGGATGTTTGAAAAATTTGCAAAATATATGTCATACAATCTTATCAGGGTTACAACTGTGTCCTTATGCCTTTTGTTTTTATTTTTAGGTCCAGTGTTGAAAATGACTGTGAATGCTAAACGAACCAGGACTAAATGTATATGCACTATGTAAAAGTGTTTTGAGGTCATAACAATATTGTGCAAGGAACTGCACAAAAATAAGTCTTTATTAATCGAAAATCTACCCTGTAATCACAATTTGTGTAAAGAGGAATAAGTTGTTGGTGTTCTGCCACTAGTGTTCATTTTATTTGGGAACTGCAGTGAATTGTATAGGTATATGTTTGGAGTTTTGTAAGTAGAAGCACATTTTCCTGTTGAATTAATTAACCATTCTTTTAAGGAAATGTGATTATTACTGCTTTCATGATTTTCATTTATATTCTGCACATGGCTGATCCTCCTCATGTTCTGTCAGAAGAAATAACCATCTGCCCATCTGCCTGTCAAACCACACTCATCCCTCTGTCCTCCACTTTAATGCACCCATTCACTAGACATCATGTCCTGTGAGGCAGCCGTAAGCTCCGTCCAGCTGTTTCACACTTCCCTTCAGATTTTGGACAGCCTGTTCGTGCTAATGTAAAGCCAGCGTGGAGTCCCTGAGCATAGCTAAGCTCCAGACATGATGTTCACGGGCACACTGACCCGATCAGCAACCACAACGAAAGGCTCTGTGCATCTGTACTATTTTCGTGAACTTTTGCTCCTTTTTCCCCTGGCCACTGTAAGCTTTCTCTGGCTTATGACAGGATGAGAAAGGTGTCTCCAGAGAAACAGTGAAATATTCAAAAGTCTCTCTATAATGATGGAGGACAGCCAGAGGAACGTAAAGCAGCTGCTGTCTCATCAAATTCACTGTCAATAGATTCTCTCAGCTGCCCTTCTGATGTACTAGACATCAATCAGCTCACCATTAAGGACTGAAATTTTGGACACTTTCACAGAAAGCTTTGCTCCATTCATCACAAAAGCTGACAGATATAAAAGACACCACTGCCTTCACTATTGTTAAAGGATGATTTGTATTTCTTAATAAGTTAAAGGAATGGGTTTCAAGTGAAAATTAAACTTTTATCATCGCTTTTGTGTTTCACCGTTATGTCGTTCCAAACCCATACGGCTTTCTTTGTTCTGCAAATTTTATGAAGAATGTTCACCCTTCTCTTGTACTACTTACATATGACATATTGTAAAGAAAAAATACAAAAAGCACCCTAAAAGTACCATAGCCTGTAAGTAGTTTATAAATCACTTTATTCATATATAGTATATAAAGACTATAAAGATAAACCCCTCAAACAAAGCTACAGTATATGATTTGGCCAGTGTGAATTCATTAGGGCCCGAGCACCGATGGTGCTCATTAAACTTTGCACACGCACCAAAAGTAGCAAAAATTTACATCTGATATGGGTTTCAGAAGTGGGTGTGGCAAAATGGCTCCTATTAAATTTCAACGAAGTGCCTCTCGAGCTATGTTTCACATACATGTACAAAATCCTGGTAAGAATTCCTAAACCCAACAGGAAGTCTGTTATTTTTAATTTTCTCTACAAGTTTTGTGCTGTTTTTGCTATTTTCAGGCATTTTATTTAAACAAACTCCTAGAGATTTAAACAGATCAACACCAAATTTGGTCAGTGTAAGCTAAAGCCCTTTGTGATGTTAAATTGCGAACATCTTGTGTTCCTGTTGAAGGGCGTGTCCATGACGGTCAGAAAAATTGTAATGTTTCGCCATGAAATAGGAATTTGTTATAATTCAGGCAGACAATGTCCAATTTTTCCCCAAACTTCACATGTTTGATGAGAGTCCTGTCCTGAACACATGCCCATGCCCATATTCAGTTATATTCATAGTGCCACCTACTGGCAACAGGAAGTGGCATGTTTTACGCTCTCACAAACTCATTCTGGAGATTTAATGACATCGACATTGCATTTGGTAAGTCTATTCTAAAGGCCTTGGCGATGCTAAATTGCAAAGATCTTGAGTTTTCGTTGAAGGGTGTGCCCTTGGCGATGTGACAAATTTTGATGTTTTGCTATGAAAAAGGAAGTTGTTGTAACTCAGCCATACAATGTCCGATCTGCCACAAACTTCACACGCTTGATAAGAGTCCTGGCCTGAACACATCTAAAGGTCAATATTCTTTTATAATCATAGTGCCTCTTGCTGGCCACAGGAAATTACTTGTTTTACACTAACTTAAACGTGCAATGTTCAATCTGCTCTAGACTTCACATGTTTTGTAAGAGTCCTGGCCAGAAGACATCTAAAGGCCAATATACAATTCTAATCATAGTGCCACCTGTTGCCAACAGGATATGTCATGTTTTACACTAACTCAAACATACCATTTGTGACCTTGGACCACAAAACCAGTCTTAAGTCACTGGGGTATGTTTGTAGCAATAGCCAAAAATACACTTTATGGGTCAAAAATATAGATTTTTCTTTTATGCCAAAAATCGTTAGGATATTAAGTAAAGATCATGTTCCATGAATATATTTGGTAAATTTACTACTGTAAATATATACAAATGTCATTTTTGATTAGTATTATGTATTGCTAAGAACTTCATTTGGACAACTTTAAAGGCGATTTTCTCAATATTTTTTTTTTTTTTTTTGCACCCTCAGATTCCAGATTTTCAAATAGTTGTATCTTGGCCAAATATTGTCCTATCATACCAATGGAATCAACATAATCAACATAATCAATGGAAAGCTTATTAATTCAGGTTCCAGATGATGTATAAATCTAAATTTTGAAAAATTGACACAAAAGACTGGTTTTGTGGTCCATGGTCACATTTGATCTGCACCAAATGTCATGTTTGATCAAAGTCCTGGCTTGAAGACATCTACATGCCAATATTCAGTTATGGTCATAACTCCACCATCTGGCAGCAGGAAGTTTGGCACATATAAATGACTCTGACATATTCCTCCTATATTCACCACTTTAATTGCATATTGTTGACTGTTCGCTGATTTCCTAAAGCCAATGGATGGTGGTGAGCCCGGGTGCGATGGCCCTTTCAACGCTGCTTGCAGCTTTAATGAATATTCATGTATTTTAAAGTTTGGTTCTACCACACACACACACTGTATGCATTTTATGAAGATACAACTTCATTGAGTGAATCCAGATAAGATTTTCAGTGATTAATAACAAATTTCTGTTTTGTAAGCTACTTAAAATGAAGTGTATCAAGATACTTGTACAAGTACTTCATGTGTTTCTATACTACACCTTATCCAGATGCACCTTAGTTTGATTTAACCCACCAATGCACAGCTAAAATACATGCAATACCTTTCTAAATACATTAAAATTACAGAATATTACACAGGCATCAGCTACTTAAAATAAAGTGTATCAAGATTGTATTTAAGTGTAAAAGTAACTGTGTAACGGACTCGATCTGTTACATTTGTGTAACAGTAGCTGCCAACATTTACATAATTACAAACTGTAATTACAGGCTGTTCCATAACTTAGTGACCTGGTAAGTACATTTTGTTTCATGCAAGTACAATGGCTACTACTAAGTACTTAATTAGGTAATTACGTTGTATTAAGACACCTTAAAATAAAGTGTTACCAAATATGTATACCACCAGAGAGGACTGGAAATAAAACGCATCATATTTTAGAATATTTTGATATTTTGGAACTGCTTTTAGACAAAAAATAAATAAATAAAATACTGCTTTTTAGCTATAAATAAATTATGGTGATTACACTCATCTGTCTGTTACCTGTTATTTTAGATTTATATAGCTGTAAATGCGTATTAATTTTGTACATGGAATTTATATCGTACATTTCAGTATATGTTCAAACATACTTAAAAAAAATAAAAATAAAAGAAAAAGGATTTGGCCTAAAACAAGCAACAAGTCATATAGACTACATTTATGATGCCATATTTGGAAAGTCATAAGGATTTGGAAGAATATGAGAGTGAGTAAACAATGACAACATTTTGAACTTTAATAAATATGTATTACACAGCAAGCAAAATTATTAATATAAATACTGACAGGTGTTCAATATTTATTTTAATTGGCATCTTCCTCAAATGCTTCAAGCATGAAGAAGGACACAGTGAAGGCCTGTGGGAGAAAATGCCACACCTGTTGTTTTGATTGCCATGTGGTGACATGAGAGAAAGCTGGACCTACGACAAATTACCCAAGATCCCTGTTGAATTTCATGAATAATAAGATAAAGGTATGAATTAGCAATGATGCTTGGCTGGTTGCTGCTGCTTGGATTCACTTTTTTCGGGACAACAAGAAGATTAAAAGATTTTCGGGGCAAGGATTGAACCTTAATTGGGCAACTTCCCAATAAGACTTTAAAAACTATGGAGAAATGTTAATTAATACAGTTTTTTTCTTCTTCTTCTTGTGCAGAGGAGCTGTGCCTTAACAAGATAAGGCTCTGATTTTTCATGTAGAACAAGAAATTAAATATTGTGTGCGATGTTTTTGTAGACACTACATAAAACACTAATGAGGGTAGAAGTTAAGGTTGAGCCCCCTTTTCGTGTGCTTAAAAACAAGCTACAAAAAGAAAACATTGAAGGGATATTCATTGACAAAGTAACTGACTTTGTTTTTAACACACTGATGTCTCATTAAATTTTACAAATTTCTGCAATCTCTGGGCAGAAGTTTAGGGAGGAGCCGATAATAATTTCACTTTCTTACTAGAATTGTGGCACATTTTATCTCACAATTGCTTGCTTTCTTTAAAATTTGCTGTCTGTTATTTTTGATTGCCATCTAAAACATTCCTGAGATAGTATTGTTCCTTTGTGTTCATGATGTTACAGAGAGTATTTATAAAAAGACATAGAATGAGTTATATTTAGTCATTCAAGTTTACTTGTATGCAGCACAAAATAAAGATTCAATAACAAATCCTAATGAAAAACACTGTCAATGTTGCATTGTCCTTGTATAACGACACCTGAATAATTGAATTACTATTTAAACAAGGGAGGCTGAATAAAAATGACTTTTGTTACAGTAGCTAGCAGAGTCATTTTATTATGTATCTGCTTTATCATCTCAGTATGTGGAATTATCACATCTTCTCTAGAGATAGAAAATCAGAAAGCAGAAAATTTAAGTCTTCATTTGTACTCCTTTTAATATTATTGTTATCAAGGGGAAGCAACTGCAACATTTTCTTTCTTTCTTTTTAATTGTTTATGGTTATGTATGAGTAATGTTATTACATGAAAGGTCTTCTTACCTTAATTATTCAAATGTCCTTGTATAAAAACAATTTCTATATGATATGAGGAATATAAATTACTCCAGGGGAATTGTATAAAGACAGGAAAATTATCCTAGGACCTACGTTTTTCCTTAACTGTACCTTCTTACAATTTAAAGTTACTGATAATCTGCTTAATTAAAAAAATCATTTGTTAACTGACATTGCTTATAATCTTCCCACTTTAGCCCTGTCAGCGCCTCCTTTCAGAAAGTCACTGTAAAATTACAGTTAATAAGGACTAATTCAGCACATCAAATGTGAGCCACTTTTCTAATGACGGAGACTTGAATGAAGGTCAAAGCTACTGTGATACTTTAAATTGAATGCATAGTCTGATCAGGATGTGTTTTATCTATTTCCTCATTCAGTGCCACATAAGCAATTAAAGTCCATTCCCAGACCTAGATTATTTATTTTTAATTATTTAATAGGGCTTTGTTAGAGAAACTGCCTTTGCTGTCTACTCTTTACATATAGGATTATCAACTGTGTTCACAATGTATTACTAGCATATTATGTGCTCATACTGTGCAGTATTTGGTTTAGGGGTAGGGGTAGGATTAGGTCTATGTTTTGGACAATAATGTTGATCAGGGATCAACAACAACAAAAAAAAAAAACCTTGATCCAGGAACATGTCTTACTTGGCATAATCACAATGATTTCTAAGCTGTTTTCATCATGGTGACCAATATAGGTCCCCATAATATAGGGAATACCTGGTACATACACACACTTTATATTAAATAGTCCATTTGAATTAGGGTGTTTTGATCACTATGTTTTGATATTGAATGAATTTATTTTAATTCAATTCATAGTCATTTTCTCAGTTCTGCCATCTTGGATTTAATTTTTGCTCATTTGCAATGCATTCTAGTATGTTGTTCCCCTGCAGTGCTACTTTAGACACCAAAACAAGGTGTTGCATTATTATGCTGCATAATTTTTGGAACAGCCTTTGTGTTGAGAGTGTGCCCATGTAGGAAGCTCACTGTGTTGCCTTGTTATTCTGTTTTATAACAGAATATGTAATATCCCATACCTTGAAGCTGTGGGTGGAAATACGACCATTTTGACATTTGACTTGCCTGTTTCTAGGCAAAAACTAGAGAGAAAAAAAAAAAAAAAATACTGTCATCAGAGTCACCACTGATGTTAGAGGAACTTTCTTGCCGTGAGTTTGGGCTGCTTCAGGGTGGCATGCAGTCGCACAATGTGTCATCACTCACAGCTCTGATGTCTTCCCCTAATTAACCAGAGCAATCTACAGCAGACACACACACACACACACACACACACACACACACACACACAGAGACAGTTGTCTGCCTGTCTCTAATGACGTCATGGAAGATAAGTGGAATTAGATTCTCAGTTGAGTATGCATGGAGCATCAACGCATACACACTTTTACTTTTTTCTCTGCACCTCTCTGTCTCACCGCTTCTTTTTCCGGTTTCACAAAACACATCAGCGAAACACGCTGTCCTCTTCTTATTTTCTCACTATGTGTCCTCTCTCCTCTCACAAATCCACATCCGCCCACCAACCCATACACACATACATGCTGTCTGCCCAAAGCATTTCCACTGATATCCGCTGCATCTGTCATGCTAGTTACATATTCAAATGAAATGATTCAATATGCTACCAAAAAACATTTTGTTCAGAATGTAGTAATAGCATATTACATACTCTGTGCAGTACACTGCCATTTTTTTTTTAAATAGGATATGAAAGTATGCAATATGCATCAGTAAATATTTCAAACAGTAGTATGCTACATTTACGCCATGTGTAGTACTTTATGCATATTTCTTAATTAAACATGCTTATAATGTGCATGTCTAATTAAGAAATAATGGAAATCTCTCCATTACCAATCTCAGTGGCAGTTTTTGCTTGGCATGCAGGTCCCTCGGAATTACACGTCATGCTTACTGACATCATTTCAAATTGGTTGAGCATGTGTACTAGAACAAATACCATAGTCCTAAGCTATGATGTCAAAGGCAGCAAAGTACAGTTTTATTATACAGTCCTGTTAAACATGTACAGTATGTGTGTACTTAATAATTAGATACTAACACTGAACCTAACCATAAACCTTAAAGTGCCTCTTATTATGCTTTTTCGAATATTACCTGTTGTGCAGTGTGTAATTTAGCTGTTTGTGAATGTTAATGTTACGTTGTCTGGTGTGAAAAGTAACGCGCACGACGAAGGAGTAAAATCAAGAGTTCTTTTTAATATTTCACAGACTGGGAAGGGCACAACCTAACATAAATCCAAAACAATACCAGACAAAGTAGGAATGATAAACACAGACTATATATACTGAACGCAATCAGGGAGGAACAGAAAACAGGTGCGGAACTAATTAATCAAAAACCATGGAAACAAACTAGGCAGGCAGACGGAGACACAGAAAACTAAACTAAAACAGGTCATACATGTAACATTTAACCCCCTCCCGGAATGGTGCGTCCTCGCGCCGACAAATCAGTCCAACAGGGGAAGGAGGGAGGGGGTTCAGGAGGGGGGCATGGAGCGGGTGAGTGGCAGGCAACAGGAAAGGGGCAAAAACAAAAGGAGTCCGCCGCGTAGCCGAAGCTGCAAGTGACGTCAGTCAAGGTGTGAGAGCCAGCTACAGAGCCTGCCACGAGGGAGAATGCGTGGAGAGGAGCTCCGCCCCCTGCACCGTGGCTGAGGGTGAGCTGAGTATGTTACGGTGACTGTGCCACACTGAAGAGGAAAGGGTTCCCGTTCCAGAGTTAAGCCCAGAAGAGGGCTCATGTTCCAGAGTTTAGCCCAGAGAGGGCTCATGTTCTAGAGTTAAGCCCAGAGAGGGCTCGCGTTCCTGCATTCAGCCCTGAAATGGGCTCCTCCACCACCTGCTCTGCCGCCGTTGGTCGTTGGCCATTCCTCTTCCATGGCTCCTCCTTCTGTCGGCTCCACCGTGGGCCTTCATCATGGCTGTGGCCTGGGTCCCACCTGGCTCCTCCTTCTCCAGGTCCCTCCTGTTTCCTCCTTGGCTCCTCCCTCCATCATCTCCTCCCTGGACTCTGGTCGTCGTCCTCCTCCCAAGCCTCCTCCCTAGTTCCCATCCATGGCTCCCTCTGTTGTTGTTATCTACAGCGCAAGGACGCGCCTTCCAGAAGGGCGACAATATGTCAGGATTATGGACCTGTTTTGCCCCTGTTTCTGTTCCAGTGCTCCCTTTTTTCATGTTCCTGTCCTAATTTAGGTTAATTTGTTCATTACCTGAAACTGTGTTTCCCTGATTACCCCTTGTATTTAAGTTCCTGTCTGTGTGTTTCTCCCCTGTCGGGTCTGCTTGTTGGATGTTGTGTGTTTCCTGTGGTCCTGTTGTGGATTATCCCCTGTGATTCAAGTATTAAAGGCTGTTTAACATTTCTCCGCATCTCCATTATTCCTCCCACAGCAAATCTTGACAATAGGGGTCAATTTTGTAAAATTGTGATTTATACATCATCTGAAAGCTGTATAAATAACCATTGATGTATGGTTTGTTAGGACAGGATAATATTTGGCTGATATACAACTATTAGAAAATCTGGAACCTGAGGGTGCAAAAAAAAAAAAAAAGGTCCCACTTTATATTAGGTGGCCTTAACTATTATGTACTTACATTTGAATTAATCATTTGGTACAATGCACTTATTGTGTACATACATGTTTTTACATTGTACTTATATTTTTAAAAATACCTATGTAATTACATCTGTAATTAATTTCTGTAAACACATTTAGAATTACACTGTTGACCCATCCCTTACACCTTAACCCACCCTTAAACCTACCCATACCACCAAACCTGACCCTAAACTTAGCAGCACATGTGTTTTGCAATACAGTATGAACACAATAAGTACACTGTACTTATTTTTTTGATGTAAGTACATAGAAGTTAAGGCCACCTAATAAAAGTGTGACCAAAAAATAAATAAATTCTAAATATTGAGAAAGTCACCTTTAAAGTTGTCTAAATGAAGTCCTTAGCAATGCATGATACTAGTCAAAAATTAAGTTTTGATATATTTACAGTAGGAAATTTAAAAAAATATCTTCATGGAACATGATCCTTACTTAATATCCTAATGATTTTTTGCATACAAGAAAAATCGGATCATTTTGACCCATACAATGTATTGTTAGCTATTGCTATATACAGTATATATATATATATATATATATATATATATATACTGGTTTTGTGGTGCAGGGTCACATATTAGTTTGTTAGAATAAACAGCTCATTTTGAATTGCAGCCAATGGAGAAAGTCACTTTTTGCCAGCAATATGGTTTAGTTACCCATATGCTGTGTTAACAGGGGCAAACTGTCTTTGCTCACCAGCCAATCCAATCCTCTTAGTGCAATCACATGATATCAAGGGCATGCTAAAAATCATGTCTGATATTGCTTACATCTCATTTAGCACACTGGAAATGAAAGGTCCAGTTGAACACGTTGAATCATGAGATATAGCATTCCATGCAGTATTGTGTACATTTGTCAAATGTAGTAGGTCATACAAGTATTCAGTACTGATAATTTGCAAATATACTGTGAAATATGTTATGCAAACTGTTTGTAGACTACTGCACAAAAAAAAAAAATAAAAAAAAAATTAAATTAAATAAAAAAAATAAAAAAAAAACTGGGTAACACTTTATTTTGATGGTCCCTTTTGAACATTCTGTTGACACTAAGTAATGTTGCAACTAAATGTCAACAAACTCTCATAAGAGTGTTAGTAGACTGTCTGCTTCATATCTACTAACTCCTTATTGTGTTGATACACTACTAACAATCTAATGAGAGTTAGTAGAAATGTAGGTGCAACATTACTTATAGTCAATAGAATGTGTTAAAGGGACCGTCAAAATAAAGTGAAACCAAAAACTGTACACTGGTTATTGTTCTCAGACCAAAACTTATGACCACGCCACAAATATTTAAACCACAGTTCATTTTTAGTATTACTCTGCCTTGAACTAATTTCATGGCTGATCTGCTCAGCTTTCCAACACAACAGGCTAATTCTTCCTAGACAAGAGAACCCTGCTCTGAGTGCCCACAGAGAGAGACTTGGGGTTTCAGCCAGTATTGTTCCCATTCAGTGGGTCAAGAGCAAATTAAAATATGCATTAAGCCCACCATGCAACCTCTAATTAAAACTTAATATAGGTTTTAATATTCATAAGCATCCTTGGAAGTGATTCTGTAGGTAAATGCACACTTCTTCACTTCAATGACCTTACGCAAAGTCACAGACACTGACTCACATATGGATATGCTGGGAAGGGCAGGAAAGCATTATATTTTAAAGAGAGGGATCATGACTCAGGTTTGGTATCAAAACCCACTGAGTTCAATAAGAAATAGAGTGGCTGCTGCTGCATTTGAGCCCACTGAGATGCAGACTGTTGTATTGACAGTATCCCCACTTGTTTTCTCATGGATGAAGTCATTTTAGAAATATTTTCTGGCCATCTGGTAAAGCCAGCCTATGGATACTGCAGTAATACTTATCACATTTCAATGTTTAAAGAGGTCTTATCATATGTATTTATTTCTTCTTTACAATGTTTACTACAACATTGTGCTGCTTGGATGTAAATGTAAATCTTACATTTAATCAAAATATTATACACATCTTTACTTTCGCTTGTGGTTAACTAAAGGGGTGGTTGATTGCAATTTCACTTTTTTAACGTTAGTTAGTGTGTAATGTTGCTGTTTGAGCATAAACAGTATCTGCAAAGTTGCAGCGCTGAAAGTTCAATGCAAACAAAGATATCGTCTTTTAAAATTCTGGAAGTTTAATGCCTACAAAAACTAGGGGTGCACATAAAAATCTATTCATATATGAATCATGATTCTGTCTTCTAACGATTCTGATGGATTCACAAGTTTCAGAATCAATGTTCTAAATCAGCGGTTCTCAATCCTGTTCCTCGCGTCCCCCTGCTCTGCATCTCTCTCTCTCACTCTCTCTCATTCAGATCGTCAGATCAGCTCCAACAAACTGTTCCAATTATACATATTCACATAGCAATGAGAAGCGCTATACATGGTGCGGTTGCCGTACTGTATTAAAGCTTTAATCTGAATAAAACCGTATATTAGCAGCTATCATAAGCAGTAGCATAATAACAGTGTATCTAAAAGTATGAGACAACAATGTGGAATAAAGGTAAATTATATGAAAAATAATGTGTTTTTAAAAAAAAAACAAAGCATGAACATGTTAGACTGCACCCCATAAACACAATCAAGCCTAGAAAAAAAAAAACAGTCAGCCACCCCTTTAAGTGTGTCCTTACCATTAACGTTGTTGGTTTTTATTGACCTGTGTGCAGTATATTTCATTGGTGTACATTTTACTCTTCAAAACAGTCTCTTCACAAAGCACAAACAAATACATTTTTAAATGTTTTGATCAAATTGTTGTTATAAAGATTATCATGATTTTATTAGGGACCTTGTTGAAAATAACCGTTATCTTTTTATTTCTAATGCTTAGATTCATCAGGGCTGCAGGTAGTTATACAGTACATTAAAATTGTAAATACTGTGGCTTAGTTCTACTTTCAATTTAATTGTTTGTTAAAAATTCCAGTCCAGCCTGAAATAGTAACATTGACCAATGACATTAGTTTGGAGCAGGATGTCCTGTTTGTCCAACCAATGGAAGATGGCCATTTGGGAAACCTCCTGCATTAATGCTGTGATTAAGACCTGAGAAGACAAAGGCCCGCATAATGAGTAGGGGTGTAACTATAAATCGATTAATCTAATGCATCGCAATTCTCTTTGAAATCGATTCTGAGCTTAGTTTTAACAGCAGATGACACTGCATGCTATAGAAACAGCTTGCTTTCAGTTCCTTACACACACACCACTTGAACTTAAAATAATCATTCATAAAGTTCAAAAAGACTGAAGCGAATTACACAAGTTTTCACAGTGGGTTGTGTTTACATTTATATTGTTTCATAAAAGCATAAAAACAGAGGTGTACATTTAACCACTCAGCACAAGCGGCCTTCTTCGTGAGCATTTGAGTGTCCAGTTAAAAACTAGCCTAGAGTGCAATCTGCTGTTAAAAACTAAGTTCAGAATCGATTCAAGAGAGAATCGCAATGCATTAGGAAAATCACAGAATCGATCCATTAATCAATTTATCGTTCCACCCCTAATAATGAGCTGCATAATGAGCCATTCAGACAGGTATGTGACTGAGAGGGAAGAGTTACAAGAAATAATATGAGAACAAAATAAATGTATATATTTTTCAGTTTATTAAGAATATATTTAGCTATAACGCAAAATAACTTGAGATTTACTTGCGAGTGCAGTTAAACAGTTTATTAGGAACAATCAAAGCTGATTTTTTTTGCATCATTACTCCAGTCACATGATCCTTCAGAAATCATTCTAATATTCTGATTTGCTGCTCAAAAAAACAAAAAAAAAACATTTATTATTACCATTGTTATTATTATTATAATTATTATGTTGAAAAGAGCTGAGATGATGTTTTTCAGTTTTTTTTTTTTTGATGAATAGAAAGTTCAGAAGAACAGCATAATTTGTAATGATACTGATCTAAACACTGAGAATTAAACAGTAACACACCTTTGTGCCAAACATGCATTCATAGTGTTAACACTCACACTAAACTTACTTTTATATCTTGTGGTTTTATATGTTATACAATATTAAACAAACATCATGGCATTGTGAGACATTTAGACAATTAAATGACATGTATTTCAAAATGTTTCACTTGATTTCATTCATGTAGTCAGGAATTATAGTTTGGGAAATGTGTGCAAGTTATGTCAGGGTTCTGTCACTTCGGTCTAGTTTTTTCGTAGTTTTGTGACAGAGCTCTGACACTCCCTTCATGTCTTGTTTTCTGGTGAGCGCGTGGCTTCGAGTGTTCTCGGGCTGCGCGCTCTCTTGTCTTCGTGCTCTGTTTCATGTTGGGGCGTGGTGTTCGGATCCCGGCACGCTGGCCTTCTCAGGCTCTGTTCTGGTTTTCGTGTCGGGATTCGGACACTCACGTTCCAGGTCTGTCTTGCTGTGGGAGCGTGCGGTCTCGAGTTCGCTCGGGCCGCGCGCTCCTTTGTCCATGTGTTGTGTTTTGTTCGGCACGCGGTTCGGGTTCGGCCGCGTACTTTCTCGTATTGTCTTGTTCTGTGTTGCACGCAGCTTGTGTTTTTTTCACTGGCTGCGTGCTTTCTTGTTGTCATGTCTTGTGTGAACACTCGGCTTATGAGTATTCTCATTAGCTGCGTGTTCGTGTCCTGTTTAGCACATGGCTGATGAGTGTTATTGCTGGCCATGTGCTTGTGTTTTTGTTTTGTGTGAGCACATGGCTTTTGTCCTAGTTTTCTGTCTGCCATGTGCTCTCATGTCAATTTGTCTTGACCCCACCCACCTTGTTTCCTGATTATTGGTTAATTTGCCCCACCTGTGTTTTACCTCGTCACCCTCCTCATTTGCTCCCCTTATAATCTCCTTGTGTTTGCAGTTCCGTGCGAGTTCGTTAGTTTATATTGAATGTCAAATGTGGTGTCTACCTGGTGTCCTGTCCTGCCATGCCTTGTCCAGCCTGATCCAGCCTTGCCAGTCTGTTTTCCCCTACGGGGTAGTTTTTGTTTGTTTTAATTTACATTTTTCGCTAATAAAGTCCTTTTCCTCCAGCATTTGAGTCCTCGCTCTCATCCCTTCACCCAACCCTGACAGAACGAACTCGCCAACATGAGGACTCAGCGGAGGAAGGGCTTGCGCCGGCCGCCACCCTCCACTCTCTCCAGCCCCCTCTACCAACGCATCCTCCAATTTAAGGCCCTGAGCTCCCTCCGTCAGTGGGGGACGGACGTCAAGACGTTTGCCCTGGAGTTCCGCGACACAGCAGAGGGGTTGGGGTTTAATGATGCAGCCCTCAAGGACCTCTTCAACAGTGCCCTGGATGAGCCCCTCAACTGGTGGAGGATGAGGGGGCTGGACCATCTGACATTTGAGGGATTCGTGGAGTTTCTGGCACGTCCTCCAGCTAGGGAGGCTGGTGTGCCTCAGGTGGCGGTTGACGAAGCTGCAGTGCACCCAGTGGTGGCCGTAGAGGCTGCAGCACCCCTAGTGGCGGCCGACAAAGCTGCAGCGCCCCCAGTGTCGGCTGATGCTGCAGTGCCCCCAGTGGTGGTTAATGTTGCTGCTATGTGTGCAGAAGCGCCTGATGATGCTGCAGCACGCCCAGAGGCGGCCAACGAGGCTGCAGCGTCCCGCTCTCAGAAGCGGAGGAGGAGGAGAAAGAAGGCTGCTTCCACCCTTCTAGGCCTGGAGGCTGTTCCAGAGCCCTCTGCTGGCCAGGAGGCCATCCCGGCTCCGTCCATGCTGCTTGCCCTGCCGGCTCTACCCATACTTCCTGCTCTGCCGACTCCTCCCAAGCTCCTTGCTCTGCCGGCGCCGCCCAGGTTCCTTGCCTTGATGCCAGCACCGCCCAAGCTCCTTGCCCTGCCGGCTCCACCCAAGCTCCTTGCTCTGCCGGCTCCACCCAAGCTCCTTGCTCTGATGGCTCCGCCCTTGTTTCCTGTCCTGCCGGGGCCGCCCTTGCTGTCGGCCAAGCTGTTGGCCCCGTCCTGGCCTCCTATTGGGACCCTTGGTGTGCTAGCGCCTGCCTGGTCCGTCCCTCCAGTCCCGCCCTGGCTGTCTGCCAGGACTGTAGAGCTGCTGGAGCCTCCCTGGCTCAACCCTCCCGTCCCGCCCTGGTCTCCTGCCAGGACCCCTGATGTGCTAGAGCCTGCCTGGTCTGTCCCGCCCTGGCCGTCCGCCAGGACTCCAGAACTGCTGGAGCCTCCCTGGCTCAACCCTCCCGTCCCTCCCTGGACCCTTCTAGAAGACTTCCTGGACTAATATTTTCTGGCACTGGCTTGGCTTCCCTCCCTCCCTCCCTTCCTTGTCTCTGTGTATTGATCCCTGTCTGTCTTATGTTCTCTTGTTTGTGCTAGTCTTGTGTTGTCATGTTCCTGTCTTGTTTTTGGTGTCCTCAAATGTCATTTTTATATATAAAAACGTGAACGTGAATTCTTATATACCTATCTAAAAATCCCTATGAAGTACAGTTTGCACAATATACCTGTGTGACTGTAAATTATATGAAAAATAATGTGTTTTTTAAAAAACAAAGCATGAACATGATAGAGTGCACACCATAAACACAATCACGCAGCTTAGAGGGAACATTGTTCATAACCGCTCCCCATCCAGTGAGGGACGCATTAGTCGCTAGAGTTACACGGCAACAAGGAGCTCCCACCGGGCCCTGAGACAAGAACCAAGGATTCCTCCACATGTCTAAGGCACATATGCCTCGTGACCTTGATCGTGCAGAGCGGATTTCCCCTCGGGGAGAACCCCTTGGTCTTGTGCCACCACTGTAGGGGTCTCATGTACAGCAGGCCAAAAGGTATCACGTTGGACGCAGCTGCCATCAGACCCAGCAGTCTCTGAAACTGCTTGACAGTGAGTAACTGGCCTTCTTTCACTCTCTTGACTGCCGTGAGGATCAACTTGATACGTGTGGGGGACAGACGTGCCTGCATCGCAACCCCCAGATAAGTGGTTCTCTGTAATGGAGAAAGCATGTTGAACTGCCATCTGCTCCAGTTGAGCTAAAATCAACCAACTGTCAATGTAATTCAGTATGCGGATGCCCTGGAGTCTCAGCAGAGCCAAAGCAGCATCCACACACTTCGTGAAAGTGTGGGGTAAGAGTGCAAGGCCGAAGGGAAGAACCCGATATTGGGATATTACCTCAGGTACTTCCTGTGAGTGGGAAGGATGGAGACATGAAAGTTTTAGATCTATCGTGACAAACCAGTCCTCGGACCTGATCTGAGACATGACCTGTTTGAGTGTGAGCATCTTGAACTTCAGTCGCTTGACTGAGCGGTTCAACTGGCGCAGATCTAAAATAGGACACAACCCTCCATCCTTCTTTGGAACTATGAAGTACCAGCTGTAGAACCCAGACTCTCTCGTGAGGAGGGACCACCTCGATGGCCTCCTTCCTCAACAGAGTGTTTACTTCTTGTTCCATAACCAGAGCCATGCTCGGGGCCGACCAGTGTAGGAATGACCCTGCTGAAACGCGGCGGTGGAGAGCCGAACTGAATACAATAGCCTTTTTCTACTGTGTGCAGGACCCACTGAGACACATTTGGCAGTAGTTTCCATGCTGCTAAATAGCCTACTAAGGGAATCAGTCTCTCGAGACTGATCTCTGGTGTAACTGGAGCGGCTAAATTGGTGCCCTGAAGCGGCACACCAGCAAGGGACGGCTGATCTAGCAGCTCTAGAGTCCGCCAAAGAGGTGGCGAGCCTCTCAGCTCCTTTACGTTTCCGGGGCGGAAGAAACTGAAAACAATGCTCACTGGAGACAGCTGCGCCCTCGAACGCTGGCAGGGTTAGCAGTCCTGAGCGCATCGAGATGAGATGGGTACCTTGTTATATGGTGTACACCGCTCTACCCCAGTAGGGACCACCCTCCGAAGTCCTGAGCCACACACGTCAGGACTTCTTCGCTAAGGACTTTCTAGTTTGAATGACGGCCCACAGATCCGTTTTCGGCTCGGCTGTCCCCAGCTTAAAGTGGCGCTGGTCCCGGCCCCTCTGCAGGGGTGCACGAGAGGCGACACTCTGTTTTTGAGTCTCCCTATTTAAGGAGCTGGTATGCGGAGGGGGCTGTTCCCACCCAGCCCCCAGAGTTCGACAGCGGCAAGGGAGGAACCGCTGAAATGTCGACGCTTGTTTACGGGCCTCCTGGTACCTGTCAAAGACGGAATTGACACCGTCCCCAAACAGGCCAGAAGGCACAAGTGGGGCATCCATGAGGCAGACCCTGTCTTTCTCTCTCATCCAACTTGCTCCTCATATTAGGGTGATTGAGGGGGTGAATCCTCATCGACGCTCACCACATCGACCTCCTCAGAGGAAGAGAGACGAAGCGTCGAGCCCTCACCCCGGGGGGAGGAAACCGCAGAGTGGGCTTCCGATCTCAGAGCGGGGGCGCCAGATCTGGTGGGTGAGGAAGAAGACAGGGATTCGCCTGTCTCCATACCCTCCACCAGATCGACTTGCGAACCCCATGAGTTCAGCTGCCACTCTGCCTCAGCAAAAGCAGGGCCAGCACCGTGAGGAACGCCCTTATGTTTTGTCTTATCTTTGGCTTTAGACATGCTGTTTTATAGGGACAGACAACACCAAATAAGACTGGCTTTATGATTGACAGAAAGCTGAGGCCGGTTCCATAGCACGTTCTTTTAAGCTTTCTGGTCACTACGTCATCCCGCCCGTGCCATCTCGCCCTTCCGTTGGACTGATTATTGATCTTGACGCAGCTCGAGTTCCTGAGGGGAACTCATTATTTCTAAATAAAGATATCAAGTAATTTCTAAAAAATAAATAAATATTTAAATATACATTTCACATATTCCATTTTTCCTAATGTCTTATAAAATGTTATGACTATATTTAGCTTTGATTAGTTATGTCTTTATCTTGATTAATTATGATATGCTTTGATTGTAATTATCATTTTTATGCATTGATGTACAGATAGTTGAATGTAAGTGCACAATGAGAAAAATTACACATTTGGCATTCGTCAACGTATATTCATTTTATGCAGTGCTCAATGCAGATAATTAAGAGCGGCAGCTGTGTTTCTGTGTTACAGAAAGGCATATTTAAAACCCAGACTGATGAAGCTCTTGACAATTCGGTTAAATTATTTTGTGTCTGATGGCATTGATTAATGAGGATGTGGAAACCATTGCACAAATCATATGTTTCCTTTCTGTGGAGTGGAACTAAGTTTATTAAGACTTCTTTGTGGAGTTGAAAAGTAAAATCCATACAGCATTAGACCAAGATAAATCAGGGTTAAACATATCTTTCTGAGGTGTAATTAAAGCCTTGAGTATTGTTTTTCAGCTAGAATTATAATACTTTATTCTTGGCAAGGACTCTTAGCATGTACTTAGGAGTAAATAAATAAGCTTAAAAAAAAGAAAGAAAGAAAAAAAAACTTGAGAGAGGCAGTGCACGTTCTAAAGTGCATTAATATGCATTTATTCAGTGGGTGGTGCACAGAGAGAGAGGGGAAAGGGCTCAGTGATTATAAACTAATGGCTATTTGCACTGAGACTGAGACACATACTATTTTTTCCTATTATATTTGTCAGCAAGAGGAAATGTCACTCTTTCTCAACGGCTAATTTGTTGATTTCTCCTCAGGAAGACAAGAAGAACAAACCCTTGCATCCACACCCAAAAATAAACTTTATGCAAATATGAAAATGCAGAAACAAATGCTTGGGCCACATGTAACAAGCATTTTTTTGTGTGTGTGTGTGTGTGTGTGTGTGTGTGTGTATAAACATACCATTTTATGTCAAAAATCCAGTGTTGGATTTATCCTCAGCACAAACCCAAAGAGCAGCCTCAAGCTGGCTGTGATCAGTTTCTCTGTTGGCCAACTACCATCCATCCTCTGACCCTACCATCACTGGGACAGATTGGAGACCAATTGCTGACACAAGTTCTGTCCAGATGGCACTTAATTGGTCACCAGAAAGAACTAAAACATTGTTGAATAATGAATGGCTTAGAAAGCATTAACACAAAACCCCACTTTAAAAATAAATCTGAACTAAATTATACACCCTGGTTTCGCAAAAAAAAAAAAAAAAAAAAAGACTAAATTGCATTTCATTTAAATATTCATGAAGGTGAATGGAATTCCCAAAGTCTGATGAACCTGTTGTATTTGCTACAAATTGTCTGTTGCTTTGCTGGGCTCTAAATACAGATAAAATATACATATAGACAAGGAGCTACAGACACACACACACATACATACATGCACACTGATTAGTAAGCTCATTATCCCCTAACCTCCCACTTTTTAGTTTGTAATCACTAATGTGTAAGTGCACTGGCAGAAAAACAGTCACATGATTCCCGCATGCACAGGTCATTATTGTCATGTGATGTTTACTGAATCCACAGAGAGACTCTTAAAGCCTCTCCGCTGATTGGGTAGACTGAATTTTAAGGGTTTCTTTCTTTCTCTGCTAATTAAAAGGCAATCATTGTAGCATTGCCAGATCTTGTATTCACATAGATGCATCCACTTTATATACATCGTACATTACTGAACTGATTTATTAGATGATTAAAATTCCTCATGAAATACAAATAAATGCAAATAGATAGTACACCTCAGATGATCAGATATTTAAAGGAAATTGAGTTTTGATTAAAGTCTCTGATTTTTGACTATAGACTTTGGAATATTAGCCAGTTTGAACACAATTTTTAACAATATTATGATAATGTGAGATTACTGTTCCATTTTTATCACAATCTCCTGGTCGTTTTGTCTACTTTCTCAGCAGTCGCAGAATGAGAACTGCACTTCATTCTTAAAAGAAAGCAGTGTTGCCTCTTTAATCTTTTCTAAATCCACCGTTATTGAAACCTATCATAGATTTTTTTTTTTTTTTTTTTTTTTTTTTTAACCCACACAGGGAAGTGTAGATATTCTAAGCAACACTGGTTTCAGATTGATATCTGATTTTCTGAGTATTTGGGTCTCAGAAAGGGGTCATAAAGTTAAAAGTTGTATCATTTACAAAAAAAAAAACTGTGTTTCAAAGGTACTAGGTAGTATTAAGAGCAATGGTAAGAAACAAAGGCATCTGTGTACCCAAAGTAGTGTACCCATATTGTGTAGGGGCTACTGGAGTGTGTTCCCACAGGTAAAAAAAAAAAAAAAAAAAAAAATGCAAACCAACACCAAAAACTTCAATTCAGGTTTGAGAGAAACCTTTTCTTTAGTTTGTGTAGCATTTGTGTACTGCAGCTATTGGCTAATGCAATTCTGTAAGTGCATTATTGTGCTAAAAATGCAATACTTTCAGTGTGAACAACACCTTATTCAAGTACTAAATTTACTAAAAAAAAATAAATAAAAATAAAAAAAAAATAAAGTAAATAGGTAAATAAAATATTCACTTTATCAAGTATGTCTCTTATAAAGTAAGCGGTTTTGCTGGTTTTGAAGAAACCACTCCAAAAAATTCAGTGAGAAAGCAGTCTGAATTGTTTAAAATTTAATCTAGATTGTTTTACAAATTATTTTTGTCCAAATCACTGGAAACAACTCCAGAATGATTCATGCAAGAATTAGTTGAGATATCAAAGATACCTCATTTGTGATATTTCTTTCTTATGTACAATATTCCCTCAAGTACTGCAACACACATCATGTTGCCCTTACAGAAAGCCCAGTGTTGTTTTGCAAATTCAGCAATCAATATACGTTTTCTGAAGTATCTTTGCTAAAATGTTATCATTAGGTTATGAAATGAAAAACTTTAAATGCATAATGTCAGCTATAGGTGTTTATAGCATGATAAGCTGATTAATGACCTGTGGTATATTGTGCCATTAAGCCAATAAATCCTGCTGATGCTTTTCATTAGCTGTAATAGCAAAGTTGTGGAGAAGAATTGTTTCAAAAGATGAGTTTATTTACAGTATGTCCTTTTAGTGACTGTGATGTGGTTACATCATAAATGAAAAAGTGTTGCCCTTGTTCCTGAGCTGGGTAACTTGAGATCAATGCAGTTTGATCTATTAAGGCTTGTTTTGATCTCTATGTTGTTCCCAAAAAGGGGCATGGGGACTGGTCCCAGAGAGTACTTGGAAGGATTCTGATTCAGCTTTCTTGTGATTTACCATTTTTTAAACAGTAAAATACATTTTACCTATCTGAGCTCAGTATTTGTTAGTTGATTTCCCCCCAAAAGTGTAAACATTGCTTTGCTCTGTTTGTCTTGCTTATTGTGCCCAAGAGTAAGAAATATAGTTCACTTCATACTAATAAGAAACTATGCTTTTAACCACAGGTCAAGAGATGCAGTTCCAAACACAAAACCTTGCAATGCTGTTTGCGAATGTTCGATGGAAACACTAACGCGTTGAACTTGCTAAAATGTTTGGCTGACAGTGCTTTCAGGAAATGCATCCCAGCCTGACACAGCAACACTGGCTCTATGGTGTGGGTTTTGGGAAGGATTTCGATCTGTTTATCCAACCCATGGCAATGTTTTCGAAATGAAGTGTTTTAGAAACGTATTGAAATTTTGTAATTTTGCAATTCTGTTTGGTAAATAGTTATGAAAGAAAAAAAAACTGAAAACTGTAATATATTCATTCATTTATTCAAGTGTTTTTTTTTTTGTTTTGTTTTTTTGAATGGCTTAATGTAGTATCTCTCTAAAGAAATCTAGTTTAATTAGTTATTTAAAAGAAACAGTGCAGGTGTCAATGACAGGCCTCCGTGTCTACATTGAAAACACTATTAGTAACATCTGAATGTCCTGATGCAGTGGGACTGATTGAGGTCATTGCTTATTTGTTAAAGATTTCTTCATTTCCATCTTTAAAACCTCGATTAAAGGAGTGAGCTAACAAAGAGAGATGACCTCAGGGGCTCTACTAGTGGTCCAAATAGAAGGAACTCTAAATGAAACTGACTGTCATTCAGTGAGGTTTGCTCTGACGCACAGATAGTGTCTGGGGGCTTTCTTGTGTGATGAAATGGGTTGCTGATTGAATCTAGAGTGTGGAAAAGAGCCCACTTTCCGCGGGGAGAACATCTATGGAACATTAAAACTGTAGATAGCCTTTCAATGAAGTCTAATATTTATAATATAGTTAGCAGCAGGAAGCAGCTTTAGGTTGTCGTTGACCCTGAATAACGTAAGAAATTCAACAACCTCTGTTGTGCAAAGGCTTGTTAATTAACTGAAAATGTCTTAAATACTGTTTGCATTATAGACTCATATTCTTGTGTTATTAAATGATTTATCAATAAGTTTTTTTTTTTTTTTTAATTATATTATATTTGAAACTTATATTTAACTTATATTTGAGAGCAATGCAGTTTGATCTATTAAGGCTTGTTTTGATCACTATGTTGTTCCCAACACGGGGCACATGGGGACTTGTTCCAGAGAGTACTTGGAAAGATTCTGATTAGTTTCAAACTCAAAACCTTGCAATGCTGTTTGTGAATGCTCAATGGAGACACTTACTTAGAAAACAAAACCAACTGAATTTAATACATATTCATTTTCAATCAAAATACATATAATTCAACGACACTCCACAAACACTGCTGATTTACTACTCTCTCTCATCTGTATCTCACTGCTAGCATGTGCTGCATGATTTCATAGATCTGGTTGTGCATTAATACTGTATTTGGGGTTTGAAATTCAGATTTCTTTTGGGTAGACATCCGTGGTGCGGTGGTGGTGTAATCAATACTGTATGATATTCTTCTTTCTGAAATGCTTAAAGAGTGTAAAAAGTGTTTCTGGGTCTTCTAATCAACTGCTCATCACAAACAATCAACTCTTATTTGAAATATGTTGAGACACTCATATAAATAAATATATGCCTAAATGGCATACGTAGGAATATTTACAGTTTATAATATTTTAATTTATATATTGACCAATATGGATTCGATTAATCCAATATTAATCAAATATGGATTGGATTAATCCAATAGCCTAAACAAATAAAATAAAATAGTTTTCACTGCATGACATAGTTATATTTGTTAGGCTTACCATAGGCAAACATCTACTTATTTGAGATATATAATCTGTCAGTTGTCAATTTATAGTGTGTCTTTTTTTTATTACATTTGATTATGTCTGCATAATAAATCTCTTCAACAACAAAATTAATTAATTAATCTATTGATTGATTGATTTCACTTTTATGCAAACATTTACATTTAAAAAAACAAAACAAGTCAAAACATGAAGTTATTGTTTTGAGCAGGGTTGTCCCACCAGACGGGAAAGACCACCTATTATATTATTTGTTATTATATCTTTGCACCACCTGCTGGTGAACTTTGCAGATGTTTATGAACCTAACAGAACCGGTGTAAAATTACACAAGAGATAATGATGCAACAAAACAATACGCAGGTGACAGTGTGTAACTAACTAGGACACTCTGAACTAAAAGGATAAACTAGAAACAGACACATAAAACACAATGAAACTAAACGTAATCCTGATAGCAACAAACACAAATTCATGCATCAGATTTCTAAATATCATAATTAATATTTTACATAATATTGATAAAAGTCTACTTGGTTACAGATTTATAACAAATTATAAATAGACTTAAGGCCAGGCCTAAACACTGTATCCGAAAATAAGAGATACAATCTTTCCTCATTTTTTTCAGTCTCTGACAGTGAAAATGGAAACTCAAACAGGAAAAATCAAACCACACTCACAAATCAGCACCGGAGGCTGTCAGGACTACCCCACATCTTGAGTAACAATGGAGTCACATTGTGTTAACATGAACTGAATTAGCATATTCTCAGTGTCATGTTCGGAGATCAGCATGCAGGAAACCAGAGGCGCTGTGACAGTTCTGTCATGACATCCATATTAAAACTGTGATGTATTGCAAGAACTCTGTGCTTCTAGCTCTCACTGATATAAACAGGATGGTGTATGTTTATTTCCCCCGATGTTGCAAATCATACCAGAACATCCTATTACTTTTGATAGACTCTGCAAAATTACAGTGTTTTATAGGCTGCTTGTATGATTTAGATGGCAGTAGAATGTGAATTAGCTTTAGTCATACTATTTTGCAATCATTAGAATATGTGTGGAGAATCCCCAAACATGGTTTCATGTCCACTTTTCAGTGGTTATAAACTATTTAATATGAAAGTAAAATCAAATTAGTATAAATTGTATAAATATATAAATTGTAAGTATAAATTGTATAAATTGTAATAGTTGCAGCCTATAACATAGTAGTCTAAGACTGACGTTTACTCCAAGTTTGTAGCCATGTTGTCAATAATCAGCTTTCACATTGCTACAGATGCGCAGTATGTGCATGACTTGTGAGAACAGAAGTGTGCAAAAGCGAAAAGTTATAAAATGTGCATGAATGCGATACAAGCATTTGGGTGTACATCCACTAACTTCAATCTGAATTAATCCAATGTGATTTCATATTATGAAAATTTTGTTCCCTTTTGAGGAACGCTTCATTATGCTGGGCAACACACATTATCTGAGTGTGATCTGCTTGGGATCCTATAGCTTAGTACACTGGGGGAAAAAAAGAAAAAAAAAAAAAAATATATTTATTTATTTATTTTTTTAAGGTAAGTGTCTGAAAACAATTTATTTTACCTGCATTAAAATAAATAAATAAATTGAAAGTTAGTCAACTAAATATGTTAAACTGATTGCAACCACTTACCTTAAAAAATAAATAAATAAATAAATAAATAATAAATTCAATGAATCCTTTTTTTTTCTTTCTTTCTTTCAGTGTAGTCATCCAGCAATGTAAATCCAGGATCTTTTACCACAGCATTTCCTATAGTTGAACAGATTACCAGCCATATTAATAAGATTGAAATTTCGATTGAGGTGTGTACATGAAGGCTTTATTTTTTAGTTTGATTGAGTCATCACTCCGATTATAAATGGATTATTGGGTTGCATGTAAACAAAGCTAATGCTTTTCTGCCAGGAAAAAATAAAAATAAATAAATGTAAAAAAAAATATCAGACTGATCACATTTCCGGATAACAAAGGCTTTTTTGATGAAAACATGCAGTAACCCCCCCTTTTTTTTTTAAACAAACCCTAGGAAACAGCTAGAACTGTGCCTCTCAAACCTATCCTAGAAACCTACCACTACACCTTTTGGATGTGTCACTCTATCTACAGAGATGTCTTTATCTGATTGATTTTTGAAGGCAGCACAAATGTACAGTATTCACTGCCTATGACATCTCATTATTCTGTGCATTCGGTTCCATGACAGTTGAGCTAAAAAAATAAAATGCCATCTGAGTCAGTCAGTTTGTGTGTAAATGTATTTTTTAAATGACTGTTTTAAATTTTTATTTTATTTCTAGTGAGAAATCAGTATTATAGTCATAATTAATGTAGTTTTATAGTATTATATTTTATAATTAAAATTTAAATTAGTTTTCACCAAAGCTCTCTCTTTTCTGTTGTAGGTCCTTATAACTTTGTACTGCCTCAGAAGCCTGTACAAAATTAAGCTTTACAAATGCCGTCTGTGAAGTCATTGCCTGGCAGTGCAGTGAGGCAACAATTCAGCTGCCTAAGCTCTCGGATGCAGCGTAGCAAAAGTATAGCAACATGTCCAGCCATATGTACCAGAGTACCACAGAGTCATGTTTTCATTCATTCATTCATTCATTCATTCATTCATTCATTCATTCATTCATTCATTCATTCATTCATTCATTTTATCATGGCACTGCACTGTTGAAAATAACATTGTGCTAGTGTATGCAAAACAATAAAATAAAATAAAATAAAATAAATGAATAAATAACTTGACAACTGTCATTGTTTGATAACTTTCATCACCCTTACAAAATTCCTCCTCTGACAGTATCTATCTGAGATGCTCCTCTGTTTTTTTTTTTTGTTTTTTTTGCTTTCTTGCCAGTAAGTGTTTTATTAGCTGTCAGAATGCACTCAGCTTCCTGAGTTAAATTGTCCGTCCTCCCTAGAGAGAAAGAGTGTGGATGCTGGCTTTATTGTTGTTGATAAGTGCCTTCAGAGTCCCATGTATGAGGCCTAAATGTCACCGTTCAGTTTGTCCATCACAAGAGTAGTGGACAGAAGCAAGACTTGTGCTCATACCATACTGCCACTCATAAACTGCTGACTAAAATATCTCCGCACCCTCTCCTACTTATCAGTTCAATATGTTATTGTCCCTGATATTGGACTGCACTCTTGCGCATGTTATGTTATTTGTTTATCAACACAACCTTTTCAATATTGGCTTTATGAAGCAACAAAGAATACTGGAGTGAATGGTTTGAAAGAAGACATCTGTTGGGCTTGATGCAGTGACAGAAACTTAATTCAGTAAACTGTTACAATTGTATAGCTACAATTTTATTAATAGTAGTAGTAGTAGTAGTAGTAGTAACAGTAGAAGTTGTTGTTGTCCTTTTTACCGCTCAATCAGCAGACTTAGAAGTTATCTTCACATACCCTGTCCTTTCCTATTTTCCTTTTTATCTTCTCTGTAACACTGATTGTCTTCATGCCACTTTGTTATTGATTTTTCAATACCATATTGCATGGGCCTGATATGGCACTTTTTCAAATGCCTCCTGCCAAGGGATAGGGGAATTTAATGCTCTTGTCTTGTGGCTTGTAAATGATTTAAGATGTTTTCAGTAATGCTGGCCAATAAACCTGGATGATCACACAGTTGACGTAAGGAAAGCTTCACCCTTTACCCCTCTTACAACAAATAATGAGAAAGACGACTTGAGTTCCTTGCTCAGCACTGAAATGGTATTGATGGTATGGAATACTGATGAAAAATTGCATTCTTTTAATGAATCCTAAAATACACACCAACCTGCATCTTCTGGAATTTAAGTCTTAATTTATGGTGAGTAAGTAAATGCATATGTGCAGTAATTCTAAAACATCCCGTAAGAAGCTTCCAATTAGAGGCAGGGTTTAGTTTGAGCTACTCATCAAAGGTTTCATTAAGGATTAAAATGAGCTGACTGTTAAAGCTGTTTCCTAAGAGATACATGTTCACCACCTCATACAATTAAAATGATACATAGTATATTCATTTACACTTGAGAACAGGGACGTGGTGAATGCATCATGTGCATACAGCAAAAGACTGTTAACACAGTTTGATTCAGGGACTGTTATTAAAGCAATAGTTCATTAAAAAAAATGAAAATTACATTTTACATGACATTTTAAATATATCCCCCATCTAACACACCTGATCAGCTCATCAGCTCATTGGTAGAGATTGCAAGACTTGAATTGTATGTGTCCAATAAGGGAGACAGAACACTATACATACATACATACATATATATATATATATATATATATATATATATATATATATATATATATATATATATATATATATATATATATATAGGTGCTGCATCTTCTCAGGCATTATCTAAATGAAGGTTTTTGGAGGATATTTGAGTTGAGTCAGTTTGGGACTCTCTGCACACTTTAATCATATTTTATCATCTTTATATTTACTTGACCTACCAGTTTTTATCAGTTTGAAGAAGTCTTAGTTCATATTATATCAGTTTCCGCAAATGTTTTCACTGTGATAAATCTGCAATATGGCGCTGTGGTATAGTGTTTCTATAGCGTCAGCTATTGAAGAAGGATT